>CM068960.1:8209531-8232569 GCA_035128595.1 Eptatretus atami
GTTTATTTATACCTGGTACCGAGGGTGGTTTGGTTATGCCAGGTGATTTGGTTATTCTAATCTTGTTATTGTGGGCCGGCCGAGCTGGTTCTATATTCAAATCACAGCAGGGCAAGTTGTGAAATTGAATTCAATAAATATTGTTGACGCGGGCCAGCCATAGACCGTGAAATCTCTAGGATGTTACAAAAAAAGAACCCCATCTACTATACAAATCACCTTCAGGGAGGAACCATTTGATTTTGCTCAGTGGTTTATTTATACCTGGTACCGAGGGTAGTTTGGTTATGCTGGGTGATTTGGTTATTCTAATTTTGTCATTGTGGGCCAGCTGAGATGGTTCTATATTCAAATCACAGCAGGGCAAGTTGTGCAATTGAATTCAATAAATACTGTTGACGTGGGCCAGCCATAGACCGTGAAATCTCTAGGATGTTACAAAAAAAAAACACCCCCATCTACTTTACAAATCACCTTCAGGGAGGAACCTATCGTCCCTTTCCAGTCTGGCATACTGTATCTGTGACTCCACTCCCACCAGACTGTGGATGACTCTTAATTTCCTCCTGAAGTGGCCTAGCAGGCCCATCAGTTGGAGGAACTGCGAGCAAGAGAAATAAGGATAAAGAAACCCGATGGACTTCTTGGCTGCAATCGAGGAATCTAATCAGGACATGACAGACACATTTCATCCAGCCAACCCTGCAAAGGTCTTGTGAATAACATTTACAGACTCGAGACAAAGTTGAGAAAGCTATCCTATTGACTCTTCACACAACAGCGTGATAAACACTGGAAGCTGTATTCTTTATAAATACCAGAGTTGGTATGCTGTGACTTAAAAATAAGGGTAATTACTTTTGTTAACCACATTTTGAGAGAGGTATGCGTATGTTAACCACTGTGGGAAAAAATGAAGCAACATTTTGGGCATGAGTTATTCTTCAAAGTAAAAGAGTTTATTCATCCCACTATATTAAACAAGTCAGAAAAAACATTTTATGAAAATAAAAAACATGTTGGGATGGAATCTTCAAAAAAACAACCAAACAAGGTAGCATTTTAATTTTTTTTTGTATACCTTGTCAAGGCTCGTATGAGAGCTAACACACAACACACAGCAAGGGGGGCATGAGACAAGAGGGGAGGGAGTGGGAAGGTCAAAACAGTGGGGAACAGAGATATTAGATCTGTGGAAGGGAGAGGAATGGGGTGGGGAACATTGGGAATACAAGATGGACATTACAGGGACTTTCAGGAAGGGAAGCAGGGGTACAAAAGATCAAGGATTTTGATGGGGGACCATAAGAGGTGGTGGTGAACAGCTGTTTTGAAGGCCTGGAGGGAAAAATGGGATTGAATAGAGTGAGGGAGTTATTCCAAAGCGGAAAAAAGAGGAATGAAAGAGTGAAGGTGAGCAGTGATTTGTGATTTTGGTAGTTTTTACAGAAGGGGGTTGTTGGCGGACCTTAAGCGCCCGCCAGAAATATGGTGGGGACAAATCGCAGATAGAGCGGGGGGGGGGGGGGCGATATCGGAAAGGAGACGTAGAAGACAGAAAGACCACTAACCTGCCTGCGGTGAGAAAGTGAGAGGCCCAAAGACTCAACTTCATCGCGGGAGATGCCAATGATCCGAAATGCCTTGGTTTCCACAGCGTGAAGCCGAGAAATGTGAAAGGCAGGAGCACCAGCCAGAGGGGAGAGCAGTACTCCATCAGGCTGCAGACGAAAGCTTTGTAAGTGGTCAGGAGCTCAGGTGGGCCAAGGAAGGACTTTGCACGATGGGGATTCCAGTCAGCGACTGGCTTTGGAGGGCCAGTTTGGAAATGTGGTTTTCCCAGGAAAGATCATGGCAGATAGTGAGACCCAGAAGCTTGAAAGAAAGGACTTCTCCAGAGAATGGTGAGAAAGTACATGGGTGGGGGGGGGGGTTCGAGATGGTCCTTTCGGAGAGACATAGTGAGAGTGTGAGATTTGTCCGGATGGACAGACATGTTCCACGTTGTTGGACCAGCTTGTGATTTTACCCAGATCTGCAGAGAGCGAAGAGCTGCTGCTTGCGATCTGAGGGATGACAGATGGTACGGCAGAGGGTGGAGTCATCAGCAAAGAGATAAGAGGATTTTCCAGAGAGTCGGAGAGATCATTGATGAAAACTGAAAAGAAACAGGGCCGAGAACGCTGCCTTGAGGAACTCCAGCCCTGGCAGAAAGAGAGGATGAAAGAACTCCATTTAGGGCCACACGTTGACTGTGACAGGAGAGGAAGTCTGCGAGCCATAAATGACACCACAATTGAACACCACAATCCTTTTATGGATTGCCATCACATCTTTTGATATTTTTATTTTTGGGGGCAATAGTAACAATTGTATGAAGATGTCTATGTTAGAGGTAGTTGTAGATTTGTAATGTGGGTTGGTGTCATGTATTTTATTAGTTGTGTCATTGAGGCAGAAAAATGTCAAAAGATGTCGTAATGGCAATCCACCCCAATCCTTCCTCATTCCAAATTTTCAGTTTCCCTCTGGAGAGCTTCCTTCTGTATCCATCTTGTCCACCCTATGTATCCTCTGTTGCCCCTCATTCCTCCACACACCCATTGTTTGTCCAAGTCTGCCTCTAATTTGACCTTCATCTCTGCTGTTACTGTTCCTTTTATCCTGTTGTGTCCTGATGCATTCAGTGTACGAACACTAGCTCTTCCATGAGCCTCGACTGTGTTTACAAAAAAAAAATTAGTATGAAGCTATGCTGAAAAGTAATGCCTCGTACCTTGTTTTTTCACTTCAAAATGGGAAAGGATATTTTAATGAAATAAACACAGATACTTACATCAATCTTAAGCCTGGTGGTGACTTGATAATTAAGGTGGCTGCCTTAAGACCTTAGGGTCTTGAATTTAAGTCCCTGTCGTGCTGTTACATACCACAGGTGGGGTGACTCAGTCAGTCATACTTCCGAGGTCGGCAAAACGAATACCATCTTACTGGAAACGGGGCACTGCATCAGCAACACAGCCATGCTCCAAGCAATGATGCATCCAGCAGCCACAGGCTGGATGTATATACAGCTCTGGAAAAAAATAAGAGACCACTACAAAAAAAAATTAAATCAGCATCTCTACATGTATGGCAGCCATTCCATTCCAGTGTCTGTTGAATTCCAAACAGGCACACCTCATTCTACTTAGTGAGGTACTGATTAGTGATCACCTGAACAATCTTATTTACAAGGAAAAGTATAAAAACCACTGCTGTGGTCATCACTTCCTCTTGCATATGGACCAGCTGGATGCAAAAACATGCTAGTAGTACCTAAAAGTAATTGGAATCAAAAAAATAACTATTGACCATGCCAAAAGAGTTGAAAAGAAAAGTTTTGAGTGAGGAAAAGAAGGGTTCAATTCTGGCTTTACTGGCAGAGGGATACAGTGAGCGTCACGTTGCTTCCATCCTTAAAATTTCAAAGATGGCGGTTCATAAGAACAAGGTCAAGCAGCAGACATTGGGCACAAAGCTACAACTGGCAGAGGGCGAAAACGACTTTCCACTGACTGGGATGACCCCAACTCATTCGATGTCACTCAACAACCGTAGGATGACATCAAGTGACCTACAAAAGAATGGAACGGCAGCTGGGGTGAAGTGCACGGTGAGAGACGGTTCGAAACAGGCTCCGAGGGGCAGGGCTGAAGTCGTGCAAGCTAGAAAAAAGCCCTTCATCAATGAAGAGCAAAGAAGAGCCAGCTGAGGTTTGCAAAAGACCATAAGGATTGGACCGTAGAGGACTGGAGTGAGGTCATCCTCTGATGAGTCCAATTTTCAGCTTTTGCCCAACACCTGGTGTCTAATGGTTAGACGGAGACCTGGAGAGCCTACAAGCCCAGTGTCTCCACCCACTGTGAAATTTGGTGGAGATGTGGATGATCTGGGGTGCTTCAGCAAGGCTGGAATCGGGCAGATTTGCTTTTGAAGGACTCATAATCAAGCCAGTTACAAGGTTGTCCTGGAAGAACACTTGCTTCCTTCTGCTCTGACAATGTTCCCCAACTCTGAGGATTGTTTTCCAGCAGGACAATGCTCCATGCCCACAGCCAGGTCAATCAAGGTGTGGATGGAGACCATCAGATCAAGACCCTGTCATGGCCAGCCCAATCTCCAGACCTAAACCCCATTGAAAACCTCTGGAATGTGATCAAGAGGAAGTGGATGGTCACAAGCCATCAAACAAAGCCGAGCTGCTTGAATTTTTGCCCAGGATGGCATAAAGTCACCCAACAGCAATGTGAAAGACTGGTGGAGAGCATGCACAGACGCATGAAAGCTGTGTTGAAAATCAGGGTTATCATCAAAATATTGATTTCTGAACTCTTCTAAGTTAAAACATTAGTTGTGTTGTTTAAAAATGAATATGAACTTGTTTTGTTTGTATTATTTGAGGTCTGAAAACACTGAATCTTGTTGTTATTTTGACCAGTTGTCATTTTCTCAAATAAATGCTCTAAATGACAATATTTTTATTCGAATTTGGGAGAAATGTTGTCAGTAGTTTATAGAATAAAACAAAAATGTTCATTTTACTCAAACACATACCTATAAATAGTAAAACCAGAAAAACTGATAATTTTGCAGTGGTCTCTTAATTTTTTCCATATATATATATATATTGTTGGTTGTGGAAATTCACAGATCCCATTCAGGTTCCCCGAAGATCAGTTATGTCGATAAGTGTGTGTCCAGATTGATTTCCCACCGATGTCTAACGGGAATTATTCGTGAGCCGGGCTGTCATCTTTGAGGTAGTGTTATTCTTTCCTATCATTATTTTAAACAACTACTCCTCACCACCTTCGCCACAACCGCCAACATCCCTCACCACCTTCCACAACCAAACAACATCTCCTCACCTTCATCTCCACAAAACGCTGCCATCTTTTGCCAGCAACGACATCCATAGACGAACGGCATCTCCGCCGACAGACGCGGAGACTCCCTCGTCGGGCGAAGGCCGGTGATTTCTACCACGTCCGCTTTGTCCCGTTTACGGCAAGATCGGATCAGAATGACAAAAGGGCGGAGCCAGCGGGGGTGAAGGTCAGAGGTAAAGACCAAACACCACCCCCCCTCCCAAACCCAATAAAAGGCGGGGCCGAGGCGCCGAGAGGTCACTGGGTTCGCCGTGGAGCTCTGGATTCGGATGGAGCTCGGGTGGAGGTTGGAGTCCAGTGCAGCTGGTGGAGTGCGAGTGGGTCGTAGTCAGTGCAGGCTGTTGTCAGGTGCAGCCGCCGAGAGAAGTCACCAGCCGCCCCAACGGTCCGAGCGACGCTGAGGAGTGAGCGGCTCTTAAGAGAGCATCAACTCTAAAGAGCAAGGCCCGTTCGCTCCTCTGAGGCGTCGTCGCTAGGCCCGATTGACCAGGCCGCACGGCAAGGCCTGACAACCGAGTCACCATTACACCAGCTGCCGTGTTGACGACGAGACATCGAGGGTCGCCCAGCGAGTCACCACGAGGGTGGCAGGTAACCTGCACGTTCTCCGTAGCTCCTTCGGTCTTCACAGCTCCCGGAACATTAAAGGCCTACGGGCCCTGTTCTCCCTGTTTTTTTCTTTCCTGGGGTTTTTTTTGCATGGAAGTCTGTGCGCCTTGTCCAATAAGTAGAATTGTTGTTAAGTGCATGTACAGAATAAATAGACAACGGCTGTAGGTTTTTCTTGCTCGTGTCTTGTCCCTTACCCCCATTGCTTCATTGACTGCATACGTGATTAATAAATGTCATTGTTTGAATATTCACCTGCTCGTTGCATCCCTTCCTCCATTGAACGGCCATAATTGCGTTCGGAATATTAGCTGGTTTTTAACACCGATAAAGTAATCTGGTCCGACGGGCTTGGCGAAATAAACCGCTCGGCAATCGCAAACGGCGCGAGCTGCTTAAAGCGGCTCTGTCCGTTCGGGTCCCATCGAGGTATAAATCCCCGGCATTTCTGTCTGCGCGAATAATTAGGTACTCGACAATTCGGCGATCAACCCTGTAGCGTGGACAGAAAAGTTGGCTGATCTATTGGTGTGGTTAACAACACCCGTAGCTGGATTTCGGCGTTGATCCGGAAGCTACGACTGGATTGCCACGTCCGGTGGGCGCGTGCGGCCGCGATTTGGCTAAAAGCGGCTGTCCGCACGCCGGAGTGGCGAGAATCCACAACAATATATATATATATATATAAAAAAAATAGAAGTGTATTTTTGATTGTGACCTTACTGCTTTGAGCTTCCAAAGTTAATTCATGACGAAGTTTTCTTCGATCAGATTTTTAACTAAGATGCACCTAAACAGGCATCTTAAACAGTCATGAGGGGGTCATTTGGCCCATTATTGCTGTGTTGCACTCCGGAGTTAATTTATTTACGAAAATGAGGTAATTTCTTTAGTACAGCTTCACTCCTTTACAACATGAATGGCCTGTAGGCCCTTTACACCCCTTAGACCCTTTAATAACCATTTAGACCTTTTTGAGACGAATAGACCGTGTTCGACACTTTTCAGACCTATAGACCTTTTAAGACCCTTTGGACAATTTCAGACCATTTGGCCACTTCAGACCTCTTTTGATCTTAGACCCCTTTAGACATTTAGACCCATTTAAGACCCTTAGACCCTTCAAACAATTTAAACCCCTTTATGACCCTTAATACTATAAAATACTTTCGACCCCTCCACACCCTTTAGAAAATCGAAAAATATTCCCCCGAAAATCGTTTTTAACGACCTTTTTCGTGCCCCATTTGCGTCGCATCACAAGTTGCGATGACGAATCAAAACTGATATCCCAAAGTGAAACTGATGTCGAAAAGTGAAACTGAAACTACTGATCTATTGATCATCGAATGGGAAACCAGAATGAATTGATGCGAGAAATACTGAATGGAAATTGCCAAAAGCAAAGCTATGGGGAGTATGGAGAGAGGGGGCAGGTTGGGGACTGAAGAATTGATGTGGAGAGTGATAGGTGCCTGTTGGTGGTCGGTTGGCATGAAAAGATCTTTGGTGATCTTCCATCAGGCAGTAGGCCCAAAATGTGCCAAAATTACTTTCTCAGCCGAGCTTTCATAATATCACCCTCACTCCAAAAGCATTACTTAGGAGGTACAACAAGCATGGATTGCAACTCTTCGCTGGTGGAATGGAACGAGGTTGTCGAGGTTACCAGCACCACCAACTGCGATATCTGCACACTGAATATTTACACTGAAAATCCCGTTTCTCCCAATACACACTCATTTGAGGTGAGACGTTGCGCATTTGAGGTGAGACGTTGACGAACCCGTCAGTGATGGGTACCCTGCTCGTGAAGTATTTATCACAAAAATACATCAATCTTTATTTGACCATGTTTCATATTTACTTCTCAATATAATCACCACTGCAATCAACACATTTCTGCCAATGTTCAAGCAGTTTTATCAAGTTGTCACAATAGCGCTGTGTGTGTTCAGCTGACAGAATGGGAACTTCACGGTGGCCGTGACATCATCTTCTGGGAAGAGATGAAAATCTGACAGAGCCAAGTCGGAGCTGTATGGTGGGTGCTGTAAGATGGTGAAATTGAGGCGACAAAATGCTTCAATCGTTCACACACTTGTATGAGGCCGTGCATTGTCATCATGCTCTATCTACATATCAGGACTATCCTCCGAATCCGTGCAAAGCCAGATGTTAATTACTTGAATTTTTGTCCTCCAGCAACCGTTAATTATCAAGGCTGAATGTAATTTGCGACGCGCAGAGCGGCATAAAATGGGTTATGAGAATTAGAGAGATGAGCCACAAATGGACGGACCTTGTGCACAGAAGACCATAACAGCAAGGAGAGCGAGAATTGCTTTGTAATGCATGCCCCCCCCCTACCGATGTGATATTTTGTTAGTTTAAAAAGGGCATAACTCTGTGAAAAATTGACGAAACGTCCTAAAACTAGAACTTCTTCTGTATCTTATCATGATAAAGCCATGTACCAAGTTTCAGTTGAATAAGTTAAAGGATATTGGAAAAGAAGTCTGAAAAACCACAGGTGGGATGGACAGATGGAGAGCAAACCTATAGTCTCCTCCGGTGAAACCGGTCGGGGACCAATAAACGATGGTACTATTTTACAGAAAAACTATCCTCCCAATCAAATTTATGAATCAGAAAGTCTTAAACATTCTTTTCGTCATGACGCACGGACGACGCCGTGGCTCACAAATCCGGGGCGGCACCATTCAGCTGCCGTCAGTGCATCTGTTTTGCGCTGATGTCGGCAGCTGGTTATTTAAAATGGATGATAATACAGACGTATCTACCATGCCTTGGAAATGCTTTTCTAAGAAGTACAACTTTATGTGAACACAGGCAATTTTCACAAGGCAATAGCAGCAATATCCGTCGCTTCGCTGATGGTATTTGAACAACAAAACATGTATATACAGCAATACGCTTTCGTAATATGGATGAGACAATACATCTGATGTTTTTTTTCAAGTTGCAAAACTGCTTCTACTTTATTCCCGTTTGCCATAATTTCAGTATTGTGATTGTAAACAAACAGAAAAAAACGTTTTGTCTATCCGATCTCACAATAAACAACGTTGCGAGTTAGCGTTCTAGTAGCACGTGTCGGCGGGCTCTTGTCCAGCAGAATTCCTTGGAAGACCCAACAACTGATAAACCACACCATTAATACCCAAGTTTGCACAACCTCCAGAAATCATCACATCCGTTTGTGATATCGTGACGTGACGTCACAATCATCACATCCATCGTTTTTATGTTGGCCATCGATAATCCTGCTTTGATTTTTCTGATGTGTGATCAAAAGTAAATGGCTATAGTCATCGGCAGGAAGAAGATGACGAAGTCGACATAATAGATCAGGAATATTCGGAATGCAAATCTTTCCAGATAGGCAACACGGACCGAATCAATCAGGGTTGGCTGATGGTTCCTCCAACACGCTCGTCTTTCCACATCAAGGCATTACAGTGACCACACAATTGATCCATTCACCTGCAAGTATGCTCGAGTACAGCGTGGTCAAGATGAGATATGTTGTCAAGATCGTATTGCCGTGCTGCACGATGAGATCGAGAACGGTGTCGGTGTTGCTGCAAAATATTCCTGACTGCCTCACATGCTACATAGGATGGCGATTTTTCAGAATCGGGTGTAGTATCGGCTTGCCGATGTTGAGCTGTATTGGCATCACACTCTGATTGCTGACTTACTTGCCTCACATTGTCACGACGCCATTGTTGATGCTGTCTTGCCAATTCATATTGGCATTGTTCTGCCACTCATGGTTCACAATGTTTTTCCTGCTACCTTTTGGCATGGTTTCGTATTCCGTTAGAACCAATGCGTGACAAAACTATTCGTGCTTTTTCTTCGACATCGGAAAGCATTACGGAGATTCGGAGAAACTCAACTACTGGTGAGATTGGCAAAACATCAAAAGAAACCCATCCTTTATCTTCAAATCTTCATCTCCCCTTTGATTCTGTCTTGCCACCACCATCCGCATTTTTTGAAGAATTCAAACCAAATTTTTCACTTTCATCACTAATCCTCCTGAGGAGTGTTATAAGTCGCGTAACCGTCACAGCCAGCAAAACAGCATCGTCTGCACACTCTACGTCACACAGTTTCTGATTTTCAGTCTGGACTCCTTCCCTACTTGTATACAGAAGGTACACTGAACAAAGCCTTATCTGTCAAGAAGGGCTTACAATATACAGATGTAAGCAACTGCGTTTGTTGTTCTTTAGAGAGATACATCACCCTCACCCATTTCCTCTCATTTTCCATGCACATAATGTATCACTGTTCCGTCCTCATTGTGAGGTCAAAATATTGGAACTCTTTACCAAATGGCATGGAAGTAGCACTCACTGTAACTGTCATGATATGAACTGCAATGATCCAGGCAGGACAACCGCCTCAGTCTGCGATCCAGCCGACCCACCTCCACCTGGGATCCAGCTGACCCACCTCCACCTGGGATCCAGCCGACCCGCCTCTACCTGCAATCCAAGCAACCCTACTCTGCCTGGGATCCAGGCGACCCGCCTCCACAGGATCCAGGCGACTACCTCCGCCTGGGATCGAGTGATCTACCTCACCTTGGATCCAGGCAACCCACCTCCACCTGGGATCCAGGCGACCCGCCTCCACCTGGATCCAGGCGACCCACCTCCGCCTGGGATCCAGGCGACCCACCTCCGCCTGGGATCAGGCGACCCACCTCCGCCTGGATCAGGCGACCCCCTCCCCTGGGATCCAGCGACCCGCCTCCGCCTGGAATCCAGGCGACCCGCTTCCGCCTGCGGATCCAGCGACCTGCCTCCGCCTGGAAGCCAGGTGACCCACCTCGCCTGGGATCCAGGCGACCTGCCTCCACAGGGATCCGGCGACCTACCTCCGCCTGGGATCGAGGTGATCTACCTCCACCTTGGATCCAGGCACCCACTCCACCTGGGATCCAGGCAACCCACCTCCACCTGGGCCCAGGCAACCCACTTGAACTTCAACAGTTGAAGCAGGTACCCTTCATCATCACTGAACTGTGATGGTCAAGCAGGTAGTCCAAATTCAATACATTCTCATGGCAATCACGAATAGTCAATCAATTCTGTCCCTTCTCAGCGATGCCATATATAGGACTTGGAATGAATAATAACGAAAATTTTTCTCATGGAGTATTCTTCACCAGCTGAAAGTTGTATTTCTACATGCTCGTCTTATGGTAAACCATTTCATTGCATGGAGTCATTAATCAACTCACGTGACTATCAGTGAATGTAGTTTCCCATCTATGATGGATATTATACTGGATTTCCTCACTGGTGCAATGGAAACGGATCACTTTCAAACCGGTTTGATGGCAATAATTCAGTGTCGACTGTTAACATGCAACTAGTTTGCTGTAGTTTTTAGCTTATCTGGAATTTAAATTCCAGATAAGATATTATCATCGTGCACTGTCCATCATCTCTGTCTGCCTGTCCATCCATCTGTCCATCCGTCCATCTCCTATTTCCTCTTCCCTGGCCAAATCGCTGGGCCGATCTGGCTGAAATTTGGCAGCACCATTCCTCTGCTGACTGGTAACAGGGTTTGCAAAGCTCGTTCCGGTCACATGACTTGAAGTAGGTCAAAGTGGCCGACGTAGTAAATTCCTTCAAAAATCTAATTCTCCAAACCCACCATTCAGAATGCTCCCAAATTTCAGTTGCAACATGCCGACACAGTCCTGATGTTAAAATGCAGAGGCCATGCTGATCACATGACCTGAGTGATGTCAAAATGGCGGATTTGGTAAATTTTGGGAGAAAATCGTGAAAATTCCTTCAAAAATCTTCCTCTGCAGACCCACCAGTCAGAATGCTACCAAATTTTGGTTACAACATGCCGACACAGTCCTGATGTTAAAATGCAGAGGCCATGCTGATCACATGACTGAAGTGTTCAAAATGGCGGATTTGGTAAAATTTTGGGGAAAATCGTGAAAATTCCTTCAAAAATCTTCCTCTGCAGACCCACCAGTCAGAATGCTACAAATTTTGGTTACAACATTGGGACAGGGCCCAGATAAGCCTACAGGTCCAGGTTCCATTAAAAAAAAAAATTTTTTTTGAAGAGGAGAAAATGGAAAATTGCACCACAGTGTGATTCTTTGGCACTTTTCATATGGCATATGAGCTGGGGCTATCCGGCACTGCCCGGCTGGATGACCTTTTCCCTGTGGAGTTTCTTGGAACATGTTGGAAATAGATAAGCGATGGAGTTATTGGCCTCATGGTAGTTACCTTTTGCCTGCTGGTCGGCGGCAGCCCTGCTGAACCTCACATCCCAATATACACTTTATAACAGCCTTCGGTGGCCTTAAAATTGATGCCAAGATGGCAAGACCAATGTGTGACAGCTCCAGACCTTGCCCAGATTCTGAAGTACCTACAACCAAAATTTGGGACCTCTAGGTGGTACAGTTCGGCTGTGAAAGAATAACGTACAAACGCACAAACAAACACATAAACACTTGGAAATGTATTTATAAGATTCTTCAAAGCTGATCCATGTATGTATCTTTGCGTTGCTGGAATTCTTCGTCCACATAATCGAATGGAAACTTATTGATAGAGTGACATCCGAAGTGAACAGCAGGTTTTCAAAGCGATGAAGAAAATACCCGATCGAGACCTATCTGACAGACAACAGGGCATCATCGACATGCTTGGGTCACTGCTGTGTCGGTGAGATTAAAACATATTCCCATGTATCGGTATTTAAAATGGGGTTTGCTATCACAGACGTTTGGTTTGCATTCCATCAACAAAAGTTAAATCGTGCCAAAAGTTTATTATTATCAAGCGTATTTTATGAGAAAATAAAAATAAATATGTGCAAGTGGAAGCTCTTCATTCCATCAGATCGACAACTTATTCTGATTCGATCTTCACCACTGAACAGAGTTTGTTGAAATAAATAACAGATTTCTTTACAAAGATAAGGAGGAAGAAATCCTTCCAATTTACCTCAACGATCAGATCTGGTGGAAGTGCGTCCTTGAATCTTCTTGGCGACATCATTAATCACAACCTTGATGGATGTCATCTCCAAAGTGGTCCCAATGTGTAGATTTTACATGGAACTACTCTGTATCATAAAGATGATTTTTGTTTGTTCCCAATTCCTTACATTACTCAAGACACAGAGTCGTTTCCTTCATCACGTCAAGTCGATTTGTGTATCTATCTACCATCCTTGTATTGTCTTTCTGGTCTTACTGCTGCAACCCTTTGTGCCTTCACTTCCTCTCCAGTCCCATGAGGTCCCGCAACCTGTTTCATGTCATTCTTCCTAAGTCAAGATCCATGCTCACCTTCACTCCTCAGCAACCAGTTTCTCCATTTCTCTCTCGTCTATGAAATCTTATTTGAGCTTATCCAAATAGTGTGTGCTCTTCCTTTCAATCCTTCAAAGTGGCATCCCATCATCTGCATGTTGTCCCCTATAGTTATCCATGCAAGGATTTTAAATCTTTTCATGTTTACTAATCCTGATCCCTTTGTTTGTGTGTTCCTCTTTGTAGTAAGTGTTGATCTTTTTCGTCTATATGCCAATCACAACCAGGAGTCAGGATAATGTGAGGAACAGGTGAGAAACATCTTATTCACACTAATATCACAAAAATCTCACTTGCTTTTTGTTTTCTGTTATTTTGAAACATGGAAATAGGTGTAACCGATTGGAAAGCGATATAATCGTGCAATTTCTAAGAGGGAATGGAAAGGGAAGGACTTGCGAGATGAGTACATGTTGTGTGACGGAGAGCAGGGAGAAAGGGTCAGAGTTTTCAGTTTTCGAGAAGAATTTCTTGATTGTTTGATGGAGCGTTCGTGGTGCCGAGCAACCTGTCGGTGCGCAGAGTTACTCTGTGCCTGGCGGCTGAAGGACTGGGTGTTCGGCAGGGACCCGAGTGTTTCCCCTCGTAGCAAGCCTCGAACCCCAGAGTGTGACAGGATGTACAATGGGAAGTGGGTACAATACTTTATCAAGTATGTACAGATTAGAATGTGGGTACATTATATAAGTATGTACAGGAATGTGTACAATACGTTTATAAAGCATGTACAATTAGTAATCTGTCAGAGTATCAGTATATTAAGTATGTACAATTAGAATGTGAGATACATCTATTAAAGTATGTACAATTAGAATGTGAGTACATCTATAAATTATGTACAAGATTTTAAATGTAGAATTATGAGTACATCTATAAAGTATGTACAATTAAAAAGAATGTGGTTACATTATAAAGTATGTACAATTAGAATGTGAGTTCATTATAAAGTATGTACAATTAGATGTGAACATTATAAAAAGTAGTAAATTAGAATGTGAGTACATCTCTTAAATTATGTACAATTAGAATGTAGTACATCTATAAAAGTATGTCAATTAGAATGTGAGTCATCTATAAAGTAGTACAATTAGAATGTGAGTAATCTAATAAAAGTATGTACAATTAGAATGTGAGTACATCTTAAATTATGTAACAATTAGAATGTGAGTACATCTATAAAAGTATGTACAATAAGAATGTGAGTACATGTATAAAGTATGTACAGTTAGAATGTGAGTACATGTATAAAGTTTTACAATTAGAATGTGAGTACATCTTATAAATTATGTACAATTAGAATGTGAGTAACATCTATAAAAGTATGTACAATTAGAATGTGAGTACATGTATAAAGTATGTACAATTAGAATGTGAGTACATCTATAAAGTATGTACAATTAGAATGTGAGTACATCTATAAAGGTATGTACCAAGATAGAAATGTGAGTACATCTATAAAGTATGTACAATTAGAATGTGAGTACATGTATAAAAGTATGTACATTTGGAATGTGAGTACATCTTAAAGTAGTACAATAGAATGTGAGTACATCTTGTAAAGTATGTACAGATTAGAATGTGAGTACATCTATAAAGTATGTACAATTAGAATGTGAGTACAATCTTTAAGTATGTTAACAATTAGAATGTGAGTACATTTTGAAAGTATGTACAATTAAGAATGAGAGTAATGTATAAAGTATGTACAATTTAGAATTGTGGAGTACATGTATAAAGTATGTACAATTAGAATGTGAGTCATGTATAAAGTATGTACAATTAGAATGTGAGATACATGTATAAAGTATGTACAATTAGAATGTGAGTACATTATAAAAGTATGTACAATTAGAATTGTGAGTACATCTATAAAGTATGTACAATTAGAATGTAGTACATCTATAAATTATGTACAATTAGAATGTGAGTCATCTATAAGTATTGTACAATTAGAATGTGAGTACATCTATAAAGTATGTACAATTAGAATGTGGAGTAACATTAAATAGTACAATTAGAATGTGAGTACATTTATAAAGTATGTAATTAGAATGTGAGTACATCTATATAAAGTATGTTACAATTAGAATGTGAGTACATGTCTATTAAAAGTAGTCAATAGAATGTGAGTACATCTTAAATTATGTACAATTAGAATGTGAGTACATCTAATAAAAGTATGTACAATTAGAATGTGAGTACATGTATAAAGTATGTACAGTTAAGAATGTGAAGTACATGTATAAAGTATGTACAATTAGAATGTGTAGTACATTTTTAAATTAGTACAATAGAATGTGAGTATCTAGTAAAAGTATGTACAATTAGATATGTGAAGTACATGTATAGAAGTATGTAACAGTTAGAATGTGAGTACATTATAAAGTATGTACAATTAGAATGTGATACATTATAAAGTATGTACAATTAGATGTGAGTACATTATAAAGTATGTACAATTAGAATGTGAGTACATGTATAAAGTATGTACATTTGAATGTGAGTACATTTAAAGTATGTACAATTAGAATGTGAGTACATTTATAAAGTATGTACAATTAGAATGTGAGTACATCTATAAGTATGTACATTAGAATGTGAGTACATGCTTAAAGTATGTACATTAGAATGTGAGTACATCTTATAAAGTATGTACAATTAGAATGTGAGTACATGTATAAAGTATGTACAATTAGAATGTGAGTACATTATAAAGTATTTCATTTAGAATGTGAGTACATGTATAAGTATGTACAATTAGAATGTGAGTACATTATAAAGTTGTACAATTAGAATGTGAGTAATCTATAAAGTATGTACAATTAGAATGTGAGTACATGTATATAGAGTATGTACAATTAGAATGTGAGTACATTGTATAAAGTTATGTACAATTAGAATGTGAGTACATTATAAAAGTATGTACAATTAGAATGTGAGTACATGTATAAAGTATGTACATTAGAATGAGTACATGTATAAGAAGTATTACAATTAGAATGTGAGTATACTTATAAAGTATGTACAATTAGAATGTGAGTACATTGTATATAAGTATGTTACAATTAGAATGTGAGTACATGTATAAAGTATGTACAATTAGAATGTGAGTACATGTATAAATTATGTACAATTAGAATGTGAGTACATGTATAAAGTATGTACAATTAGAATGTGAGTACATGTATAAAAGTATGTACAATTAGAATGTGAGTACATCTTTAAAGTATGTACAATTAGAATGTGAGTACATCTATAAAGTATGTACAATTAGAATGTGAGTACATCTATAAAGTAATGTACAATTAGAATGTGAGTACATTATAAAGTATGTACAATTAGAATGTGAGTACATGTATAAATGTATGTACAGTTAGAATGTGAGTACATTTTAAAGTATGTACAATTAGAATGTGAGTACAGATCTATAAAGTATGTACAATAGAATGTGAGTACATGTTATAAAGTATGTACAATTAGAATGTGAGTACATCTTAAAGTATGTACAATTAGAATGTGAGTACATCTTTAAAGTATGTACAATTAGAATGTGAGTACATCTGTATAAGTATGTACAATTAGAATGTGAGTAACATGTATAAAGTATGTACAATTAGAATGTGAGTACATGTATAGAAAGTATGTACATTAGAATGTGAGTACATGTTATAAAGTATGTACATTAGAATGTGAGTACATGTATAAAGTATGTACAATTAGAATGTGAGTATGTATAAAGTATGTACAATTAGAATGGTGAGTACATGTATAATTGTACACATTAGAATGTGAGTACATGTATAAAGTATGTACAATTAGAATGTGAGTACATGTATAAAGTATGTACAATTAGAATGTGAGTACATGATAAAGTATGTACAATTAGAATGTGAGTACATGTAAATATAAGTATGTACAATTAGAATTGTGAGTAACATTAAATGTTGTACACATTAGAATGTGAGTACATGTATAAGTATGTACAATTAGAAATGTTGAGTACATGTATAAAGTATGTACAATTAGAATGTGAGTAATGTTAAATATGTACAATTAGAATGTGAGTACATGATATAAGTATGTACTAATTAGACATGTTGAGTACATATAAAGTTATTACAATTAGATGTGAGTACATTTAAAGTATGTACAATTAGAATTTGAGTACATTATAAAGTATGTACAATTAGAATGTGAGTACATGTATAAGTTGTACATTGAATGTGAGTACATGTATAAGTATGTACAATTAGAATGTGAGTACATGTATAAAGGTAACAATTAAATGTGAGTTACTGTATAAAGTATGTACATATTAGAATGTGAGTACATCTATAAGTATGTACAATTAGAATGTGAGTACATGTATAAAGTTATACAATTAGAATGTGAGTACATGTTAAAGTATGTACAATTAGAATGTGATAATTATAAGTATGTACAATTAGAATGTGAGTATGTATAAAGTATGTACATAAATGTGAGTACATGTTATAAATTTATGTACATTAGAATGGTGAGTACTGTATAAAGTATGTACAGTTAGAATGTGAGTACATGTATTAAGTAGTTACATTTAGAATGTGAGTACATTGTATAAGTATGTACATTAGAATGTGAGTACATGTATAAAGTATGTACAGTTAGAATGTGAGTACATGTATAAAGTATTACAGTTAGAATGTGATGAGTACATATGTACTAGAAGTGATGTAATTAGAATGTGAGTACATCTTTAAGTATGTACAATTAGAATGTGAAGTCATGTATAAAGTAGTGGTACAGTTAGAAGTGAGTACATTATAAAGAAGTGTTACAGTTAGAATGTGAGGACGTGTAGACGATCCAAACTCACCTTCACTCCTCAGGTACCTGTATCTCCATTTTTTAAATTTTAGTTTTTTTTCCTCTCATATCTGAAATATTATTTGAGCCTATCCAATTGTGTCTGCTTTTCCCTTCGATCCTTCAAGGTGGCTCCCATCCTCTTTTCATGTTGTCCCTGTAGTTGTCCATGAGTATTTTAAATATTCTCTTGTTTTCTAATGTTGATCCATTTGTGTGTGTTTTATTCATTTATTTATTTACTTAATGTAAAATTGTCATCCCGGTGTTTTACAGGCAGGGTGATTCATCAATGTGTGTGCCGTCCTTCAGATGGACATAAAACTGGGTGCTGCTGTCTGTCGGCATTAGTTGGTGGACGCTAAAGAGCCTGTGATGTCCTTCGTGAAGCGTAGATGAACTGTCACTGTCACTATCACTTTACAAAGAGTTGGTGAGCTCTCACTGGCATTCTGAATAAATGATGAATTCCTGCCCTAACTACTGCTGAGAGAGCGATGGGTAACCACTCAGCATGACCATCGACCAAGAAACTGCTTCTGCGGAACCAACGCTCTGGAACACAAGAGTAGGTAAATCAGTCAGTCTTTGTAGTAAGTATTGATCTTGTGAGTCTGGATGCCAATCACAACCAGGAGGAGTCAGGATAATATGAGAAACAGGTGACAAACATATTATTCACACTCGTATCACAACAATCTCACTTGCTTTTTGTTTTCTGTTATTTTGAAACGTGAAAATAGGTACAAACTAGAAGGGCACTCGGGAGAGTGCACACCTCCACCACGCAATGCCTGATCCATGAGAACATATTGAGCCCAATACATTTTTGAAATATCATGCTATATAGTACTGTATCCTTTTTGGCCCTATCTCTCAATGGTGAAGAATCACTTTAAAAATTAAATAACTCTGATGTCCAGATCCGGATTCAGATCTTCACCAAAATCGAATCAATTCTTCCTTGTCACACACTCAACGTGTCCACCAAGTTTCGTCCGAATCCGTCCAAAACTTTTTGAGATATCCTGCACACAGACAAACAAACAAACAAGAAGACATCGTCGTGCAGAGCACGACACTTGCAAAAGCAAGAAAACAAATTTGACCTCAAAAATAGTTGGTGGTTGAATTCATTGACCAAATATGCAACTCCTCTTCAAATTTCAAGTGAATTGAATGAAAATTGACAATTTTAGAATTAGACATCATAGTGCAGAGCACGACACTTGCAAAATCCAGAAAATAAATTTGACCTAAAAAATAGTTGTTGGTTGAATTCAATGACCAAATATGCAACTCCTCTTCAAATTTCAAGTGAATTGGATGAAAATTGACAATTTTAGAATTAGACATCGTAGTGCAGAGCACGACAAGCCTGGTGTTGGCGTAGTGGTTAGGGTAGCGGCTTGGGATTTAAAAGGTCCTGAGTTCAAGCCCCGTTGGCCGCTTGAATTAATACACACCAGGAGGTTGACTCAGCCTGTCATCCTTCCGAGGTCAGCGAAGTGAGAACCAGTGTACTGGGCCCGGTGTATGCCCCGGTTAGAATAGGTGTACCATATCCCTCTGTCGTAAGAGGCGACCAGGGTTGCGTCAGGAAGGGCATCCGGCGTAAAAACTAAGCCAAATCACTATGCGGATCTTACGGATGATCCGCTGTGGTGACCCCTAACGGGAGCAGCAGAAGGAAGAAGAAGAAGAAGTGCAGAGCACGACACTTGCAAAATCCAGAAAACAAATTTGACCTAAAAAATAGTTGGTAGTTGAATTCAATGACCAAATATGCATCTCCTCTTCAAATTTCAAGTGAATTGGATGAAAATTGACAATTTTAGAACTTCAGACTGTGTTGACCTTTTCATCGACGTTGACCTCAAAAATAAATGGTTGGTTGAATTCAGTGACCTGATATGAAAATCCTCTTCAAATTTCAAGTCAATCGGATGAAAATTGAGGATTTTAGAAATACCACCTTCGTTGTTGACTTTGGGCCTAAGTTGACCTTTTGATCTCAAAAACAATAGGCTTCTTCCTTGTGTGGTGTGGTGAAGTTCTACAAATTCTACCATGTGGTGAAGTTTTGTGAAGGTCCGTTTAAAATTGGAACCTGCAGGCGATAAACAGACAATAATAAAATCGACTGACCAATATACTTGAAAAATCTTTTCAATTTTGCAAGTAACAAAGAAACAGACAGAAAGGGGGTGAAAACATGACCTCCTTCACCTTCGGTGGCAGAGGTAACAATTGGAAAGTGATATCATCATACGATTTCTAAGAGGGAATGGAAAGGGAAGGACTTGCTCGACGAGTGTAGGTGATGGAGAGCAGGGAGAACAGCGGTCAGGGTTTGCAGTTTTAAAGCCGCTGTCACACCTTGACGTTTTAGCCAGCGATAGGCAACGTATCAAAATGTAGTAAAACGCTGGCGTACGCTGAACTATTGATGTTTTTTTTTCCAGTTTTTGGCGTATTCATAACGAGCTGGACGTATGCATAACGTATTAGTAACGTACACAGAACGTTTCGCTAACATATAGATAACTTATCCAACGAATGCTGAACGTGTTGTTGGCGTTCACAACCTATGCCCAACGATAGTCTAACGTATGCATAGCGCGCGGCAGCGTATCGCCGACGATCACGTGGCGTAGCCTATTAAAAGGCTGCCGCTCGACGATTCAAATCATAACCGCACTAGACATCGAAGTGTCAAGGCCCTGTCACACCTTGACGTTTTAGCCAGCGTATGCCGACGTATGAAAAATTGCCGAATACGCTGGCACACGTCGAATACGTTATGGGTAAGTTTTGTATACGTTAAGAGCACGCTGAAGCACGCTGGCATACGTCGAAAAATTTTGAGCATGTTAAAATTTGTCGACGAGCTCGGCGTACTACGACGTATGCCAGCGTGCTTCAGCGTGCTCTTAACGTATACAAAACTCACCCAGAACGTATTCGACGTGTGCCAGCATTTCAGACAAAATTTTTCATACGTCGGCATATGCTGGCTAAATCGTCAAGGTGTGACAGTGGCTTTAAGAAGAATTTCTTTATCGTTTGATGTTGAACTCCATGTTTTTTTTCCAACCACAAGGTCGAACAAAATACTGGAACATTCCTTCCTTGAGTTTGACGTGAGTGCCGTGTGCGCATGCATGACACACGGGACCAGTAATGGAGCTGACTGTTGTCAATAAAACCTTCGTGAAGTTGAATACATCGTGGTCGGTCTGATTGTTTGTACATTATGACATCACAAGTGGCGACGAGGTAAAAAAAACTATCCGTGTCTCCATGGCGACTGTCGGCATTCTCCATGAATACTTCGATGGGGAGGATTGGGCGGATTTCGTTGAGAGGCTGGACCAGTATTTCGTGGTCAACAACATGGCAGCTGTTGGTGATGCCGTCCGTCGTCGTGCTGTGTTGTTGACTGCGTGCGGGCAGCAGGTGTACGAACTCAACAAAAACCTTCTATCACCACGACGACCGACCGACGAGTCATATGAAGAAATCTGTGAGCTCGTCAAGCTACACTTCAAGCCGAAAGCTGGTCTGATAATATCGAGGTATAAGTTTTATTTACACACTCGCCAGGAAAATCAGGACATTTTCCGTTTTGTCGCTGATCTGCACCGTTTAGCAGAACTGTGTCAGTTTGTTGCTGTGCTGGATGAGATGCTCCGAGACATTTTTGTGATTGGGGTGAATCATGATGTCATCTTATGAAAACACCTTACTCAAGAAGACGACCTTGATCTAGGAAAAGCAGTGAAGATTGCACAGGTGTGTATGACAACTGCTGAAAACCTGAAGAAGATCTCGGCGAAAAGCCAGAACTCTTCAAGTGCAGATACTGCAAATAAGATTGCTCAATCTTCGTATAAGGCTACACCTTAGCCAGTTGTGTGTTTGAAACCTGCTTCATCGGTAGCAAGAGGCCCCAAGAACTTGTGTTGGCATTGTGGTGCTTAATCTTATGGCTCACCAGTGCCGTTTCAAACGGTACACAAGTAACGGATGTGGCAAGATCGGGCATCTTCAAAAGAGGTGTTCCCAATCCAGCAGTGGTGATGGAACTGCCACCATGCATCATGCGGATGATGGTGAGCATGTTGCTGGAGCTGATGAGTCGTCACTGCATGGTGAGGAGTGTGAGATGTATACAATCCATGGCAGCACCGCACCGATAACTGTTGATCTTAGGAGCGAGGCAGTCAATTATGAGCCAGGAGACATTTGACAAATCGTGGGACTGTGAGGCTGTGAAGTCCAAATTGAGTCCAGTGAAGGCCAAACTTCGAACCTACACCAAGGAAATTGTTCCGGTGATTGGCAGCACAGATGTCAGTGTGTCTTTTGATGGTGTGTCTTATGAACTGCCTATGTGGGTTGTACCAGGCAATGCCCCTAGATTACTCAGTCGCAACTGGTTTGAGAGCATGAAGCTGAACTGGCATGAGATCTAAAAGCTGTCCTCACTGGTGGCTTACAGTTGTGCTCAAGTGCTGGATAAGTTTCCATTTCTGAGCCAGGAATTGGTTCCTTCATGGGGATGAAAGTTCAGATTTATCTGGACTCAGAAGCAAAGCCCATCGACTGTAAAGCTATGTCTGTTCCCTACTTGATGAGGGAAAAGATCGAGTGTGAACTTGAGAGACTCCAGAGTGAGGGGGTCATCTCTCCTGTTGAGTTCAATGAATGGGCTCGTTCAATTGTTCCTGTTCTGAAAGGTGATGGAGCAGTGAGGATCTGTGGGGACTACAAAGTGACCAGAAATCACCACTCCATGCAGGATAAGTATCCACTGCCCAAAGCGGATGACCTGTTTTCGACATTAGCTGGTGGAAAGTCATTCACCAAGTTGGATCTGACGTCTGCCTACATGACACAAGAGCTGGATGAGGAGTCAAGGAAACTCACATGCATCAACACTCGCAAGAGGCTGTTCATCTACAATCGCTATCCTTTTGGAATACGTTCAGCAGCTGCCATCTTTCAGAGAAACATGGACAGAGTCTATTGAAACTGTGCCAAAGCATGTCAAGTTCCAGGACGACATCCTGATCACGGCGGCTGCCACATTGCAGAACACCTGAGTAACCTTGGCGGAAGTCCTGTCGTCGTTTGCGGACAAGAGTAGGACGTCACGAACGAAACATGCAGAAATGTGTGTTTAAGGCGCCTGAAGTGGTATTCTTGGCAAGAAGAGTCACTGCTGCTGGGATCATATCTCTCTCTT
>CM068960.1:8236396-8258841 GCA_035128595.1 Eptatretus atami
CTCACTCATATTATCGAATGCCTGTTTGTCATAGCTACGAATCGCTGGGTACATTGCAATGCTTATAAACATCCAGAGACGTCGGCGTTCGTGGCTTGACATTTAGCGCGTCTCCGGGAGGTGTATGTTTAACGTGTTTGCTAATCACGTGCCAAACTAGCCGTTTCTTAATGACCGTTTTGGTGGAGTGCTTGCTTGAGAGCTTAAGCCACTTGGCGAGCGCTCTCCAAGCTGCTTGTTTGTTTGTTTCAGTAAAAGTATCCGTGCTCTCAAGGGAACATCGATTGGATAGACGTACGTTTGCGCCTCTGTTGGGGCCTGTGGTTCCTCGGGAGGTGTCTCATCCGCTGAAAATGTGCAATTTTATTTTTACAGGTTATTGCTTTGTTTAACCCTTTGTGCGACAATCCGAACATAATCCACCCCTCACTTCGACATCGGTACATACGTAAAAACAATAAGTTCATCCGACCACGTGTTGCCGTGATCTGGTTGTGAAGGCAGAGAGCAGAGATCGACTCTTGTGTTCTGGGCCTTGATACCTTTTTAAATTGAATTTTGCTAATTCCTCACCAAAGAACTCTGTTTAAAGGTAAATCTTGTGTTTGTCGCTTTTATGTATTTTATGCGTGTGTACGTTTATAACTGTATTACTGTAACGTGTGTGCGTGTGTTTGTGTGTCGTTGGTTATCTCTATTTGTGGGTTTGATGAGGGAGGAGAGATGGAGGAGATGGAGGAGTTTGAGGAGATGGAGGAGTTTGAGGAGATGGAGGAGTTTTGAGGAGATGGAGGAGTTTGAGGAGATGGAGGAGTTGAGGAGTTTAAGGAGATTGGAGAGTTGAGAGATGAGGAGTTTGAGGAGATGAAGGGTTTGAGAGATGGAGGAGTTTTGAGGAGTTTGAGGAGATGGAGGAGTTGAGAGTTTGAGGAGATGGAGGAGTTTGAGGAGATGGAGGAATTTGAGGAGATGGAGAGTTGAGGAGTGAGGAGATGGAGATTGAGGAGTTTGAGGAATGGAGGAGTTTGAGGAGATGGAGGTATTTGAGGAGAGGAGGAGTTTGAGAGATGGAGGAGATGGAGAGTTTGAGGTGTTGGAGACAGGAGTTTGAGGAGATGGAGAGTTGAGGAGATGGAGGAGTTTTGAGGAGATGGAGGATTTGAGGAGATGGGAGGGTTTGAGGAATGGAGATTGAGGATTTAAGGAGATTGAGGATTTTGAGGAATGAAGGAGTTTGAGGAGATGGAGAGTTTGAGGAGTTTGAGGAGATGGAGGAGTTTGGGAGGAGTTTGAGGAGATTGGAGGAGTTTGAGGAGATGAGAGGGAGTTTGAGGAGATGGAGGAATTTGAGGAGATGGAGGGTTGAGGATATGGAGGAGATGGAGGAGTTTGAGGAGGATGGAGGAATTTGAGGAGATGGAGGAGTTTGAGGAGATGGAGGAGTTTGAGGAGATGGAGGAGTTTGAGGAGATGGAGGAGTTTGAGGAGATGAAGGAGTTTGAGGAGATGGAGGTGTTTGAGGAGTTTTTTTTTCCCTTGCAAGGAACTTCAACACAGGATGAGGCCATGACGTCCATCAAAGCCTGCGCTTTGGCTGCCAAGCCATGCTTTTTTGTCCGTGCGCTATCATTTTTAAATACTGAGCATCAAGCAAGGAAGCAACACGTACCATTTTTAAAGTCTTTGGTGTGACTCTGCCGTGGTTTGAACTACCGACCTCCCAGAGTCGGAGCGGATAATCTAACCATTAACCATTACACCACCTCCTTGTATTGAGTCCTGTTTGCTGGAGTGGGTAGGTGAGGAAATGAGGAAAAATATATTCAGTATGCAGTCTTCCTAAATGTCCAAGCATATGTGTCTGGCCAAACGGCCTCCATATACGACTTTACTTGCCAGAGCCTGCATACGTGCTAGCGGTTAGTACAACAGCATGACCCAGGACACCCATCCCATTATTGAGTGTGGAATATGTGGGACATTTTGGATGGGGAGAGGGTTTCATGGAGCTCCTTTCGGCGAGGCGAGTCGAGGCGTCAGAGCTCACTGCTCGCAGGCCTCATGCCTTCACTCCAGATCTTTATCTTCCATTTACTTTCATCTCCCCTTGCTAAAAATTAATCATTATTTTTCAGTCCCGATCATTCATTCCTTTATCTCGCTTCTCTGAGATTTATGTATGGCTCGTGGAAAAAAAGATTAAAATCAAGTTTTGGTTTCATGCTTTTTGTTGACATCGCAATCTTGCCGAATGAATTAAGAATTGTGAATGTCCATTTATGTATTAATTGCTCTGCCTGCTGATTATTATATTATTAAAATTAGCTTTGCCACCGCAAACAAAAAAAAAACCAGCGTCCATGGAACACTCTTATCCCGTTGCAGTCTTGAGCAAAAGGGAAGGAAAGGGTTTTAAAACTCTTGCTTTGCATTTCCGACCATGATCTATATTTCCGATGAGCCATGATGTTGCCTGACTCTCGATAATCCCCAACGGTAAATTTGAGCAACTGAGAGCAAGAGAGCAAGTGGAAAATTTGATTGGTCATGATGACGTAAAATGTCATATTTTGTCCAAGTACTGCTCAACGGAAGGGTTTTGAAAGTGCCAAGAAGGTGATTTGTGTTCTCCAATGTTCAAGTATATAATTCAACTTAACTAAAGTAAAGATTTTAAAGTTCGTATAATTTTTGTTTTTTTTTTCCGGAAGTTTACTGCTGTTGATGCAGCGTTTTATACACCACCTTATTTAACACGGTACATTAGTTACTTGTATTTACTTGGATGTGGAGGCTGGAAGCGGTCCTTATTTGCCCCTCGTCACCACGCCGATATATGTATCCCACTAGGTTTGGTAAATGGATGATTTGCCCGGTGTACTTCCAGTGCTGACTTGAACTGGTTGACTGTTTTTGCGTTGACTGCTCTTTCAGGTCGTGAGTTCCAGTTGTTGATGCTTCTGACTGAGAATGCATTCTGCTTTAATCTGGTTCGACAGTGGTATTTCCTCATTTTCAGTCTGTGACCTCTGGTTCTTGACCCCTCGTCCATGTCCAAGAATTTCATGGCCTCCAGGTTATCAAACATCTTGGCAATTTTGAAGACTTGGATGAGTTCTGCCCTTTGTGTTCTCGAGGCTAGTGTTGATAATTTCAGGGCTCTCAGTCTGTCTGGGTATTCTAGATGTCATACATCAGGTATTAGTCTGGCAAATCTTTGTTGTACTTTCTCCATCAGGTCCTCATCAGTCTTGTATGTGGGGTACCATGCAGAGTTGCAGTATTCTAGTGGAGGCCTCACAATGGTCTTGCAGAGTTGACGAATTCCTTTCTGTTTTAGAGCTGAGAAAGATCTTTTCATGATTCCCAGCTTCATGTTAGAGCTCTCTTGGCAGCGTCAGCAGCATGAGTAGTGAAGGTTAGACTTTTATCGAATGTAATGCCAAGGTCTTTTTCCTCTTTCTACTCCTTGACGTCCTTCTGCCCTGAATCATCTGACATGGAGTATGTACATCTCTGATTTTTTTTTCTCTCATAATGGACTAATTTACATTTCTCTTCATTAAATGGTAATTGCCACTTTCTAGACCATTCAGTGACAGCATCCACATCTCTTTGAAGGGCTTCAGCATCGCTTTGACGGTCAACAACTCTGTATAGCTTATTGTCATCTGCAAAGAGCTTCAAATTTGAGTGGACATCCTCTGGGAGATCGTTGATGAAGAGGATGAACAACACTGGTCCCAGTATACTTCCTTGTGGAATGCCACTCAGAACATTCACATTGTGCGATAACTTTCCTCTCACTTCAACTTTATGTGATCGTCCAGTCAAGTACTCCTCCATCCGATTAAGTAGACGTCCCTCAATTCCATACAACTAAAGCTTACGAAGAAGGTGCTGGTGTGGCACACTTTCAAACGCGTTAGTTCTTCGTGCCTGTTGTTTGTGTCCATTGTAACGTCCTTAAAAAACCAGTAAGTTTCCTGTTTGGAATGATTTTCAATTTTGTTTGACTGCCAGACAGGCAGACAAGAGTTTAAAAAAAACAAATAAATAAATCTCACTCCTCAATTGAGACGAGATTCCGTACAATTTGCCAATTTTAGAGCAAAAGTGCTGCAAAACTGCAGGTTCATGTTTCATCCGAATCCGTCTGCAACTTTTTGAGATATCCTGCACACAAACAAACAGAACAAACAGACAGACAAACAGACAGAAAGGGGTGAAAACATCACCTCCTTCACCTTCGGTGGCAGAGGTAACAATAACAATCAATTGCAATGAAGTAGTTCCTCGATCATGCAGACAGACAGACAGACAGATAGACAAAGCGAACCAATTGCTCAGCCCCACTTTTCGCTTTGCGTGTGCGGGGTAAATATATATTATGTGGAAGCCTCTTCTTTTCACGACATTGCAGTTGTTTAAATGTGGACAAAATAGAGAGGGTAAAAGTCCAGCAGGGTAGTTGTAGCCTCCACTGCTCGGGGCACCTGGTCTAATCCCACCTGTTTGGGATGCCGGAGTTCAGCAGTATGGATTTAGCGACTCTGAGCACACGACAATACATCAATGATCACCTATTATAGGGAAACTACATATTACGCCAGCACCACTTCCTTCTTCTTATACCTGACACACATCAAGCCATTGTGACAAGGCTCTTTTGTTTTGTGTGAGTGGCCATGAAATGATCATCTTCTGAGAGTGATGATGCAACAGCAAGGTCGATTACTATGTAAAAGTGAAGGTACGACAAGGTGAAGCCATCCTGATTACATTGATATGAAATAATTACTCACTTCCCTGGTAGAGTGCACATGCTTTGAGGTCACGACAATGACTGCTGATAAATTGTCACCAAATTTGGTTCAGTTGCGTCGATCGCTTATAACTCGTTATCATTCACCTCTTTCTTCGTAACATCATGACTTCTCTTTTTTTTTTACTTGCACGTCAATACCTCCGGTTCTTTGTTTACCTCCGTTTACCTTAAGAACCAGATATTCCGTGTTTTGATTGAACATAACCCTTGAATCGACAACCGATGACAATGAGGGCTTTTCGTTGCGGAATTAAATTGTTTGTTTTTTCCCCAATCGTTTCAGCCTTCATCTTTGATTACTTTCCGAGTTCAATTATAAATTGGAACTTGAATCTGATTACAGTTATTTATGGACGAATATAAATTATTAATTGTATCAAAGTCCAACTCCCTTTTCCATTTGAAAGATGACAATTCAGTTTCTTACCTTAACTTAACCCTCTCCACCAACATATTTGTTACGGATTTCAGAATCCGATCCGAAGAATGCATCCAAACATCCAGGTCCTCAAACAGTTATTTCCCTAAATGCATGTCCAGGATCGACCCATCCCCATGTCTGGTGGGATTCTATCTTTGATGCGTTGAGAAGGGTAAAGAATAGATTCCCTCTCTCATGGAAAGACCCTTTTTTAGCTCGCTTGTTCGAAGAACAGAGAGCTATAGCGATACCCCAGGCGTGAGCGTCAGCATGAAAATGTTAAAGTTTTTGGTGCAAGTTATTTCCTTTCTAATGTTTTTATCTACCACACTATTTTTTTACTGATTACAATATACAAATACATATATTGCTTTAAAATTATTTGGATCAGACTTCACTGCAATGCTTTATAAATAATATTATTAGACTAGTCTTTTAAAAACGATAAATGTATAAACAGGCGAGCATTGGGTGGCTTTGACACCAACTCTCTGGTTTTTTGATGGAACGGCTTTGGATTGTGGTGATGCTGATGGTGCGTTCGGGAAACCATGCACGCATGTAGGGGTGAGAGTAAAGGGAAGGAAGAGCAGTGGGATGGGTTTTTCGCTGTGGTTTGAGCAATCTGATGACGATCTTCACCAACGACATTCTCAAGGGCAACGATCGACGCATTGCACAATGTTTTTGAGGATACCGATAACATTGCTTACTATGGCAAATAACCATCATACTCATAACGATGTTAATTCTTCATCATACTCTCATCAACAGCACAGCCATTAATATCCATGGATTTTGATATCGGGAAGGATGGTATCATGAGATAAAACATCTTAAGCTTCCAACTGATACAATGAAGCATGTAAAATGGTTTTGGTATATCAACTGTCAGAACACAAATTAAAATCGTGGGGTAAAAACTGCCTCGTGTTAAGGAAAATTCAGAAACGAGTTCCTTGGTGAATCGGGTTGAGACCTGCAGGAGACACTTGTATAATGGAAACCATCGATAGCTCTTTAGGTTTGGGCCTCCTCTCTTGTGGAACTTCGCCAATGCGGAGTATCCTCGATATGGTGGACATACTGGCATATGGATTTGCACCGATACCGAGAGTAGTATAGACACATGATATAGGATGTCCTGGAATTTAAAAATGAAAGTTAGCAATCCTGTTTCATTAGGATCAGTTGGTTTTTTTTTGTATAAAGAGCCTAGGCTCATGGCAGGGCCAAAGGACTAAATATATGGAGATGAAAAAAACAAGGGATGTGGGTAATGATGAGGGGTAGGGGAGAACACAAGGGGTGCACAAGATGGATACAGAAGCAAAAAAATAAATAAATTGGGGGGGGGGTCGGGAGGGTAAATGGGGTATAAAAGATCATCGCTTTGAATGGGGTGATCTGAGATGGTGGTGGACAGCTTGTCTTGAAGATCAGGACGCAGGAATGAGTTTGAAGAGAGTATGTAAGATGGTTCCACAGGTGGGAAAAAAGAGGAACAAATGAGTGGAGATGAGCACTGATCCTGGATTTAGGTAGTGTCACCACAAGAGGGTTGATGGTGGACCAGGTGCACCCTGCAGAAACCTGTGGGTGATAAAGCCTGGAACGAACAGAGGGTGGGTGCAAGGCCAGAAACGAAGTGGTGGAAGACAGCGAGACCGCCGACCTGTCTGCGATGGAAAGTGATACGCCTGTAGACTCAGCTTAATCATGGGAGATTCCAATACTCTTAAAGGCCTTGTTTCTGTGGCATCAGGCTGAGTACGATGTGAGGCAGGGGCGCCAGCCCAGAGGGGAGAGCAGTACTCCATCAAACTACGGATGAACGTCTTCTCCGTGGACAAAAGTTCAGGCATGCTAAGGAAGGACTTTGTATGCTGGAGGACACCCAGTCGACATCTGGCTTTGGAGACCAACTTTGAAATGTGGCTTGCCCAAGAGAGATCATGGCTCAGAGTGAGACCCAAAAGTTTGAGTGACAACCTGTTTGAGAGGGTTGTTGAGAAAGTAGATTGAAGGGTTTGTGGTATGGTCCTTTCAGAAAGAGAGAGGGGGAGAGAGGGGGAGAGAGAGGGGGAGAGAGGGGGAGAGAGGGGGAGAGAGGGAGATTAAAAGACATATTCCAAGTGTTTGACCAGTTTGTGATTTTTGTCAAGGTCTGAAGAGACGGAAGAGGCTGCTGCCTGTCTGTCAGAAGGATGAGAGATGTCTCGTCATAAAGTGGAGTCATCAGCAAAGAGATGAAAAGGATTTTCCAGAGAGTCAGAGACATCATTGGTGAAGATGAGGAATAGGATGGGGCAGCCAAAGAACACTGCTTTGGGGCACTCCAGCCTTTACTGGGAGAGGAAAAGAAAGGGATTCGTTGAGAGCCACACGTTGGCTACGATAGTGGTCGAAGTCAGCATCCCAATGGTGGAGTTGGCCTTGAATTATATTAGAAGACAGCTTGGAGAGCAAGGCAGGTGGCCCCACGATCGAAAGGTCAAGATGTGTTTGGAGCAATGGCCCTAATCTCATGGCAGAGAATGAGGGCCGCTATTCATTGTTGGGTGTGTAGAAGAAGCATGTCCAGGGTAGAGCAACCTGGTCTAAATGTGAATTGATTGAGATGAAGTTGTTGGAGAAAAGGAAGGATTTCATGTCAACTGTGATAGATTCCATTACCTTATTGATGATTAGAAGTAAGCTTATTGGTCCATTATTTAATAAAGGATCCAGAGAAGAATTGGGAAACGATAGACCTGTTAGTTTGACTTCAGTTGTTGGGGAAGGTGTTGGAGACATGAATTAGGGACAAGATGAGGAACCATTTAAACAAATACAAACTAATTAAAGGTAATCAGCACGGGTTTACCAAAGGTAGTTCCTGTTTCACAAATATTTTGGACTTCCATGAAGCAGTGTCTGATTGGGTGGATGAGGGAAAGGCAGTGGACATAGTATATCTAGACTTTAAGAAGGCATTTGATAAGGTACACATTGGAGGTTGTTAGCCAAGGTGAGGGCTTGTGGAGTGGCTGGTCAGGTAGCTAATTGGATTGCAAACTGGTTAGTGGTAGGAAGCAAAGAGTGGCTGTGAGTGGAGGATGTCTTGCTGGGAGGATGTAAGAAGCGGGGTACCTCAAGGATCAGCATCGGACCATTACTATTCTTCATTTACATCAATGATTTGGATAGTGGGGGAAGAGTAAGCTTTCCAAATTTGCAGATGACACAAAGTTTGGAGTGATGTGGATAGCAGAGGTGTGACAGATTCAGGAAAGTATTGATACTTGTATGGATTGGGCAAAAGATTGGCAGATGTAATTTAACCTGAGCAAGTGTAAGGTGTGTGGGATGGGAAAGAGCAATGAAAATAGAGATTATAGGATGTAAGGGTAATTTTGGAGCGTGTCACACAGGAGAAGGATCTGAGGATGGTAATAGATACGGAGGTAAACAGGCAGCACAGTGCCAGGTAGCTATAGGTAAAGCAAGAAGGGGTTTAGGTTGTATTCGGAGGGGGATTAATTATAAATCAAAAGAGGTGGTGTTAACATTGTACAGGAATTTAGTGAGGGCCACATCTAGAAAATTTTCTGTTTTTGGTCACCACACTCAGGAGGGACAAGATGCCGTAGAGACGGTTCAGTGCAGGTCTACTACATTGATTCCGGCCTAGCTCGACTGAGCTACAATGAGCGGCTGAAGGAGACAGGGCTTTATACACAAGAATGGAGCGGTTACGAGGAGATATGATCGAGATGTTTAAGATAATGAAAGGTATTGATAAAATAAGTGCAGATTAATTATTCAGCAGAGTAGACAGTGATAGGACCAGAGCCATAGCCTGAGAGTAAAGAAGAGGAGAGTTAAGATGGTAGTGAGGCAGGGGACTTTTACTTAGAGTAGTTAATGCATGAAATAGTTCTCCCTGGAAAGGTGGTGGCAGCAGAAACAGTCGATAAGTTTAAATTTGAATTAGATAGGTACCTGGAAGTTATGGAGATAGAGGGGTTTAGGGATGTTGACAAGACTTTTAGGTAGCATGAGCATTGATGGGTGATTGTGTGCACGTGTACGGAGTGTTGTTGGTGGGGGTCTCGTCAAGGGGTGATGTGTGGTTGTTGTTTTTTTAACCCAGCCCATGCCCCCTCCCCTGAGAAGAATTTTTTTTACAAAAACTGCAAAAACTAAAAAAAACCACAAAAACACTATTTTAATATTTTAAAAATTTTTTAAATTTTTTTTTCTTATTTTGATCTTGTGTTGATAAATTGGTGTGGTGTTGATCTGGAAGAGGCATGATGGTCTGAATAGCCTCCACCTGTGTCGTGTTTCCTTGTGTTTACAAGGAGATCCGTTTTTGAACATGTGTTTTTTTTAATGCAATGCAGTGATGTTGGTGGATTTCCAAGTCAGCCAACATTTTCATCAGTTTATGCAAAATAAAAAAATTTTAAAAAGGAAGAGAGAATCGCTGGCGTAATAGAGGGTGCGCTCTGGGTCGAGGAGATTGGCGGTTCAAATCCCGGTCGAATCGTGCCAAAGACCTTTTTTGTCAAAATGCTAAGTGCTGCTTCCATGCTTGACGATCAATATTTGAAAGGATGGAGCACGAATACACAACCACAACAGTTGGCAACCCATCACATAGGCTTCTGGGTGGAATGGCCACCTCTAGTATTGAAGTTCTTTGTCATGGCTATTATGACTCCTTGTGATTTTGACACTAAAACGCAGAAAGCCACCGATATGGTCTGGAGTGCGGTTTGGCTTGATGGGGGTACGCAGTGGTAGCTTATTCCTAATGCTGTGATCAAATCGAACTAAATATCATCAATTCAGCTACACGAGACCCAATTTATTAAGCTTGTGCAATGTAAAGTAAGACGACTTGGATACTGATCAATAACTGGCATACCTGTCAATTCTCTGGACTGTTCAACCACCAATGGATTTCAAATGTGACTACAAACTGCCGTTCTGGTGAATTTATAGGCAGCAAGTTTGCACCATCAGATCGAATTCAAAATCGAATTATTTATGTATCTGTTTCTCTCATTTTGACGTTCCACTTTCTACCACGGTTGAAATTGTTCAGGCATATTTTCCGCACCGCTGCCCTGGCGACAAAGTGTTAAATAACTGAAATTAATGAATTTACCTCCGGATCATTAACGAGGTGCCTGCAATTGAAATTAGCCTTGATGGGGGTGCATGTACAAGGTAAAATGATCCCTCCCCTATCAGACTGATGGGATGAGGTGAGATGGATCATGCTCTGCTACAGAGCAGTGCTGCGGAAGCAGTTTCTTGGTTAGGATTGTGCTCGGTGGTTTGGGTTATTGTGGGAGGTTTGTCATTTCCCTTCCCAGCAATGAGTCGGGGCAGGATTTTATCATTTGTTCAGGGTGCCAGCGATAGCTCGCCTACTCTCTGTGGACACCGTGGGGTGTCTAATATGCCGGTATGCCGGCAGATAGGAGACCATGCTTAACGTAAATCCAAGGGACAGCACACGCATTGATGTATCGCCCTACCTTAAAACACCAGGATGACAGCCACCCTGCCAGCCTCCTATAAGAATCGACCTCGTTCAAGCAAACAGGTGTGGTGTCGTCAGTCCACAAAAGGCATTCATCAATCTCACAAAAGGACATAAATTACCTTCAGGTTCCAAACAAAGTGAGATGCTTCCCATCACTGAAACCCATTTTTAAAAGTTCATTTCATCAACGAGCCAAATGAAGGGCACAATTATTATCAGTTCAACAACATGAAAAGGCTTACTGCGTGACGGGTGGTTTAGCTAATTACATGTGACATGAAGTGTCACAGTGTTTAACAAGTACATTTCGGAGAGGATCATATGATGACATTGTAAGTACACCCACAACGATCCATGGTGTGCTCAGCGAACTCATCATTCAAACACACACAGTGGAGAGTTGGGAAGACATTTTATTTTTTTTCTGATTATGGGTCGACATTCAAGAACGCAGACGGAGTCTCAAGATCTCCATGATTATTTATTAATTTTTGGATTATTTTCATGGCTTCGGCTCGGGTTGGCTCAGCTCGGCTTGGGTTAGCTCAGCTTGGGTTAGCTCAGCTTGGGTTAGCTCGGGTTGCATTTCAATTATCTGTGATTCATCAACGGTATCACAAAAGGTCACATTATTTTTGTTTAGAGATGAGCTCACGGTATCACAAAATCCAAAGGTATCACAAAAGGTCACAATTTTAGGATTCATCAACGGTATCACAAAATGTCACATGTAATAACAAATGAAACCTTAAAAGAACTCGTCCAGGTAACAGGTGCCAGGTGCACCTGGTGATGCTTTGTATGATGCGTGAATCGTAACACGCGTCATGTTTCTGTTCGAAACGGTTTTCCGGTACTGTGTGATGGTTCGTGGTACAAGTATGACAAGGAAAATTCATAATAATATCCAGATTGATCACGTGGTAATCTAACACGTGCATATAGAAATCATGAAATTATATCATGGAGTACAGTAGTGCTCCGTATAGAGGGATGATACAGAACAAAAATGACCACCCATTCAAATGTGTTTCACAAGTACGCAATGATAGCTTATAAACTCCTAAATAATGAAGTCATAAACATTTAAAAGCCATAACTTTTATTCTCGAGGGTTTTCTGAACTACCATGAGTTAAAAAGATGCCAGAATACATCGCTAAAGCACCAAATTGAGAGATCGCCGAAGAGCCAATTTGTACTTCTCATTCTTCCGCTCTCAAAACAATGTAAAACTGTAGCCTGACCAATCTCAATAACTACTGAAACTATGATTGTGATTCCAATGTGAGGAAGTTACTTTATCTCTGGGCTCGTGCACACAACCCAAATTTTAAAAATATATAAAACAAGTAGAGGTATATTCAAAGTACACCATCCCATGCCAAATAAATAAATAACAAATCCTCAAGCACGCGACATTGCGGGGGCACCTTCGGCGCCCGGCGATGCCGCTGTTCAGCACATGGAGACGGAATTGGGAGGGAGCGGTGCACAATAATTGATTGATTAATTGATTATTGCATGAATAAATAATAATCGTAAAATAATTAATTTCTTAATCAATTGGCTAAGAGCATACCTCAACCACCACCACCACTGTTTCATCCGAATCTGTAACTTTTTGAAAATTAAGAATTTTTCGTTATCTTGTGGGAACTTTCATTTCGAGGGTACAGCCTCATGAGCGTGCCAAAGCCTGGAGCCTCGGCCGAGCATCAGGTGTGCTTATATCTTTATTTATTAGACTTCGCACGTATGTAAATGAACAGTCGTTTTACTCTGCGTGCGTTACACATCACGTGCAGCGAATTTCACCTCCCTGTGCCTTGTATTGTACACCGCTCCTTCCCCATTCCATGTCCAGGTGGTGCATGACGTTATGGCTGGGCCCCGAAGGAAGGGACTACTCAGTTGATACTCCGTTTGTTTGTTTGTTTGTCCGGGTGATATCTCAGCCATCTTTTCATGTCGGAAGCTGAAATTTGGGGATAAAAGTGAAGATGTGCTTTGGCAAAAGCATTAATTTTAATTTTAAGCTCGCCTGTTCGAAGAACAGAGAGCTATAGCGATACCCCCGGCGTGAGCATGAAAATGTTAAAGTTTTTGTTGCAAGTTATTTCCTGTCTAATGTTTTTATCTACCACACTATTTTTTACTGATTACAATATACAAATACATATATTGCTTTAAAATTATTTGGATCAGACTTCACTGCAATGCTTTATAAAAAATATTATTAGACTAGTCTGTTAAAAACGATAAATATATAAACAGGCGAGCATTGGGTGGCTTTGACACCAACTCTCTGGTTTATTTTATTTCTCATCCTCGCAATATCTCAGTCATATTTTGAGTGAGGAAGCGATTTGGACATGACATTGACCAAGTGATTTGGGTATAAAGGGTATTTTTGATTTATTGATTCATCAATTAATCGATTAATTATTCATTTTTTTGATTAATTACTTGATTTTCAAAAAGTTACAGATTCGGATGAAACTGCTGGTTTAGGTGTGCTATTCGGCAATTGATTGAGAAATTAATTCTTTTACCATTATTATTTATTTATTTTTATTCTGCAATTAATCGCTCAATTATTGTGCACCGCTTCCTCCCAATTCCGACTCCATGTGCTGCAAGGTGGCATCCCCAGGCACCGAAGATGCACCACTGATGTCAAACACTGGGGGATTGTTATTTATTTATTTGTCATGGGGGCGGTGTACTTTGAATGTACCGCTACTTGTTTGTTGTTGTTGTTTTTTTTTAAAACGCTTCTGTACACCACCATTGAGGCCCGGTTGCAAGTCACCGTCTACATTTCCAAAAGAAGAGACGTAATTACTCTTTAATGAAAAATGTTTTTCGAGCTTTTTATCCTGAAAAATTAGACAGTCGTGAACACAGTCGTGTTAAAAGATTGGCCTATAAAACCCTTCTTAAATCGTCCTTTCAAAGGGGGACAAACATCACACAAACAAATACACAAAAACACACATTGTGTTTTATATGGTAGATAAATGTGGACTCAACCAAGCCAGGCCAGGATCGTAAGGTGGGAAAACGTATGCCTGACAGAACCATTCCACAAGCGATACATATCCAAACCATCACCCAAATCAACTGAAACAAGTATTAAAACAATTCAATAACATAGATGGACTTAATCCATGACAAAATAACAAAATATATAAAACATTGAAAATAAATACATGGAATGCTCGTAACCCGTGAAAAGTGTTGCCACCGTGAGCTCGAGGTCAGGTGACCGGCGCCATCTTTGTTAGCATCACGTGGCCGACTCTCGTCGTGGATCAGGGTGGTTTTTGAACGCGTCCCACATTGAAAAAGCCAAACAAATGTTAAAGTGGCATCTTGTGCGGCAATAAACTGCTCCAATCTGTTTCAGGAGGGTTGTGGATCCCACCTTATCTCGTCGGTTAGGCCGAGAGAAGTTTGACCCAAGTCTTTCACGAACCGACTGGTCCTGGGAATAATGAGACAGCTTAGAGGCGATTGTGTGATGGGACGTCCAGTTTTACGTCCCTCCGAGTGATGGCACACACATTGATTAATCACTCTGCCAACGATTTAGGTATTACTACACATAAAGTTTGTTATATTTCAACATTTTGATTTGTATCATTTTGGTATGTAATAAAAAAACGACAGGTAAATTCATGTTATCAATTTTGACCAAAAATATTTATGAAATAAACGGGCAGACTTGATCTTCGTAAGTTTCCTTAAAATGGCCCGAGTTCTTCATGCTCAGAAATAAACAATATTCGTTCTCTAACGTTACTATGAAAAGGAACGTGCTATAGTTACTATGATAAAGTTTACTATTGAAAACTATCTCACAAATGGTGAAAAAACGTGATTGTTTGTCGTTCTAAATTACATGTAAACACATGATGGAAGTCGCCTTCACCCAGCATCGAGTGCTAACCAAGATGGCGTCCGGTAGCAACACCGGGCTCTGTGTGTGTCGTGAATGGCAATGAGCATTCTATCTTTTTCACTTCAGTGGTGGTAATCCACTTCGTGGACAGAGGCAAAAGCCAGGATTGAGGGGGAGATGGTGTATAATGTACCATAAACCCAATTTAATAACATGTATGGATTTAATCCATACCAAAATAACAAAATATATAAAACATTAAACACTTTATTAGTTACAAAAAATATTGCAGAAACAAGAAAAAAGGGATTTTTTTAAACAACAAGCTCAAATGAGCTAAGATCCTCATCCTCTTAATGATGACGTCATAAAAACGAATATGAGCATTGTTGATGTATCAGCTTTGCGATAAATTATCTGTGCTAATGCCCGGCTTGATTCCCGCAAACAAAATTCAAACAGCTTGCCCTTCTCGGAGATAATGGTATAGGCGATTTCCATTAGCGGCGATATTATGACGTCAACTTTTTTTCTAGGAAGAATTTCCAAAATCGGAGATGGTTACTGCCTGCGCGTGGGCTTTCTGCATATACATGGCAAGTTTCACGAAGATCCGATGAAAACTCTGGGTTGTGAAACAAAAAATGTAAAAAATAGGAATGACGTCAAAAAATTGATATGACGTCATAGTGATGTATCATATGTGCGGTAATTAATCTCTGCTAATGCCCTGTTCGATTCCCGCAAACAGAATTCAAAAAGCTTGCCTAGTTTCGGAGATAATTTTTTAGGCGATTTCCATTAGCGGAATATTTTGACGTCATAACTTTTTTTTCTAGGAGGAATTTTAAAAATCGGAGATGGTTACTGTCTGCGCAGGGTATTTTTACATATATATGCCAAGTTTCAGGAAGTTTAGATGAAAACTGAGGCTGTGAAACAAAAAAGGCACAAGAAGAAGATGAAGAACAACAACGTCAGTAAGACTTAGAGATCCTCCACGAGGATCTAAAAAATGTGAAAACAATCAAGGGATGACATCTCAAAAAAACAACCAAACAAGGTCGGAATGACGTCACAAACCTCTAATGGATTACTATCACATCTTTTGACGTTTTACTTTTGTTGTGGGATTGTGATGGAACAATGTGAAAAGATGTTGTGATGGTAATCCAGAAGAGGGTTGTTGTGTCATATTATGGCATCGTAATGTGGTGTCATTCTTCAGTATTATTATTCTTCTTCATCCAACTCAATCCCACAACAAAAGTAAAACGTCAAAAGATGTTGTGATGGTAATCCATAGGAGGATTGTGGTGTCGTATTGTGACATTCGTACCTTGTTTGGTTGTTATTTTTTTATTCATATCATTTAAATTTCTTTCTTATGATTTTTTTTCTGTGTAGCACTAATATTGAATACGCAAAGCCTAGAAGCGAACGTAGAATTCTTCTTATATTCGCTTCTGACTTTACCTATTACCTCAACATTACGTCACAACAACAACTACACCGCCTAGGACAGGATCTCATCTGAAAAAAAAAATTTCCTCAACCTTACCTTCACAACGACAACTACACCGCTAGAACAGGATGCTCAACTAAAAAATTAATATTACCCTCAAATTACCTTCACAATGACAACTACACTGCCTAGAACAGGATCTCTTCTAAAAAAATTAATAATACCTCAACATTAACCTTCACAACGACAACTACACTGCCAAACAGGATCTCATCTAAAAAAAAATATATTACCTCAACATTACCTTCACAATGACACTACACCGCTAGAACAGGATCTCATCTGAAAAAAACAAAAATTTCCTCAACCTTACCTTCACAACGACAACTACAACCGCTAGAACAGGATCTCATCTAAAAAAATTAATATACCTCAACATACCTTCACAACGACAACTACACTGCCTAAAACAGGATCTCATCTAAAAAAAATATATTACCTCAACAACCTTCCAATGACAAACTACACCGCCTAGAACAGGATCTCATCTGAAAAAAAAAAATTTCCTCAACATTACCTTCACAACGACAACTACACCGCCTAGAACAGAGATCTCATCTAAAAAAATTATATTTACCTCAACATTACCTTCACAACGAAACTACACTGCCTAAAACAGGATCTCATCTAAAAAAAATATTTACCTCAACATTACCTTCACAAGACAACTACACCGCCTAGAACAGGATCTCATCTGAAAAAAAAAAATTCCTCACCTTACCTTCACAACGACAACTACACCGCCTAGAACAGGATCTCATCTAAAAAAATTAATATTACCTCAACATTACCTTCACAACGACAACTACACTGCCTAAAACAGGATCTCATCTAAAAAAAAATATATTACCTCAACATTACCTTCACAATGACAACTACACGCCGAAAACAGGATCTCATCTAAAAAAAAAATAATATTACCTCAACATTACCTTCACAACGACAACTACACCGCCTAGAAACAGGATCTCATCTAAAAAAATTAATATTACCTCAACATTACCTTCACAACGACAACTACACCGCCTAGAACAGGATCTATCTAAAAAAATTAATATTACCTCAACATTACCTTCACAACGACAACTACACCCGCGAGAACAGATCTCATTAAAAAAATAAATACTAGAAGCGAACGTAGTATTCTTCTTACATTCGCTTCTGACTTTACCTATAACTTGTACACAACTGATTACCCAATTTCCGGTTACTTCGGCCTGGATCGGATCAGCGATCAAATAACTAAATCACGATTAAAAATTATTTGATGATGCGGGAGATATCTTTATTAAAATCAGTGGAGGAAATATACACCATGTCTGATATTATTTGGGTCTTTCATGTCTTCGACGATGCCTTTATCTCCCGGCATGCATCATTCCCCATGACAAAAACCGGAAACAAAAATAACAGAAGCAAAAAAAATAGGGAAGCAAAAGGGTCATAGCCAACGACACGGATTCCAAATTGCATGGTATTGTGTTGTTGTTGTTCCTTTTCTTCCATGTGCACGCGTTAAGTAATAATATGGAATAAGCAAAGCCTAGAAGCGAACGTAGAATTCTTCTTACATTCGCTTCTGACTTAACATAAAACTTGTTCACAACTGTATACTTGCCAACTATACCGTGTACATGTAAGCGCCGCACAGCTGATGATTTTGACGCAATTTCCGGTTACTTCGGCCTGGATTCGGATAGCGAACAAATAATGTAAATCACGATTAAAAAATATTTTTTGATGATGCGGGAGATATCTTTATTAAAATTAACTTTGGGGAAAAAAATAATTGAATAAATAAATAAATAAATGATCACTTCTAGTCATGAATAAAAGAAATTAAAAGTTCCGGAAAGAGTTTCAAAATCACTCCCGGTAATGTTAAATACAAAATAAACACTTCCTGTCATGACCAAAATCACTTTCGGAAGTATAAAATTAACTTTGGGAAAAATAATTGAATAAATAAATAAACACTTCCGGTCATGATCTCCCGGCATGCATCATTCCCATGACAAAAAACCGGAAACAAAAAAAAAACCAGAAACAAAACAAAAAACGGAAGCAAAATGGTCATAGCCAACGACACGATTCACAATTGCCAGGGTATTGTGTTGTTTTTGTTGTTTCTTATTCTCTCATGTGCACGCGTTAAGTAATATTCACAAGATAGAAATAAAACCCAATCGTGTTTATACACCGCACACCGTTTAACAACAACCGAGCAAAGTCATATCCAACGACACGGATTCCAAATAGCCAGGGGTTATTGTGTTGTTGTTGTTTTTGTTGTTCCTATTCTCTCATGTGCACGGTTAAGTAATATTCACAAGATAGAAATAAAACCCAATCGTGTTATACACCGCACAGCGTTTAACAACAACCGGAAGCAAAAGGTCATATCCAACGACAGGATTCCAAAAGCCAGGGATATTGTGTTGTTGTTGTTGTTTCCTATTGTCTCACGTGCACGTGTTAAGTATGAAGCTCACTGCGTTCGCTATTAACAAGAATAGAAATAAAACCCAATCGTGTTTATACACCGCACAGCGTTAAAAAACAACCGGAAGCAAAAGGTCATAGCCAAAGACACGGATTCCAAATCGTCAGAGGTATTGTTGTGTTGTGGTTTGTTGTTGTTTTGTTGTTTGTTGTTGTTTCCTATTCTCTCATGTTCACGTAAGTTTGAAGCTCACTACGTTCGCTATAATGATTTTTCTTATAAACGATACCACTATAACACGATTACCATAATTGATTTGTGCAGCCATAACCCTCCGAACATGCAGGTCACACATCCACCCACAATGCAAAGCCACAGGTTTTGTTATAATGGCCTCTTTGTGAAGTTTAAGACGACACTGAACTCCATCTTTGTTGAAGTATGAAGAGTACGGAAGGTCTTTACACCGATCAGCATGAAAACACACCTTGATCGTCATACATATCGTGATTGTGACCGTTAAGGAAGTTGAAAATCCACAGGAGGGAAAAACCTCGAATACTGATTACATTCGATGGTATCACCGTGGGACATCTTGGAATGTTATGTGAGTGGGGTGGGGGTTGGAGATATGGTACATCTTGATGTTATGTGAGTGGGGTGGGGGGTTGGAGATATGTACATCTGGAATGTATGTGAGTGGGGTGGGGGGTTGAATATGTACATCTTGGAATGCTATGTGAGTGGGGGTGGGGTGGGAAAGAGGTACATCTTGGAATGCTATGTGAAGGGGGGGGGGGGTTGGAAATGAGTAATCTTGGAATGTATGTGAGGGGTGGGGGGGGTTGGAAATATGGTACATCTTGGAATGCTATGTGAGTGGGGGTGGGGGGGGTTGGAATATGGTACATTGGAATGTATGTGAGGTGGGGAGGTTGGAAGATATGGTACATCTTGGAATGCTATGTGAGTGGGGTGGGTTGGAAATATGGTACATCTTGGAATGCTATGTGAGTGGGGGTGGGGGGGGGGTTGGAAATATGGTACATCTTGGAATGCTATGTGAGTGGGGGTGGGGTTGGAAATATGGTACATCTTGGAATGCTATGTGAGTGGGGGTGGGTGGGGGGGGGTTGGAAATATGGTACATCTTGGAATGCTATGTGGGTGGGGGGGGTTGGAAATATGGTACATCTTGGAATGCTATGTGGGTGGGGGGGGGGGTTTGAAATATGGTACATCTTGGAATGCTATGTGAGTGGGGGTGGGTGGGGGGGGGGGTTGGAATATGGTACATCTTGGAATGCTATGTGGTGGGGGGGTTGGAAATATGGTACATCTTGGAATGCTATGTGAGTGGGTGGGGGGGGGGTTGGAAATATGGTACATCTTGGAATGTATGTGAGTGGGGTGGTGGGGGGTTGGAAATATGGTACATCTTGGAATGCTATGTGAGTGGGGGTGGGAATATGGTACATCTTGGAATGCTATGTGAGGTGGGGTGGTTGGAAATATGGTACATCTTGGAATGCTATGTGAGTGGGTGGGTGGGGGGGTTGGAAATATGGTACATCTTGGAATGTATGTGAGTGGGGGGGGGGTTGGAAATATGGTACATCTTGGAATGCTATGTGAGTGGGGTGGGGGGGGGGTTGGAAATATGGTACATCTTGGAATGCTTATGTGGAGTGGGGGGTGCGGGGGTTGGAAATATGGTACATCTGGAATGCTTATGTAGTGGGGGGGGGCGGGGTTGGAATATGGTACATCTTGGAATGCTATGTGAGTGGGGGGGGGGGTTGGAAAATGTACATCTTGGAATGCTTTGTGAGTGGGGGGGGGGGTTGGAAATATGGTACATCTTGGAATGCTGTGGGGGGGGGGGGTGTTGGAAATATGGTACATCTTGGAATGTTTGTGAGTGGGGTGGTTGGAATATGGTAATCTTGGATGTATGTGAGGGGGGGGGGGGGGTTGGAAATATGGTACATCTTGGAATGCTATTGTGAGAGGTGGGGGGGGGGGGGGGTTGGAAATATGGTACATCTTGGAATGTATGTGAGGGGGGGTTGGAAAATATGGTACATCTTGGAATGCTATGTGAGTGGGGTGGAGTGGGGGGTTGAAATATGGTACATCTTGGAATGTATGTGAGTGGGGGTGGGTTGGAAATATGGTAATCTTGGAATGCTATGTGAGTGGGGTGGGTGGGGGTGGGGGAAATATGGTACATCTTGGAATGCTATGTGAGTGGGGGGGGGGGTTGGAAATATGGTCCTCTTGGATGCGTGTGGGGTGGGGGGGGGGTTGGAAATGAGTACATCTTGGAATGTTATGTGGTGGGGGGGTTGGAAATATGGTACATCTTGGAATGCTATGTGAGTGGGGGTGGTGGGGGGGGGGTTGGAAATATGTACATCTTGGAATGCTATGTGAGTGGGGGGGGGGGTGGAAATATGGTACATCTTTGGAATGCGTGTGGGGGTGGGGGGGTTGGAAATATGGTACATCTTGGAATGCTATGTGAGTGGGGGGGTGGGGTGGGGGTTGGAAATATGGTACATCTTGGAATGCTATGTGAGTGGGGGGGGGGGGGTTGGAAATTGGTATATCTTGGAAGTGTTGTTGAGGGTGGGGGAGGGTGGGTGGAAATATGTTACATCTTGGAATGCTATGTGATGGGGGGGTGGGGGGGTTGGAAATATGGTACATCTTGAATGCTATGTGAGTGGGGGTGGGTTGGAAATATGGTACATCTTGGAATGCTATGTGGTGGGGGTGGGTGGGGGTGGGGTTGAAATATGGTACATCTTGGAATGCTATGTGAGTGGGGGGGGGGTGGAAATATGGTCATCTTGGAATGCTGTGGGGGTGGGGGGGGTTGGAAAATAGGTACATCTTGGAATGCTATGTGAGTGGGGGTGGTGGGGGGTTGGAAATATGGTACATCTTGGAATGCTATTTGTGGGGTTGGGGGGGGGGTTGGAAATATGGTTACATCTTGGAATGCTATGTGAGTGGGGGTTTGGGGGGCCGGGTGCTGTATATATGTTAATCTTGGAATGTTGCTTGTGAGGGGGGGGGGTGCTGGAGATGTGATACATCTTGGAATGTTGTTTGTGGCTCTAGCCCAGAGACTGCTTTGCAGCACTGATGCTCTGTGCAGAGATATGGTCCCAATGGATGGATGGATGAGATATTTGGCATCATGGAGTGTTGCTTGATGGTGAGGGGCAATATATGGTACATTTTCGAATGCTGTTTTGGGGGGTGGGTGGGGGCGGGTGTTTGCTGGAAATGTGGGACATTTTGCAACGTTGTTTGGGGAGGCTGAAGGAAATAAACACGATCCACCACTGAACCTGCAGTTGCTCTGTGGAAAGAAAGGTACAATAATTATACCTGTTGTGAATGATATTTGAACCACATTTCTGTGATATGACACCCTCGGGGATTGAATAATCGATTTGACTTCATTTTCTTACCTACATATTAACTGGTGCAAAAAACCACAAACAACTACACACACACACACACACACACACGTTCCACACAATGCTGTTTGATGACGAGATAAATAAATATGAACGATATTTTGAACCTGGTGTTGGCTTCGCGGTTCGGGTGGTGGCGTCGGATCCTTGAGCCCTGAGTTCAAGGTCCGTTTGCTGCTCAATTAACACCACGGGGTTGACTCAGCCTGTCATCCTTCCGAGGTCAGCCAAATGAGTCCCAGTGTAGCAGACAAAAGGCTGCACACGAAGGGAAGGGGTATCAACG
>CM068960.1:8258851-8286517 GCA_035128595.1 Eptatretus atami
ATCTGGTATTGGTGTGGTGCAGGCATGATGGGCTGAACGTCCTCCTCCTGCGCATAATTTCCTTGCAATTCCTTGTAAAAATACATTTTTCTCTGTCTGTCCCCAAGTTCTGAGACTACATGTGTGGGTTTGTTTCCAGTGGAAAATGGATTATTCCGTTGTGTTCACGAATCACGTCGTATTGTCCGTTCGATCAATGCCACGTCAGGTGTTGTGCTTTGGTTGTTCGACCTTTACTCAGAATACCATTTTTGAGACTCGGGTGATTGATGTAAAATTTGGATTGGGTTCAAACACCACCTGAAGCCTGAGATAAGTCCTCATGGAACAGACTTGTTGCCTCGGGCACTTCAGCTGCTTGCATCGATGCGACGTCGACACAAAATACTGTTTTAAGGTCAATGATGTCACTCCAGCATGTGGTCGTGTTGTTACTCTCTTTAACCGTCACCCACTACACAAGGCGTCATTGCCTTGTTTGGTCCTTACTCGCTGATGATTTCACTCTTATCATATCCAAATGGCTGTGTCTGCAATGCAACGACTGGAAATTCTAATTCATCAACAAAAACTTTCACGCACAGAGCAGCAAACGACTCCTTCAAACGCAGCACAAGGTTGCGGGTAGCATCATTGGCTCAGGGTGCTCAGGGTGATCATTGGCTCCTGGACTAATTAAAGTATATCATCAAAATATTATTTCAGTTTTGAGGATCGGATATGGTCCGGACTAAATAAGTGTCGAAATATGTTGTGAAATCTGATTATTTTAAAGAAATAACGAGTCTTATAACTAAGCCGACATAGCTCTTTACTTTAAGCAAGCAAGACTATGTTCCCTCTTCCATATATACACAAGAAAATGTGAAATTTCCAAAGCATTAAACTTATCTTTCTCCTGTTTGGAGATTTATATTGAGTGAACAAAAACAATTTGGTACATAACAAAATTGACGAGCTTCATGAGCTATACGATTTAATGCATTCACTGCTCACCTCGTGCCCTGTCCCATAGAGCATTGTCTATCCATAGCGTCTGCCAGATCTTGTGTCTATATTTTTGGATGTTTTGCGAAGTGCTCCACAAGGAATCAAAGCAAATCTGGTATAAAAAAAAAAAACAGTCGTTTTAAAATATAGTTATAACGTTTTCCCGGACTCTGAACCGATGCACCACGTGACACGTGCACAGACGAGCAGGCAAAATGGCGCATTTTCTCCAATATTAATTTAATGGGAGATTGAACTTTGCGATGTCTCCAGGTTTGTTCTGCATGAAGCTGCAACTCTCTTGTGGATGAAGTCATTTTATTCATTAATGCGTTTTATTTATTTAACCGCTGCGTGCGCGGTGAAGACAGCCTTAAGTTAAAGGGATCCTTTATGCGTTTATGGGATGCAGCGCAGCCTGGCCAACCGTTCCTTATCAACCATATAATTGGAGTGCTTGCCAGACATGTCTGAGCGGTGTTTGTCTCTGGGAAGCTTTGCTCTGGACGCATCCGGGCGGTATTTGTCTGGACGGGAGTTTGTCTCCGGGCCATGTTTATAGTATGACTGGTAGAAAATGGATTTCAGACATTATTTTGTTTCCACCTTCACTGTTATTCTATGCAGAATAATTTTGATCAGACGGTATGAATCGTAACTAACGCTCCACTGCACGGCTGCACGTCTCACCTCACACTGTCTTCCGTTCCCCATCCCTTCCTCTCTCCTTTCCCTCTATCTCTTCACTCTCCCCTACCTCTCTCTCCCTCTCCCCCCCCTCTTTTTCCCTCCCCCCTTTAGTATCACCATCAGCGAGGCACCGGTGGTATTTGCTCGTGGAGAATATTTAATGATAATGTGATGTCATAGATCATGTGGTATGACACAATCCTGGACTAAACAGAAAACATAATACATTCAATATGGATGCAAACAAACACGACATAATATTGACCGAAGCTTTTCATGCTGCACTCTTGAGGGTAAAAATCGCAGCAAGTGAAGGCGCGTGTTTTATACGGGTCTCAATAAGGTAGACACTGATTGGTCAACTGTAATGATGGCACGGTTAATCCGAATGCTCGAATGCCCTTTCCAAGGCATCCTGATATAGACTGGACATTTGTCCAGACCAATCTTCCAATCTTTTGTTGTGTTTAGAAACTTGTGCACATTTGCTGGATGCCCTGGAAGGGGCAATCATCACGAAGGTTTAAAGTACAAAATCAAACATATTGTGTCCAACATGTTTCTGGAAGTGCAACCCCGAGTAATCTTTACCTCTCCCGGTTTGCTGACGTCAGTCAACAAGGATGGGCTACCCACCTCACAAACCAGCAATGTTATTTATGAGTTTAAGTGCCGATGTGAAGCTCGGTACGTGGGCCGCACAACACCAAGATTGGCTGATCGGATCAAACAACACGTCCCTTGGCAATTCCAAGAAAGATTGTGAGGGTTAGAACACAACCAGTGCGAGCATGTAGAAATATCCAGCAACCACCGCCACTGTACTGCTTCATCTACCATTGCACAGCACTTGGTTGCCAACCCTATCTGTGCGGACCAGTACAATGCAGATATGTTCAGGATATTGAGCCGAGGTCAGAGCTCGTTTCATTTATGTATGTTGGAAGCAACCTTCATCCTTTCCACCGATCCAATACCATGTCATCAAAAGGAATTTGTACGATCTCTGTGTCTCTTTCAGCATGGAAAGATCAAGGGAAGTACGGTAACAAATGGTGAATGGACCTTAGGGGAAACCCATCCCCCTCTCCAGGATGCAGTTGCAGTGCAACGTCAATCATCGACGAACTCTGCTCCGCCAATGAGAGCTCGAGGTGAAGATGATGAGCCGACCAATGGGAGTTAGGATTAACCGTGACATCATTACGTTGAACCAATCAGCGTCTTCCTATTGAGACCTGCGTATAAAGCACGCGCCTTCACTTCCTTCTTCACTTGCTGCGATTTTTACCCTGAAGAGTGCAGCACGAAAAGCTTCGGTCACTATTATGTCGTGTTTGTTTGCATCCATATTGAAGTTCTTGAGTACCAACAATCTGTTTACATAATAACACATTATCTATCTATAATTCCAGCAATCTGGTGTGTGGTGTGTTGTGACGTGACCGCTGTTTCTCGACAACCACTGGTCGATCTGATTGAAACTTGCCAGGTATATTGCTGGGACCTGAGGATGTGCACTTTTCAAGGTTTGATATTAATCGGACAAGTGGTTCCCAAGTTATGGCCATTTATTTACCAAACCAATGACAAGACACGTTGTTGCGTGGGCGTGGCATGAGGGAAGGGAAGCTCAGCCGCGTCCCCATTACGGGTTACAACGTATGGACTTCCAGAGAGTGATGACTTCGTGTATTCTAATAATTTCTTGATTAGTTATGCGCATTTATAGATAAACACAATGCCCCAAGTTATGATCGTTTTCATATGAGACGGTGCATAAATTTCGGTAACATCAGAGTGCTGGTATGCTCCGAACCAGGAAGTAAATTTTTTTGTTCCTCTCTTCTCTTCTCTTTGGTTTTTCCTTGCGACGACATTGCGAAAAGGCAAAATACGTTGGGCTAATTGAATAATTGGCCATTAAAACTAAATTGTGAATAATCATAACTGCGACATGCGAACTGCGGGCACGCGAGAGCGAAGAAACGGCCTGTGTGGTTGTTGTTTCTTGCTCGCGGTTTGAATATTTATTTATTAAAATATTATTTATTTATTTTTTACGGGCACGTACTAGTATATCTGAAACCCCTCATTGGAAAAATTTGACACTACTCCCAATGGAGAATAACGTTCTTGTAAGGATGACGTCATCGGTGAAGTGGTAAACCAGCCATAAATGTTTTAATCAAAATGCTTGTTTGCTATTGAGAATCCAGTGTATCGAGGCCGTAACATTTTTACTAATTGAGCTTTTGTCATCAAATCTTCAACAAACCTTTATTATGAGATTGTGGAGAACACAGTTAATAAAATGTACAATTTTTTTGTTTTTTTTTAAGCGTCGTTTTCGTCAAGTTTAGTTTGAGTACAAAGCGGACGCGGACAGGCTTTGCATTTTGAGATGCTTTCCAGTTGAAATTGTTATTGTTTTGTAATATGTGTTCCCTTACAAGTTACCTCCACACAGGAGGTCATTATGCCCATCACAGCATGCGCTACGATTGCCAACCTCTGGTTGTTGGTTCATGCTCAATCCCTTTTAAATGCTGAGCATCAAGCAAGGAAGCAACACGTCCCATTTTTCAAGTCTTTGGTACGACTCGACCAGGGTTTGAACCACAGACCTCCCAGACCAGACTCGGAGAGCGGATACTCGAACCCTTTTAAGTCATTGTCATCATTTCCTTGAGTATTTGTGATCGGTGCTTTTGTTTGGAAGAATTCACAAGGATTTTTTTTTCTTCAAGTTATTGAGTATGGCACATTGATGTCATCCCAATGTCAAACGAAGTGTCAGTTTGCAGACCGTGAACTATCATTGGGAATGAAAACAACTTACTCCGCTCGCGTTGTATTCGTTCACAAACGGATCATATTCCAGCATTGTTTTGTGATGAGGTGCCAAAAAAAAAACCAGAAACAAAAACAAAACAAAAGCAATCAATTTCCTTATTTTCGTGGCGGTGTCTGTGTGTTCCGATAAACTCGAACAGCATCTTGCTACATCCTGATAAGGGGATTTATTTCCCCCCCCCCCCCCCCCATCCTTATTGTGGTTTCAAGTTCGAATTGGGAAACGCATGGAAGGAAGTCATGTCGATGTGTTTTGGTGGCAATGGCGTCATTGTGTGTGTTTCTGGAGCATTAGCTAACAGGTAACAATGTATCGCTTTTATCACCCTTCAGGAAAACGGATCCTTTCCACGTTTTGTTTCGTTTTGCACTTTACGAAAGCAAACTTTGTTTTGTTTCGATTCGAGCAATTTTTGTAAAAGAGAATGGGACACGCAACAATGGAAACAAATTTGAAGTCTTTTAATTAATATTTCTGAAAGTACAGGTGTACTTTCAGAAGAGTGGGTTTGTGATGATAAATTGAGAGGTTTAAACATCTGAAGGTCCACAAATGTGTGCCAATGCCAAGCAAGGTGAGGAATGAAGTTAACGCCGAGGTTTCAGTTGATGTTGAACACAGACAGTTGTTTAAACCTATCGTTTCAATGGCTCTGTCCACCTCTACAACTCCACGTTGTGCTGCACCACATCTCGCTGCTTTAAGTCCTTCTGCAAATGACTTTCATTTTGCAAACATGTGAAACCTTACATCAGTTTGTTGATTTTATTAATTATTTTGAATGATGAGGTTACATTTTTCATAAAAGAGGCAATCAGGTTATTACGTGTGGATGAAAGGTGTTCATGAGAGAAACTCCTAATGAACGATGTGAGCAGCTGCTGTGTTCCGAAGCCAAGAGATGGATCAAAAGGGCTTGCAGTGGCTGAGATATTTCTTTCAACCACCGATGGCAATGCCTCACATCAGGGAGCCGTTATCACCGACGTGATGTGCTTTATTATTCGGAGTGAATCGTAGCACGGGCAATCTCACGAACTGATGTTCTCACATATCAGGTCCAGCGCTGGTCATTAATATGAGCTCCCTGACGAGGAATTTCGATGCAAGAGGAGGCCATTGAGCCAATCGAGACTGTGCAATGGCTGCCAACCTATGGTTGCTTGTGCATGGTCTATCTTTTTTTTTTTAATTCTGAGCATCAAGCAAGGAAGCAGCAAGGACCATTTAAAAATTTTTGGTATATGACTCAACCAGGTTCAGGCTTGAACCACTGACCTCCTAGACTCGAACACTATAACCACCGAGTCTGTTGATTAAGTATGAACCAGTGACAGTGGGTGATGATGACAAGAGGCTTGATGGTACGAATCGGGAGTAGGCAGATCACCGATAGCCAAAAATACTGCTGATCCATCAGTCATCACCGTCAAGTCAAGGTAAACGATTCCCAAACCAAAAAGATTTCCCATTATCCAGGTTGGACAACATTACTGCAAAGTATAAAGATTCTCGTGTGTTTGTATTGTGCTTAAACATAAAATGGTTTGAGCTGACGAGGCCACTTGCAAGGGTCTGTACGTCCAGTACTTCGATTGGCTCCTTGGACCATATTTTCGTGTTGTAGCCTTTCCGATCGCAATGCCTGTTCCAAAGAGTTTGCTTGAAGAGACGTTCATCAACACCTTTTGGAGATCTGTCATCACTTTTACGTTTGGACGAGAAAGGCAAGATGCCCTGTGCTGTTACTGCAGGCCTCTGTAATTCTGTGGTTTGTTGATGGCGTGCAGCATCAGTTACATTCAAACAGGTATTGTTAATCTGTTACTGTGAAGATTTCTCAAGTATTGAAAATGCAAGACATTAACAAAAAAATTGTTTTTTAAATTGACAGCTGAAAAATCACAACAATCAAGTCTCAGCAGGAAGAATCTGAAAACATTGAAGCAAGGATAAATTTACCATACCGAACAACCTCAAAGATCATATCACGATCAATTCAGCGGATTCGACCCAGATAATAATTTAATAATAATTTAATCTAAACACCTGCTGCTCTATTTTTTTGGGAGATTGATCAACCTGTTTTAGCTCAACTTCTCGTTTTATTCAAATTTTTTTTTAAAAAAGGCTGTGTTTGTGTGTGTTAACTTTTTAGATGTGCATGTCTCAATACCACGGATGCATGTGTGACGTCAGTCCATGGAATGAGTCCGTTTCGCTGCTGGGTACATAAACACCGGCCGAGCTGTCCAGGCTGACCTCATCTCTTCTCCCGGTCTGGTTCCGCTCAGCTGATTGGAGCAATATAAACATATGCCTATGTCGTGGAGGGCCAAACATCTGCTGCCAACATGATGACACAAAATAAACATTAGTTCCACAAAGCAACCAGGAACAACATACTTTCTCATGGCAAACGCAGAATCCGTAGAAGGCCATCTTTTTCCTCTCCAGTTCTTATCTTGTAGTCTTCTTCATTTTCCCATTCCTCCATCTTTTTATCCCACTTCATCCTCCTCCCCCCAGCCCCTTGCCTTCCTCGCTATTTTAAAAAAACATTGCTAAAAGCTTTACACTTTCAGGCAAAATGGCTTTCTGTGGGTCAAGGTGATCAACAATCGAGTTTTATATTCATTGGGAATTGGTGTTCTGGTATCTTAAGCCAAGTCTCATGACCCATCATGTGAATCATACATGACCACGTATATAACATTGTCACAGCAGCTATGGTGTTCACATTCTATGTTGTGCTAAGATGAGCTGATTGTATTGTCATATTATCTTTGCTCATTGGTGATATATCAGGTTCGTTTAGAGAAATGGTGCCCTGGCAATATTTGGGAACCAGTTGCGACATTTTGGTGGATAGTGTTGTTCTGTTTCTGCTCGTTATGGGATTATCGTTTCCAGATGGTTATTTTTGGTGTGTGTGTGTGTGTTTTGAGATTTTTGTTCCAGCAAAGTTATGCACCACTCAACTTGGGTTGAAACCTCGGGTATGAGTCGATTTCTTTTATTCCTGCAACCTGCTTATATAGTCAGCCCGAGTTTGTTTTCTTTTTTTTTGTATACAAAGTCGAGGCTCATGGAGAATCCAGATTCTAGAACATAGAATGGATTTAGGACACAGCAGAACACAAGGGACGGTAGAAAGAGAGGATTGAGGGACAAAATAATATATAGGGAGACTTGGACAAATGAGGAAAGGGGGTTGGAGAAGACACACAGGGTGGACACGATGGCTACAGCTGCAGGATAGACGACTTCATGAAGAATTCAGAAGGACATTTGACATGGAGCACTCGTTTGTACATGTGATTGCTGGTGTGACATCACGCTTGGTTGGTGACAAGCTGTATGACTTGAGATGTGTTCCTCTTTGAACTTGTCAATAAAACGTTGATACTGAACAGCACAATGACTGGCTTATTTAACCAAGCAGTGTCGAGAAGTCATGCGGTATGAGTGTTTAAATTTGCCATTAATTTTTTTACTTATTCATGATAGGGTATACATCAGGTCCAAGTTCATGAAAGGGTAGATCACATGAGGATTCCCTGAATCTAGTCCAGGATTGCTTTTTTAAACCAGTTTATCGATAAACCCACGAGGGGGAGTGCAATGTTCGACAACTTTTTACCTGCGAAAACCTGTGGCAGGTCTACAAGAGCTCTGAGGTTGTTGTTGTTGGGGGTTTAAATGCACACATTGGTCAGACAGCTGCCAAACCACACCCACATCCGTCGCTTGACTCCAACCACCATGGCACCCAGACAAAATGATATGGCCGCCATCTTGGTTTTCTGGTGGGCCAAACGCATTAGGCCCGTAGGCCTCTGCTGATTAATTATCCACTGTCCGGCTTTTGTATGAACAAAAGGTTTATTACAACAGAGAGCGGGAGGGCAGAAGAGAGGAAGAGGAAGATGGCACAAGGTTAACGAGACAGATTAGAGAATGTAATCTGAGCCGTGGGTAATGATTTTTTTTTTTTAATTCTCTGACCCTGTGACCATCGTGTGGTCATTCTTGCTCTCAGGAGATGATCCCAATATGCTGGAGAAGGTGGAGGTTGGAGAACATTAAGGGAAAAGTGATCATAACAATAGTGTTTGCAACAATTCTGCGAAGATTTATAGTTTGAGTTAGTAGATTAAGGCTATTCGATTTTGGGAAGGCAAATGTTGAGGGTATGATGGGAGTCAGGTGCTCTGCAATGAGTTTCCTGTCCCTTTGCCTCTACTCAGTAAAGTTTTCCAGGCAGTTCCTCATCCATTGAGTTCATTTTGCCATAATTTGTATCTTATTGTTTGTGAAGGGATTGGAACACTGAAACCTTCAGCTCGGTCATTCACTAGATGAGCTGCTGGATCATCGTCTGTCTGGATGTAGCTGTTGAAACACATCAGCTTGGGCGAGTCGGCAGACAAGGGCATAATAGTTCGAGCTCGCACACCGAAATGACATTGTCCATAATTCCTCCTAACATGTCCAAAGTTGCAAGAGTAGACAGCCTCTAATGGCTTGAGAAACGACCCACATCATTACTCGTGGAAGAGGAATCCATAGTTAGGTGGATCAAGGCACACGAATGCTGTCTTGTAATATCTGTCAGCCATGTCTCATACTATGAAAAAACTTATACAACTCTTGTTTAGTGGGAACTAGTCCGAGACTATTGTGCACTCTCCACCATAAAGACTGAGCACATGATTGTTGTTGATGCAATTTATTTCTGTCACATGGGACACAGATGAAAACGCCTGACAGAGATAAATGCTGAATAATTGCGTCATTTCATTGTGACCTTATCACATAATGCTGCGTTGTGGCGAATGTTTTTGAACAGGGATCGAATGTGGAAGTAACAATCTCAATACAGGGTATATCCACCTCCAGCAGCAATCGCTGTATTGCACTGTCATCACATTGACTGTCTGAGCACTCAAATCTGAGCCTGGCGAATGGCGTGCCACATCCGAATAAGCTCCTGTTCCAGCTCATCGAGGGTTTGTGGATGTCTTGGAAGTTTGAATGTGCCAATAAATGATATCCTGGAGATTTTCAATTGGATTTAAATCTGGTGAGATGGCAGACCAGGTTGTCATGACATTAACTTTAGCCTTGATGAGAACGGTCCTTGTTTGAATTGCTCTATAAGCAAGAACATTATCATGCATAAAGATGATTCCTGGACCATGCTGTTGAACGTCAGGCAACACATGTTGCTGTAAGATGTCATTAATGTATCGATCTGACATCCGATTGCCATGGATATGGATCAAGTTGGTGTGAAATATTTCAACAATACCATCCCACATTGCACTTCCACGTCCAAAATATGCGGTTTCCTGGGCAACGACTGGGCCGTATCACTCATTGCGTTTACTGTAGACCCGGTGTACAGCCACCATACCTTTCAAAGGAGAAACCTGGATTAGTCTTTCAACATACCACTTGCTCATTGCCTCCTCGTCCATTGGATGTGCTGATTTGACCACTGCAAGCATGTTTTGGATGCTTAACAGGATGACAAGAATGGATCCCTGCATCACGGAAATGCCTCAATATGTTGTTGACACTTATCCTGCCTGTGAGGTGTAGGGAGTGTTTGTAGTACTCTGCACAACTTGAAAGTGTTTTTTTTTCAACATACAATGGCAGCAAAGGTCGAATTGAAAAGTCTTTGGAAAAGGAAGAAGAAGTGAATTATGATACAATACAGAGAACCACACGTGTGAAAGAGGAAGTGGAAACATTTGAAGACACTTTTTTTTTTTTGATGGGTTAGTTGAGATCGGTAAAGGAAAGGTTGATGAAAAAAAAAACCGTGAAGGTGGATGGTGAATGTGGATCAGCTAAAGTGGGAGGAAGATGGTAGGTTGGTGAAAGTTACAGGTCGAGGAAGAGGGGGTGGAGAAATCACATGGTTACAGGAGGTGGAAGGTGAGAAGTGAAAATAATAAAGAATTTTTTTTGATTTTTTTTTGAAAGATTAGGTAAATTAAAGGTCGAAGTAAAAATCGTGAAGGTGTATGGTGAATGTGGGTCTGCAAAAGTAGAAGGAAGATGGTAGATCGGTAGAATAAGGAGGAAGAAGAGTCGGTACGGGAAGTCACGGGATTACGTGGGGTAGAAGGTGAGGAGGGAAAGGTTTTTTTTGTTGTTGTATTTTTATATTTTTATTTTACAGCATGAAACAGAGGGTATAGTAGGGAGGGATAGAAGGAGGGTGGAGGGAAAAAGTGGTGAAAATAAAAACTCATGGTAATAAGGAGAAAGTACAAATAAACATGATCGTGCACATAGACGGGAAGATGGGTAGGCCTCAGGGAAACCGATATGAAAAACGTCAAAAACTCAACAATTAGTACAAGTTTTAACACAAGACCGAACTAGAAACACACAGTGAACACAGATATAACAAAATAACAGTAAAAAACGAGACAAAAATGACCAGAAAACTTATCTTTGAGAAAGTCGGCAGAGACCCTGAAGAAGAACCGCCACCGTCGCTCAAGAACCGGAAGTGTTGCGTAGAAGCATCGTGCATATGTATCAGGCCTGCACGTTAGTAGTTATCCTGGGACATCCACTTCTTGGCATATCTCTTGTTAATCCAGTGGCTTGATAACCTCTTCTGAGGTCACAACCAGTTCCACTCCTCACATTAAAGATCCTTGCAACATGGATAATGTAAGACCATGCTTGGCGGTGTCCAATTATTTCATTCCTCCCATTTTCTGACAGACGTGGCATTGTAAGGGATTGTTAAAGAATGCAACAAATGTGTTTTTTGGATGCTTCACACAATAGTGTCTCAGAAAGACTTTCAAATTTGCTCAGAATGCCTGGTGTCACGTCTAAAAACTTAAGGGTGTATGAGTTGCACGTGCTGAACGATTATTGTATGAGGCAATTGCATTGCTTTACATGGAAACTTGCAATCAGGTGTTCTGCACATCCCTCGTGCCAAAAAGGTCCTTGGAATGAACGTTTCAACAGTCCTTCAACGATTACATTATCCATGCTACATGTTTGTTTTTTTTATATGATGCAGAGTATATTATGCAATGTCACCAGAACATGTTCATAGTTACAGAAACCTCTCTAACATTTGTGTGTGTATATGTGTATATATGTGTATATATGTATATATATATATATATATATATGTATATATGTATATATGTATATATATATGCATATATTATGTATGTTTATATGTATATATTATGTATGTATATATATGTATGTATATCTATATATCTATATATATATAGGTATATATATATATATTTATATAGATATACATACATTAAAGAAGAAGGAGGTGTTTCCAACCAAAACTAAAAACTAGATCGACTCTGCTAATTTGAGCAAAAAAAGGCAAGAGCCGACCCGGTCTCAGGTGACATTTGACCAGCTTCACAGCCTGCTTTCTCAGGCACAATAGACCCTGAGCTTCGGCACGTGTCTGGTTTTTATTTTGATATGACTGCTCATTTCCAGTCACGTGCTGGTGCTCAAGGTCAAATGGAGGAGTGTTTTTTTTTCATCTTGCAAAAGCAAAATAAACGTCAAATCACATCATTGGTAGGGTGCTCTGGTCTTTTTTTCTTTTTTTAGATCCTCGTGGAGGATCTCTAAGTCTTACTCACGTTGTTGTTCTTGTGGACTTTTATTGTTTCACAGCCTACAGTTTTCATCGAAACTTCCTGAAACTTGGCGTATATATGTAAAAATACCCTGCGCAGACAGTAACCATCTCCGATTTTGAAAATTCCCCCTAGAAAAAAAGTTATGACGTCAAAATATCTCCGCTAATGGAAATCGCCTAAAAAATTATCTCCGAAGCTAGGCAAGCATTTTGAATTCTGTTTGCGGAATCGAACAGGCATTAGCAGAGATGAATTACCGCACATATGATACATCACTATGACGTCATAGCAATATTTATGACGTCATTCCTATTTTTTTGACTTTTTGTTTTTTGTTTCATTTGTTTCACAGCCTACAGTTTTCATCGAAACTTCCTGAAACTTGGCATATATATGTAAAAATACCCTGCGCAGACAGTAACCATCTCCGATTTTGAAAATTCCTCCGAGAAAAAAAGTTATGACATCAAAATATCTCCGCTAATGGAAATCGCCTAAAAATTATCTCAAACTAGGCAAGCTTTTTGAATTCTGTTTGTGGGAATCGACAGGGCATCAGCAGAGATGAATTACCGCACATATGATACATCACTATGACGTCATATCAATTTTTATGACGTCATTCCATTTTTTGACATTTTTTGTTTCACAACCCAGAGTTTTCATCGGATCTTCGTGAAACTTGCCATGTATATGCAGAAAGCCCACGCGCAGGCAGTAACCACTCCGATTTTGGAAATTCCTCCTAGAAAAAAAGTTGACGTCATAATATCGCCGCTAATGGAAATCGCCTATACCATTATCTCCGAGAATAGGCAAGCTGTTTGAATTTTGTTTGCGGGAATCAAGCCGGGCATTAGCACAGATAATTTATCGCAAACGTGATACATCACAATGACGTCATATTTTTTATGACGTCATCATAAGAGGACGAGGATCTTAGCTCATTCGAGCTTGTTTTTTTTACTTGTGCGTGACTTGGTGTTGTGCAGATATGTGTGTCGGTGAGCACGTGTATGCCTGGTGTTGGTGCAGTGGTTAGGGTGGTGGGCTTGGGATCCTAGGATCCTGAGTTCAAATTCCCCTTGGCTGTTGAATTAATACCAGGTGGGGTTGACTCTGCCTGTCATCCTCCGAGGTCAGCAAAATAGAGTGCCAGCATGCTGGTATCCTGTGTCAGAGTGGCGACCCGTCTAGGATTGTACCCAGGAGCCAAGGAGACTGCTTAGGCAGCACCAACGCTCTACACAGAGTATGGTCCCAAAAAAACTCTCCTCCCAGTTTGGCCACCCTCCTGGCTCTTCACCTACCACACTTCAAAATCAACCTGTGTTGTTTGTTAGATGTAGTGTCTCAAGGGGCTGTCACACCTTGACGATTTAGCGAACGTATGCCGTTTTTTTTACAAATTGCCGAATACGCTGGCACACGTCGAATACGTTATTGGTAAGTTTTGTATACGTTAGGAATACCCTGAAAAACACTGCCATAAGTCGTTGTACGCTGGCTTAATCGTTGACTTTTGTGCTTGTTCTCTCTTTTTCGAATGCTTAAATTTTACGACTACTGGCGTTTGGCTCACACGTTCCGCTACGCCGGCCATAAGGTTTAGGCACGTTATGCGATCGTTGACACACGTTAATTGTATGTTACTCATTAGTCGAAACACGTAGAGGTAACATTCGCGTACCCGAAACTTATTTCTAACCTATGAGTAACGTTTTGTAAGCACGCTACACAAACTGTTTTCACACTTCGCAACACGCTACTTGAAAGTTCCTCATTCGTCGAAACACATCAAAGTAATGTTTAGGGTACCCGTGACTTATTATAACCTATGAATAACGTGCTTGGAATTATTACGCTATGCATACGCTGGACTATCGTTGGGCATAGGTTGTGGACGCCTAAAAACACGATAAACAATCGTTGGTATAACTTATGTATAAGTTCTCGAAGCGTTCTGTGTCATTACTAGTACATTATGCATTTGTCAAAGTCGTTTTTAATACTTTAAAAAGTAAAACAAAGAAATATTTCATCGTGGGAATGAGGAAAAAAAAATTAGCCGAAAAGAACATCGAACAATGGTGCAAAGTAGTCTCCTATTCGTGGACGATAAGAGGATCCATCATCAACCACACCCTCCCCATCACGCTCACATACTACTACTGACATGGACCTACTACTACTACCAATACTACTACTACAACACTACTACTACTACTGACATAGACATACTACTACTACTACTACTTACTACTGACATAGACATACTACTACTACTACTACTGACATAGACATACACTACTACTAACTGATTGTAGAAATTATACTACTACCAATGCTACTACTACAAACACTACTACTATTACTACTGTCACGCACACCAACTACTGCTAATAGTATTACTCTACTGATACTACTGGCATTGACATCTACTCAACATGGAGTCTGGAACAATGATGGGTTCTCTTGTGAAGCCATTTGTATGTACCAATTCCCCTAAACGCTGCCAATACGTCAGTACACGGTAGATGTAAGTTAGAACACTTTCAGTAAGTTCTGTGGTTGTCCGGAAGACGTCAATTAATTCGTCTACATACGACAATGTGCGTTATACATACGTTACAAATAGTGTTCATAGCATGTTTATTCAATGGTTAGATGCACGTTATAACTTAGGTTCAAACATGCTACACATAGGTTAAACGCACGTTACTCTTACGTTCATAGCACGGTAGCCATTGGTTCAAGGCCAGTTATACATAGTTTCAATGCACGTTACTCATACTTTCCAAGCACGTTAAACATAGGCTAAGCTGACGTTACTCATTTGTTCAAAGCAGTTACTCAACGGTTATAAATTGGGTTTCAAGTATGGTTGCCATAACTTGACGTGCTTCGACTATGAGTAACCTACAAGTAACGTGTGTTCGCCGTGTTTAAACGATCGCGGAACGTCAGAAACAGATGCCAACGCATGCGAAACGTGTGAGCCTTACGTCGAGTACGTCTTAAAATTTTCAGCATGCTTGAAATTTCACACGTATCGAACGGACTAGGTAATGTGCCAGCGTACTTCAATGATTTGGGCATAATCTTAACGTATACTCAACTTTCCTATAGCGTATTTGACGTGTGTGCCTAGCGTTGAAACCCATTTTTCATAGAATGGCATACGCTGGCAAAATCGTCAAGGTGTGACTGCAATGTTGACAATTCAAATCGGGCAGTTTTGATTTCAATCGGCGTCCGGCAAGTTCTTAACAGGCTACGCCACGAGTTCGCCGGCGATACGTATAGCGCGCAAAGGGTAAGTTGAACTATCGCTGTCTTAGGTTTTGAACGCCGATCACAAGGTAAGCATTCGTTGGTAAAAGTTATGTATAACACAACGAAAACGTTCTGTGCCCGTTACTAATATGTTATGCAAACGACCAAACACGTTTTGAATACGCCAAAAACTCAAAAAAAACCATCAAAATTTCAGCGTACGTCAACGTTTTAGATCGATTTTTATACGTTGCCATTGCTGGCTTAAATGTCAAGGTGACAGGGCCCTCAGATACGGTCTCCATCAAAGTCTAATTTTGGCCAGATTGCAGGCCAATGAAAGTTACGGCTGACCTGGTCACCTTTCCAAGCCTAATGCTCTATAATGTTCATCTCGCTTTGGTTTTAAATTTCTTCCAGTTTCACCAATGTAGAATGGTCACAGTCTTTGCATGATGAATGGTGAATACTCCAGATTTATCACCAGTTGTATGGGTCCTTTAGTTTTGAGATGACATTAAGGATAGTTGGCGTAAGGCTTAAGCTTGTAGGCTACGCCAATCCATGCGCTACGTACTATCCTGCCAATTTTTTCAGAAAGGCCCAGGTAGTATGGCAGTACACAGTGCCGAAGTGTGTTTGGCTCCTTACGTTCTCTCTGTTTTGTTTCTTTCAATGTATGGAGTATTCCCTTGTTGTATCCATTTTTGAGAAGGACTCCTCTAACTAATCTGATTTCTTTAATTGTATCGGCTTTGGATGATGACACCGTCCATGCCTGAGCTGCTAAGCTCTGTGCTGCACTGCGTTTGTGGGAGATTGGGTTGCAGGAGTTAAAATCCAGTAATCTGCTGGTATGGGTTGGTTTCCTGTAAACCGAGGTCTTTAGGGAGCCGTCAGTCTTACGGTGAACATCCACATCCAAAAATGCCAATTTGCTTTCTTTTTCAATTTCAATTGTGAAGTTAATGCTGGGGAATGCCCGGCCAAGTTGTCCCAGTAAGTGGTCGACCATGTCTGTATGTTCAATGGCGAAGGTATCATCTACATAACCTGTTCTAGTACCGTGAGAGCCAATTTTCATGAGACTCAAATTTCCTTCATTCGAGTTCCTCCATCACCAAATTAGCCACAACAGCAGAGACCGGTGAACCCGTAGCTGTGCCAAATATCTGTCGGTAGTGTGCACAATCATAGATGAAGGTCATGCTGTTCAGACACATCTCCAGAAAGCTAGCAATATCGTCAGGTGTTATTTGGCTGTTTTGACAAGCCATTTTCCAATCGTTTGAATATATCAACCAGTCGAATGTGACGCTCACAGCAAGATCGACTGGGATGTTGGTGAAAAGGAAAACCACAACGAAAGATACCATCGTCTCATCATCTTAGATTCTAACCTCTCTTATCCTTTTGACAAATTCACCACTATTCTTAACCGTTTTATCAGTCTTTCCTGCAAGTCTGCCAATGATACGTGCAAGAAAGCCTGACAAATCGGTAAGATGGTGCATTAACGAAGGACATGATGGGTCTCAGAGGGACTAGACATTGTCTTTGTGGATCTTGGGAAGACCATGCAGTTTGTTTGCTGAACCATTGCTGCAGTAAAGCCAATTGTAGTCCTTGTTGCCCAGCCTGCCTGCCTGCTCTTTTTAGTCGATCTAGCTCTGCACATATATATTGATCAATCCAAGCAGGATGGTATCTTGGGAGCAGACCACCACCTGGTAGCTCTTACCATGGAAGCCATTTCTTGAAAGCGATTTCATTACTGAGGGCAGTCGGTTCCCACGACGTAAGGCAATCTGAACGAGGCCTGGCTTTTTATTCAGGACAATAAGTACATGTCTGTAAGAACAATGAAGACATCCACGAAAGCAACGAGGCAAGCTACATTGAAGACGCGTTCTTTTGCATATGAAAGGAATTTGACGCGCGAGATCTCAAACGTTCATGCATGTGCTTGTATTTATGGCGATTCAATCAGATTCCTCGAATATGAAGTCACCGTTTCATAACGCCGGGTCCATTGCCAGCATCCCTCTGCGAGGCTTTCATTTTATTGGCGCAGTTTGCACAGGCATCTGAACTTCTTCCATATTTTTGAGTTGAAACCAAGTGATGCTGCATGATGAGGGGCTGCACATGAGGTGCATGCGTTTGTTTATGGACTAGCGTAATACAAACAGAGGCTTGTCTCATGAGTTTAGGTGGTCTTGTTGCCTTTGCCAAAAAGCAGGCCGAAGCGGTGATGTCATGCATAATCACATGTGCATGCTTTTATGTCTGTACGTGTCAACACACTCCACTATGTGACTTTCCAATAAAAAAAATAAAAAAATTAATGTTAGTGTTCCGTTGACTGCAATAAAGTAGAGCTTTTAGCATCGAGGGCTCGTAAAGAGCTTGTGCAGACATTAAGTGAAGGTTAATATGGCCAAAATGAATAGGCAGTTCGTGGAATAGAAAAGAATGGACCGTTTGAGACAGGTCTTCGCCCTGCAAGTCGCCTAAATAGTCTCGTTAAGTCCAGTGAAAGACATGGAATTTCATCCAATGCCACAGTATCATGAGACATGTCCCGAGACCACAGCACCCACCGAGCTTTCCATTTATGGGGAATTTTATGTGTGACTCAGTCTGACACGAGCGGTGGCCTTTTTGGTGTTTTAATCCAATCTACCAAAAATAGCATAAAATATAACTCGATTAATCGGTGGAGAGTTTTATTTTAAAATGTAACTTTATGGTTAAAAACAATTATTTGACAGATAAGGAAGTCACAGTGAAAATGTAATTGTTCCACAATTTATAAGCTGTCTGTTCATTTTTTTTTTTTATAACTTTCATGTCCCGTTTGTTAAATTAAAAAAAAGGATCCGAACACTTGTTTTACGGTATTGTTTTGTGTTTGCAGATATCAAAGTTTGTGAAAGAATCTGCTAAGTATGAGTGGTTCACTGCCTTACAGATACAGTCCTGTATAGGAGTGTAAGATATATCAAAAAGCAAGGAATACATTACAAGGTAACAATTAGGAAGCACATACAGTAGCTGCCATGGAGAGGGTTCAACATCTCGGGTCGAGCTAAACTAAGCTATGAGACGGCTGAAGAAGACAAAACTTTACACATTAGAACATAGAATGGCACTGGGTAGAGCGCACACCTCCGCCAGACTGAACAGTTGATATTTTCTATCCCACTGATAGGTCTGATCTGAATCTGGACCTGAACCAAAATCGAATGGGTTTATTCTTGTCACCGAACCAACTCGTCCATTAGTGGGGCAACTTAGCTAAATATAGCATAACAATTGTGCATTTTGTGAGGAAAGCACCAAATTTGGCACACTAGTAGCCTAACATATTATGAACAGATTTGGATATTGGGCCATCACAAATTCAGCCGCTGATGGCTGTGGCAGCCATTTTCCACTGCCATCAAAAATTTTGAGATGGCCCAATATCCAAATCTGTTCATAATATGATAGGCTACTAGTGTGCCAAATTTGATGCTTTCCTCACAAAATGCACAATTGTTATGCTAAGTTGCCCCACTACATGTAGTTTTGTCATTATCCGTCTATAACTGCTTGAAATATCTTGTTGTACATAGTTTTTGGCCCCATCTCTCAATGGTGAAGAATCACTTGGATAATCAAAAAAATTCCTCATATCCAGAAACCAATTCGGATCTTCACCAAAATCGAATCCATTCTTTCTTATCACACACACACCCAACGTGTGCACAAAAATGTTGTTCGAATCTGACTACAACTTTTTGAGATATCCTGATCACAGACAGACAGACAGAGGTGAAAGCATACCCTCCGTCCACCTTCAGTGCCAGAGGTCAGGAGACGATTACGAGGAGATATGATGGAGATGTTTAAGATAATGAAGGATATAAAGAAAGTATGTGTAGAAGAGTTTTTCGACAGAATGGACAGGGGTATGACCAGGAGCCACAGCCTAAGTAAATACTCGGTGCTGTAATGGATAGTGCAGACATTAGAGCGTCCTCTGAGTCTGGGAGGTCGGCAGATCAAATCCCCTCCAAGTCGTACCAAAGAGTTTTTAATAATGGATTGTGCTGCTTCCTTGATACTTAGCTTTTCAAAAGGACAGAGCAAGGATAAACAACCATAGGGTGGGAACAGCGTAGGAGTAATGGGCCTAATGGCCTACTGTGTTGAAGTTGCTTGTGATGGAACTCTTGTTTGTCTGTTTGTTTGTTTGTTTGTTTATTAATCAATTTATTTATATGGTTATTCATTCATTACACTGGCATGATAGGTCAAATAACCTTCTCATAGGTCCTTGTATTACATGAATAAACTAGAAGAGCACTCGGTAGAGCGCATACCTCCGCCACGTAACACCTGATCCATGAGAACATATCGGGCCCGATACATTTTTGAAATATCATGCTATACAGTACTATATAGTTTTTGGCCCTATCTCTCAATGGTGAAGAACACTTGAAAAATTAAATAATTCTCCTATCCAGATCTGGATTCCGATCTTCACCAAAATCGTAACACAAGTTTTGTCCGAATCCGTCCACAACTTTTTGAGATATCCTGTACACAAACAGACAGACAGACAGACAGAAAGGGGTGAAAACAACCTCCTTCACCTTCGGTGGCGGAGGTCATAAAGTTTGTGTATCTCTCGACTTGCACATCATATTGAGAAGAATTTCTGATAACACGAACGGTTCTCCCAAACACATCCATTTTAGAAAAAAAAATACCAACAATAATTAATTATTAAACCTTTTTTTTCACAAAACGTTTCGCAAAAAAAAAAATTCAAAATTATTTTGAAAACGCTGAACATTCTATCCGGCATGTGATCACACTGCTTTGTGTGTTTCGTGTTTTTAATTTCCAATCGAGGTGGAGGGAGGTTGTAGCAGTGGTGGGTTGTGTGTGCGGATGGGGGGTGGTGAGGGTGGGGGGGAGAGTAGTGAAAACATTGCAGTTTTCTTTGGAATGAATGTTTGTGTTCTTTCTTTCCTGATGAAATCATTTAGCAAACAAAAGCCTTTCATAGGATTGACTTTCCGAAGGCTGCAGTGAGCTGATCATTGAGAAACAGGGATGTCAAAGTCTGAAGCAAGAAGAAAAGATGAATTCTTGAGGAGGCTATATCAAAGTTCACTCACGTTATGAATCTGAACCAGGAAGAGGACATAATGAACTTATTTATTTTGTTAAGCTCTAAACCAGAGGGGGACTATGTCTGAAAGCAAATAGATTTTTTTCTACAGTGGCTAAATGTTAAGATGGACAAATATTCCATGAGACTCAAACTTGTGTCCGGTAAAGGAAGTGCCCATGACGTAAGGCCACTCCGTTTTCCATTTGGATGCTTTTTCATGCGTCTTTAAAGATACTGATACGAGTATTGCTTAAGTGAAAATGACACCTTGTTGAATATCTCTTGGTGGATGCAACACCTTGGCACATACGAGGTAGCGCCACTTTTACCCAGGATGACTGTCGTGCAGAACTACAAGTTGCACCGCTTTGTCCGATGATCGTGACCATTTGTATAAATTTTGGCTTGTTTTGTTTATTTGTTTTACAAAAAAAAGTTCTGGCATATTTTATCTCTTATTCTCACTCTCGATTGGCCTGTTCTCGTCCCAATATGAACCCCCCTGACAGAAGCAGTGAGCCATGTTCAAATGATGTATACCATGTGTTGGTTCATTGTCTTCTAATGTCCTTGCAATTCGTGTCCAAGTGCACTGATGTCTGCTGATGTTTTTGTCCTTCCCGACTCAAGATTGCATTATATGAATCATTGGTCTTAGCCTGGACTTGATCTTCATTCTGTGTGCTTCGGGTGGTTTCGTTAAATTGTGTGATCAACCGAGAAAAGGCCTCCAACCCATTTTTCATTCTTTCCAACTAGTTTTGGTCTTTGCTTCTGTTACAATCTCTATGCTCAAACACATTCTCTCACCCCAAAACTGTTCATTTAAACATCATAAGTGGAGCCCATGTTTGGCTCTGCTATAGATGCAAATTAAATTTCTCTCAAGACTTCCTTTCTAGCCAAATACGGTGATGTATGTAGGGAAGGGAGGAAGCAAAGCTTTCCAGGCTCAATGCTCAGCTTCACTCATTTGTTCCTCTTTTCTCTTAACTGTCGAACCAACATTCCCATTCTGTTCAGTCCCATTCTTCCCTCCATGGCTTCAGAACAGCTGTTCACCACTATCGAGGGTCATCCCCCATCCATACTCATGATCTCTTCTTCCGCAAATGACCCCGTTCCCAAGCACTCCTCTTCCCCATCTGTGGAATCAACTTCCACATTCTCTTCAATCTCATTCTTCCCTCCAGGGTTTTTATGACACCTGTTCACCCCCATCTCAGATCATCCCCAATACAAAACCATTATCTTTTTTCTACCCTCGTTAACCCCACTCGTATCCCTCTTCATTTCCCAGTTTTTTTCTCCATACACGCATGTTTTGCATCCTGTTTTTGTCTGTTACCTCCTGATCCGTTTGGTGTTCTAGCACTTCCACGAGCCTCGACTTTGTGTACAAAAAAGAGGAAAACAAGTCGAGGTACATTCAATGTTCACTGCCCCCATGCCAAATAAATAAATAACATATCCTCCAGCGAGCGGCATTGCCGGGGTGCTTATACCGTCTGGCGATGCCGCCGTGCAGCACATGGAGACGGAATTGGAAAGGTGTGGTGCACAATAATATATTGATTAATTGCGTAATTAAAATATATAAATAATCATAAAATAATTAATTTGTTATTCAAGCTTCCTTTCATTCAAGCTTCTGGGTGTCTCACTATCTGCCATGATCTTTCCTGGGAAAGCCACATTTCCAGGCTGGCCTCCAAAAGCCAGTCGCCGACTGGGAATCCTCCATCGTGCAAAGTCCTTCCTTGGCACACCTGAGCTCCTGGCCACATACAAAGCTTTCACCCACAGCTGGATGGAGTACTGCTCTCCCCTCTGGGCTGGTGCTCCTGCCTCTCACCTTTCTCGGCTTCATGCTGTGGAAACCAAGGCATTTGGATCATTGGTATCACCACATGAGGTGAGTCTTGGGTTCTCACTTACTCACCACAGGCAGGTCGGTGGTCTTTCTGTCTTGTACCATATCCTCTCTGGCCTCACCTCCCCCCCTCCTGCATGAACCCCCCCCTTATATTTTGCAGGTGCTCACATTCCACCAGCAAACCTTCTGGTAAAACTACCAAAATCAAGAATCACTGCTCACCTTCACTCTTTCATTCCTCTTTTTTTTCCCGCCTTTGGAACAAACTCCTATACTCTCTTCAATCCCACTCTTCCCTCCAGGTTTTCAAAACACCTGTTCACCACCATCTCTTATCTTCCTCCATCCAAAACCACGATCTCTTCCACCCCTGCTAATTCACCACAAACCCACCTCCTTCAAATTCCATGCTTTCCTTCCTGAAAGTCCCTGTCATGTAAGGTCCTGAAAGTCCCTGTAGTGTCCAGCTTGTTTCCCCTGTGTACCCTGTCCCATCCTTCTCCCTTCCACAGATCTCTTCATGTCCCTGTTCCACACCGTTTTGTCCTTCTCTCTCCCGCCCCTCTTGTCTTCTGCTCCCCTTGTTGTACGTGTTGTGTGTTAGTTCTCATATGAGCCTCGACAGTGCATACCAAAAAAAAAACAAGGCCGATGAGAACATACCTCCTCATGAAGTCCCAGAGTCACGGACGGTTTCCACAGAAGGAATACGACCTTCCGGAGACATAATCTGGCAACATGAACAGCTGATCAGCAAGTCATTAAGAATCCTTATGATCAGATCTTGAGATGTTCCAAGGCCCAGCGTACGGCTTGTTTACCCTGATGATGACAAAAATAGTCAAATATATGAAACTTCACGTGAGTTTTTACATCACGGGCTGTCATCTTTCTGTCATCTCACAATATTTTATCATCCCACGATATTTTGTCACCCTGACATTTTATTCCCAAATTATAAAAGCTATGCTGCTTTTGGGGGGGGGCATTTGCACCCTTGATCCCCATACGCCATTGGCTCCAACCATTACACCACCGAGTCTTGGATTGTGGATTCTAATTCAAATGTAACAGTCGGGGAATGAAGATTCACAGAAATTGGCAGGAAATTGTACCATGCGAACAAAAGGCACCGCTTTCAGATGGGCAGGTGACTTTGCCAGACAAAGCACAGGTGAAGATCTCTTTTGGTTGATTTATGGCCAAGCTAGATGAGTCGGGTGCTTTGGCATAGGTCGCACAAGCTTGTATGGAATTCCCATATTCGGTTTCAAGCAAAGATTCTCATGGTGGACTGTGGCAGAGTAGCAATGGTTAAACCAATTCGAGAATGACCTTTCACCTGATTTGTTGTGCGATGGAATGATTGCCAGGTTCGGTGCTTGGTGGAGGGAAGGGGTAGTTTACAGGTTGTGGTTTTGCTTGGGGAGGTTTGGAATACCAATGGCCTGAAAACATCATTCTTCATTTTTAATCCACCAATCCATTCACACATCAAACCTCAAAAGACAAAGAAGCAACATTTGGAACCTCAGGATATAAATGTCCACCATGACTTTGGCTTCGGGGAAGACTTAACCATGCATCACTCGGACGATGACTTCGACCGTGCCTATGGATGAAGCACGATAATTCTGCTCTGGTTTTGAGAAGTGATCATCGGAGACAATGCTTAACATGAATTCTAGCACCTGATCTGAAACGATGAAGACACATGAGGTGTATTGGAACACCAAGGGTCTAGTCATTGCCATCGCGGGGTCATGGCGGACTCACCTTACTCGCTACAGGTATTGATGTAGCGTACCTCCTCATCATGGAGCCTCGCCAGAGACAATATTGTGAGATCTTGATGAATGAATTTTTCCCTAAAAGTGAGTGAATGCAAACGATAGTTTACCAGCATCTCGGCATCATGTCAAGGAGAAGCTTTACTAAAAACCACCCGCCCTCATCATTTGAGACTGTTTTCATGTCTGTGTTTTCTGTCCTTTATAAAGCTGGAGACGAAGGCAGTTTGGCGAGGAATTCACGTCCCTCGACATTGGAAGCCCCCTTTGCTGGAACAACCGATGGGCAAAGTGTTGCTCACACCTCACGGCCACCAGAATCATTCCACACTTTTTTTTTTGTCGTGTACAATAAGAACGGACAGACGACCGCGCAGAATACATTCGACGAGAATGACCGATGAAGTGTGAGCATGTTTTTAAATACCCCCATTGAGGCTTAAAGATGGCAGCCATGTTCCAGCATGCACTTCAGCTCGAGCTCGAATTCTATCCTCCCCCCCCCCCCATTTCCATTCATGTGAGTACTAGTTCAAACTTCAACCCTTGCGTGGCATCCTCAGATTGGTCTGCCAGTCTCTTCTCATATCCCCAGGCAGCGCTGCTGAAGAGTGATGTCAACGCCGTGCCTTTTATTGTGGCTTTTCTTGATGGAGAACAAAGGGCGGCGGAGCAGTTACCTTTGAAAATGGTTTGGAAATGGTATTGGAAAAACGATGTCATTTTCCTGTTTTTATGTTTTCTCTCTCCTCTCTCTCTCTCTCTCTCTCTCCTCTCTCTCTCTCTCTTCTCTCTCTCTCTCTCTCTCTCTCTCTCTCTCTTTTCAAGCTTGGTTTTCGTTTTGTTGGCCACTTATTGCCGCTCGCTGGCATCATTCTCCGAGTTGTTTTCCTTTCTGCTTTTGTACAATGAAAATGTAAACCGCATTACATCAAAATAATCAACATTCTATTTTCTTATTCTAACTCCCTGGCCAACTCGCTTTTTCCAGATTTTTTTTAAAAGAAATCCATCAAATCTGCTTTCCTCCTCCAAACGTTGTGGATGAAAAAAAGTAAACGTGCGTTTGCGCGACTTTCACGAGCAGAACAGGACGGGGTGTGGTGCAGTGAAGAGTGGGCAATAAGAAAGGACTGCTATCGATTTATTACGTATGCCAAAATGATGGAAGTATTAAATGTCCTCTCCATGTCTTTTGAACGCATTCGTCTGAAGAACCCATCGTTGCCCCTCACCCCCGTTCCAAAACCTACTGTAAAGTACGCATTGGAAGTTAGAGCATCCACTGCAATAATTAAGGATTGAAAAAAAGCTTTTGAAAAAAAAACCGACAGATGTAACCGCTTACACCACTTCCTCCTTCCACTTCGTCCAATTCAACCGCCATCAACATTATTTCACCATTGACGACTCCGCTTGGTTCCATATGGGTCTCTATATTGTTTAAAAATATTTCAAAAGCTTCATAAGGTGCCTTCTATTTGTGAAGTATGATTGAGGGAGTCGGGAATGAGGGGGTTGTGCTAGTATGTGAAAATGGAGGGAGACAAGGATGCAATATGTGCGGATTATGATCAGCAAACATAATAATTTATGATACCATTCCTTTCGCACCGTGAAAGCGCATAGGGCAGTTTCATTGGTAAGGATTACAGTCCTGCACGGGTCGCCACTCCGACGCAGGTTACCCCGAATGGTTATGACCCCAATACGCTGGCACTCAATTCACCGACCTCGGGAGGATGACAGGCTGAGTCAACATATACAGTGTGTATGTAGGTATATATTTATATATATACACACACACACACACACAATCTCCAACAACAGCATTGTGCGCACACACTTTCACACGTATGCGCACACGAAGATGGATACTTGGAGGCCTGGGAGGGCTCTGTTCCACCTTCTGAATCCTGCATATGGAGATAAGAACTAACAATACACGTACATGTACGGTCCTTTTTATTGCCCCCACCCTGACTGTTAATAACGAGACGAGCGAGGAACTGTAAAACACCGAAGCAACAGCATATCGTGAGTGGCCTGCTTAATATTCCATTTTGGAGGCGAGCGAACTTATTCTGAGTGTGAGAGCTACCTCCACGCTGGTTATTGGGGGAATTTAGTCTAATTTTGATCCCTCGGGGAGAAGCCAATTATTCCAAAATGAGTGATGCACGAGAGGCGGATAGAGCAGAGCAGGCATGTGTGAGTTCCAAAATACGAGTTCATTAAATACAAAACTCAGGCAGGAGACACGTTTACAGATCAATGCAGAAAATGAAGACAGGCCATCAAAGATGATATACAATGAATGAATAACATCAACATCAACATCAACATCAACATCAACATCAACATCAACATCAACCATCCTGTAATGCAGCTATGATGTGTGTTTGTATGTATGTATGTATGTATGTATGTACATACATTTTGCCGAGAAAGTCTACACCCTCTTGTAAAATTTTCACCTTTTGTTACCTTATAGCCCGGAATTAAATTGCTTTAAATCAGACTTTTTTTTCCACATTTATTTACACATCGTAACCCACAACTTCCAAGTGAAAAACAAATTCTACAAATTTCAGAAAATTCATTAAACGTACAAAACTAGAATATCTTGGTAGGATAAGTGATCATCAACCTTCGAATAGCAATTGTAAATTAACTCAGGTCTAACCAATCACCTTCAAAATCACACACCAAGTTAATTGGCCTCCACCTGTGTTCAATTGTAGTGATTCTGATTATTTCAGAATAAAATCAGCTGTTCCTGTCGGTTTCCTCTGCTTGGTAGTGAATTTCACAGTAAAGACTCAACCAAGAACACCAAGGAGTTTTCAATAGACCTCTGGGAAAAAGTTGTAGAAAGGCACAGATCAAGGGATGGGTATATAAATATTTCAAAGGCCTTGACTATCCCTTGGAGCACAGTCAAGACAATCATGAAGTGGAAGGCTTATGGCACCACCAATACCCTGCCTAGATCAGGCCGTCCCTCCAAACTGGATGACCAAGGCAAGGAGGAGACCTGATCAAGGACAAACAAGATGCCAATGGCAACTTTGAAAGAGCTACAGCCTTTATTGGCAAAGACTGATCAACTGTGTGGCATGTGACAAATATCCAAGCACTCGCAACTCTAGTCTGTATGGTCGGGTGGCAAGAAGGAAACCATTACTCAAAAAAGCCCACCTTGAGTCCTATTTGAGATATGCAAAATACCACTCCTGAGATTCTGAAGCCATGTGGCAAAAACTTTTGTGGTCTGAGGAAATCAAGATAGAACTTTTTGGACTAAATGCAAAATGTTACGTTTGGCGCAAACCCAACACAGCACATCACCC
>CM068960.1:8287079-8304893 GCA_035128595.1 Eptatretus atami
CAAGTTTCATCAAAATTGTGTGTGTAGTTTCGGAGAAAAGACCAAATACTGTATCTATTTTGTGGGGTTCAATCCCCTCCCACCCCCATAAACACCCTTAATGAGGGAAGATTTCGATGTGGTCGATATAATTTCGTACATTATTTGTGATGAATGTTGTTGGCAAGTTTCATCGAAATTGTGTGTGTGTGTAGTTCCGGCGAAGAAAGCAAATACCGATTTGGAGGTGGGGTCAAAAAGAAAAAACCGGTAGAACCCCTGAATGAGTGCAGATTTTGATGCAGTCGATATACCTTCTTAGGCATGAGATATTCGTTAGGCTCCGACTCTCTGGAAAATCCTCTTTATCTCTTTGCTGATGACTCCACCCTCTGCCGTACCATCTGTCATCACTCAGATCAGCAGGCAGCAGCTCTTAACTCTCTGTAGATCTGGATAAAATCACAAGCTAGTCCAACACGGGGAACATGGCTTTCAGTCCTGACAAATGTCACACTGTCACTATGTCTCTCCAAAAGACCATCGGGAACCCCCCCCCCCCCCCCCATCTACTTTTCTCAACAATCCTCTTGAAGAGTCCTTTCATTGAAGCTTCTGATTCTCACTATCTTTGCCATGATCTTTCCTGGGAAAGCCACATTTCCAACCTGGCCTCCAAAGCCATTTACCGACTGGGCATCCTCTGTCGTATAAAGTCCTTCTCGCCCACCTGAGCTCCTGACCACAGACAAAGCTTTTGTCCACAGCCTGATGGAGTACTCTCCCCTCTGGGCTGGTACTCCCGCATCTCACCTTTCTCGGCTTCACGCTGTGGAACCAAGGCATTTAGGATCATTGGTATCTCCCGCGATGAGGCTGAGTCTTTGGTCTCTCACCGCAGGCAGTAGGGGTGGTCTCTCTGTCTTCTACTGTCTCCTCTCCTGCCTCGCCCCCCCCGCCTGCTTTGTCTGAGATATGTCCCACCCCCCTCCCCCCCCCCATATTTCTGCAGGGCGCTCAAGGTCCGCCAGCAACCCCCTTCTAGTATAACTACCAAAATCAAGAATCACTGCTCTCTCTCACTCTTTCATTCCTCTTTTTCCCCACCTTTGGAATACACTCCCACATCTCTTCAATCCCACTCTTCCCTCCTGGTCTTCAAAACAGCTGTTCACTAACAGCTATCATCCCCCATCCAAAACCATTATCTTTTCTACCTCCTTCAAATTCCCTGCTTTCCTTCCTGAAAGTCCCTGTTGTTTAAGGACCTGAAAGTCCCTGTGTGTCCATCTTGTTTACCCGTGTACCCCGCCCCATCCCTCTCCCTTCCGCAGATCTCATGTCTCTGTTCCACACTTTTTTACTTCCTTCTCCCCTCCCCCCCCCTCTTGTCTCCTGCTCCCCTTGTTGTACGTTCTGTGTGTTGGCTCTCAATGAGCCTCGACAATGTATACAAAAAAAAAAAAGATATGAACTTGTGCCAAGTTTCATCAAATCGTGTGTTTGGTTCAAGCGATAATGACTGAAGTGTTTATGGACTGACTGACTCACTCACCAAAAGACACTGCTCGATCGCATAAGCTCACCTGATATGACTAAAGTTCAGGTGAGCTAAAAAATAGTTGGAGTCAATGACCACCACCCACACATCGGACTTTGCCCTAGGATAACAGACGGTGATTTTCCGAATTAAACCACTGGTGTTCACCTTGTTCTCACATTAATTCAATGGTTGCTGAGAATGCTAACTCTCATGACGGAACAGAGAATGCCCCCACGCAGATATTCAACAATTTCCTGACAATGAAAATGAGAACAATAGTTGTGCAAAGAATGATTGTGTTGTTTGTCATTAAATTTATTTAAAGAGGAAATGAAATCGCAACGGGCTTCAATGGGACGACAAACACAGAGCACGTACTTAACAATTTTATCACAATTCGTCCTATAGCAATTGGGCTGTTCAGATGTGGATTATGGATGGAATGGCAGGAAAAAAAAAAAGAAGAAATAAACCTTAAGTTGGGGTGAAAATAACAATTTGGAAATAAGATGAAGAAAAGAATGGTACTGTGCCTTGTGGCATGTAGCAGACAAAGCGAATGATGAACTCTTTCAACCGCGTCCATGATGGCATCCGTGCAAGCAAATTTGTAGCTCGTTCATATTGGCTGCTGAGCTGGCACTGCTCCGGGCCCAAGATTCACACCGTGAAATGACTAGTCTTTCAATCACTAGTCTTTCAATGACGAGTTTGACTTGAAAGTCTTTCTCCCACTGAATGCAGTTATTCAACCCTTCTGGATCAACTCACACCGGTCACTCTCTTCTTTTCCTCCTGCCCTCCTCCCAATTTTTTCCATTGAATCAACTCAGCACACGAAGCCACACAGCTCCCTTTTGTAGCCCTGTTTGCTCCAGGGCTTTTTCAAAACCTCTCTCACAAGTCGCTCAACACCATCCTGAACAATGGTATCTGAACTGTGGAGTGGCGTGAACTGGTGTTGATAAAGGACAGGGGAAACCCGGAGGGGGTGATAATGCATAATGCATAACGCATGCATACTGTCCCAGACCTCACTTGCATATCCACAAAGTACGTACGCAGACATGGCCTTTCACTCATGGGGACGGTGGATAGGGTCGAGGGGATCCCACTCACTACTGTAGTTTCTTCCAGAAATCTGATGGGTTTTTTTTTTGTTGTTTTTACCGCACGCACGCCAAGCGAAAAGCAGGATTAAGCAAATGGTTCACGTCTGTCCAACCGTCCGTCTTTTCAGTTTATGATCAAGGAACAGTTTATTTAAATAGAATGTTGAATTTTGAACACAAATCGGAATATGAATGTGAAGAACCCCCCCCACCCTTCCCAAGTCTTTTGTTTTGCCGTACTTTGTCTCCGAATTAATCCCGATTGCAAATGCACAGAGTAAGAAAGTTTGTTTTTAAGGATGTTATAAAGGACACAAAGAACAGGCATGAATAACTAACGTAATGTGTTAGATGGGGTGGTGTAATAGGCACTGCGGGGAAAATAGTGGTAAAACCGGAATTTATTTATTTATACGCCTTTTACAATCTTTATTTTATTTCAATTTATGCACTTGAACACGAGGACACAAATCATCTTCGTAATACTTCCAATAACCTCCAGTTTTGCAGTACTTCAATTTAAACAAGAGCAAGAATTGTTTTGCAATACATGTCCCCAAGCTGTTGTGATATTTTAAATAACCCGATGTACATAGATCAAGCAAAAACATGCGTACGGCTTATGTGCATTCATGATAGATCGTGTTGTTTATATACCTGGGATAATTCCGATTGCACTGGGTCACGGACTAACACCCGGGCCAGACTAACACTAACACTAAAATCATTATCATACTAAAAACAGATAGACAGACACCATCTCGGATGGTGTCTGTCTATCTGTCTGTGACTTTTGACCACGATACATTGTCATTAATTATATCGAATCTCGACTTGCTAGGCCTCCAAGTAAGCGGCAACGACCTTTAGCTAACAAAGCTGCTTCAATGGGTCTTTACGCACGTATGATGAATCCCATTACCTGCCAGATTTTTCGAGCCATCATCAGATTACATGTGGACCGTATGTGGATTGTTTATATCCTATATCGGTGCCTCGTGTGTGATTTCTCCCGGCCATGGTTTCATGTGTGATATTGCCACCGACACCCTTATGGCCCAAATGTGACCTTTATTTGATGCATAACCATATTCCTAAGTTATGTTAGCATTGTCTAATACTCGCCAGAGGGGGATTTGGGGAAAATTTGACACACTTGTGTTTGGGTAGTGTATCGGCTAACAGTTGCTGGGCCACACACACCTTGTGGTGCTATTATAACCAGTTATCCAGTTATGTTAAGTCGTCACTTTCCTTCTTCACTGTCTGTGCAGCAGTTTCATCAAGCCATCTTTACTTCATGCCAACAGAGTGGTATCATCAGCATACCTTTTGGTTGTTGATATATCTTCCTCCAATCCAGATTCTCGCCTCTATGTCATCCAAGTTAGATTTTTCATCGAAATTATTATCACCACAAATTAATCGGTCAATTCCGCCCGATGATAATGGCATCATGATAATTATTAACACGGGGGCTGGCAGGATAACTTGAAGCTATGCACACTCTCCTCCAAGTAAAGTTGTGTAGCCTGGGTTCGAATCCCAACACAACTGTCATACCGGTGTTTCACAGGCAGGGTGATTCATCGATGTGTGCCATTTCTCGGATGGATGTTAAACTTGCGTCACGTCTGCCAGCATTAATTGGTGGACTTTAAAGATCCCACTGTGTCCTTCACGAAGAGTAGTTCAGCTATCAGCCCAACCAAATTACAAATTCCTGCCTTAACCTCAGGTGAACGTCAGGCTTGGCCAGCCGGTTTGCAAAAGGCTTGGGCCTAGCTTCCCCCAGCCAACCCACCAATAACGTGGGAATAATTGTGGCCATTAAACAATAAGAGGAATATTAACAAAGCGATTATAATTGAAGCAACACTGCACATGGTATCGTTTTTGGTTTTTTTTTTTTGGGTTCGTTTTCTTATGAACTTTACCGTGTCTATAGTTATCAGGATGGGTCCCTGAATTATGATATTGTTACGAATTCTCGCCCGCCGGCGTGCGAACGACCGCGTTTTACTAATAGCGGCCGTACGCCCACCGGACGAACAATTCAGTCGCGGCTTTCCAGATCAATGCCGAAAACCAGCCACGGGTGTGTTCTTAACCACACCACAACCTTGTCCGTACTCTACCCGCGCTACAAGGTCCGATCGCAAAATCTTCGATTTACCTAATTATTTGCGCGGGTAGATTACCGAGAGATTGTACCTCAACGGGGCCGCTGAGACACGAGCCGCTTAATGCAGCTCGCTCCGTTTTGGATAACCGAGCGGGGTATTATCGCGCAGTCCTCTGGACCCGATCACTTTACCGGCTATTTAAAAACCAACTATATCCCGAGTGCAAGATGGCGGCTCAAGTAAGGGAAGAGGACGCAACGAAGCAGGTTCACATTTAAAGAAGCACATTTATTTCCACACGTAACAGTGATGCAGTCATGCAATGAATGGGGGGAGCACGCATGCAATTATACAGCCAAACAAAAGCAATGTAAAGGAGCTACGACCTTTATTTATTCTTTACACACTTATCAGTTCTACTTATCGGACTTGGCACCACATCTCTCACACAAAGAAACAAGGAAAAAGAACCCCATCAAAGGCAAGGGGTAGACTGGACCTCTCGGGGTCTTTATAACATGGAGCTTTGAGGACCGAAGGACCTCCAAGAGGCCGGGCTGGTTACCTTGTCCTGGTGGTGACTCGCTGGCGGCCCGGATGTCCCATCCCCACGGCAGCTAGCGTAACCGTGGCTCGGCCGCGCTTGGTGATTCGGCCCAGCCGGCAACACTGAGAGAACGAACGGGTCTTTGCTCTTTCAGAGTTGATGCTCTCTTTAAAAACCCGTACGTCCCTCAGCGATGCTCGGACTTTCCGAAGCCCGATCACCTCAGACCGTTCGGTGCTGGTTGGCGAGCTCTCTCCGGCTCTCTCCACGTCCCGCACATGAACACGCAGCTCCGCGCGGCACAGCAGACTTGGCTGTGCTCCTGCTCACGTCTCCTCGCTCTCCGCTTCTCCACCAACTGCAGGCTCCAGGCGCTCCGAACCCCGACAGACACTCCACAGACTCTCCTGCGCTTGGCGCTCCGCTGCCCTTTTATAGGGCCCGAGAGACGAGGTTTGGCCTTCGATCCCTCACCTCTGATCTCTGACCCCCCCCCCCCCGCTGGCTCGCCCCTCTCCATCTCCTGATCCGATTCTCGGACGAAGCTTGCACAGAGCGGACGTGCGCGAAGACAGCGACCCTGCGCGGAGGGACGTGCGCAAATCACCGACTTGCGCGACAAGGAACCCCCGCGTCTGCCTGCAGCGATGCCGTTCGATGCGGACTCGCCGTGGCTGGTGCCAAGATGGCGTCGTTTCGGAGATGAAGGTGAGGCGATGTTGTTCGTGTTGATCTATTGGGGAGATGTGGTATAGGAGATGGTGAGGAGATGTTGTTGTTGTGAAGGCGGTTGTGGAGAAGGTGGTTGGTGGTTGGCATGGTGGGGAAGGTGGTTGGTGGTTGGCGTGGTGGAGAAGGTGGTTGGTGGTTGGCGTTGCGGAGAAGGTGGTTGGTTGTTGGTGTTGTGGTTGGTCCAAAATAACGATAGTGAAAGAAAAATGGCTAACTCAAAGATCACAGCCCGGGTGACACGAATAAATCCCTTTAGACAACGGTGGGGAAATCTATCAGAACACAGACTTATCGGCATAACTGAACTAAGGACCTATATGGTGCTCTGCGAATTTCCACAGCCGTAACAATATGTTATCGTCTCTAGTGCAGCAGATTACTGCAAAATACCCCTAGAATACTTCGGTTTGTGATGCAAGCATGAAATTTGGCACAAATACTCTCTTTGGTCTACTGTGTTAAAAAATGGCGCTGGCCACGAAAAAATCAAGATGGCGACCATTTTCAAGATGGCCGCCATCCAAATTGAAAAGTATTATTCCTAAAGCAAGTATTTGGATTGAAGACAATATTTTGAGCGTATACCTAGGTTTTAGGGGTCAAAAGAATCTAATAGAATGTTGTCTGGGCTCTAGTACATAATCAAATGGTCAAGCAAAGATGGCGTCCAAGATGGCCGCCACGAAATCTATAAATCCTAATATTTCAGGAACTGTGCTGAAGATATTTTCTTATTTTCATCAGAATATCTTATGATGCAAGCATGAAATTTAACATAAATGATCTCTAGTCTCCAAGGATCACTCTTTATGCAAAATATTGCTCCTGCTGAAAATTAAAATGGCTGCCATTTTCAAGATGGCTGCTCAGCCGTATCTCCAGAAAAATCAAGCTGGTAATAATCATTTATCATTTCACAAAATTTAGTGGTAAAATACTTTTATTTCTGATTTATTGCATAAATGTTCACTTGCTTGTCATATATTGCAAAATTACCTGTCACAACAAAGATGGCGTCCAAGATGGCCGCCGTAAAACTTAAAAATATCTCATCAATGAATAAACATAGAAATACTAAGTACTATAAGTCGGCAAATAGGTAATAAAGATAATGGATTTCATTAGAATTATTACTTATTTTGTCAGATTGCATTTTACAGGGTGGAGGAAAGCTTAGCATAATTATAATAGAGTGATGTCAGCGCACAACCAGGGCACACTGGTGACGTCACTGCTGTGTAACTCAGCTGGGGTTCAGTGTCAGCTGATCTAGCTTTACTAATGCTGTAGTAATAGACTAGTAGTTGTAGTATAGTTTAGTTTAGTGTCCAAATGCTGTCTAACAGCCCCATATCCAGTAGCTAGTAAACAGTAGTTTGTAGTTACTAGATTTAGTTAGATAGCTGTGCCTGAATTGACAGGGTGTGCCAGCGCGGGAGAGCCGAGCCAAGGGTAAGGGGCTATACATGACTTGCTCATGTAGTTACCCGAATGGTGTACAGATCACACGGGACTTAAATGACACTGGATGAATGATCGGGCTCGGTGTAGGTCACCCGAACCTAGTCGTATCCCATACAGGAATGTGCGTTGATTAAGGTGGTAAAAGGATAAACCCTCGGCCGTAATCAAAATGGCAGATGAGAATCCAATTTTAGCCAAGAGGAAAACAGACTGGACTAGATGCTGTCTTTGCCAAAAAGACAAAAAGAATGAAGCCCTGACTTCCCCTCCTACCCATCATGTCCCAGAACATGATGGGTATACTATGCTAGTGACCAATATACCTCTATTCAATGAGATCAGTGCACTCCCATTGATTTTAGACCCAGCTAGACTGAATGAGGGTGGAGGTATAGAGCCAACGCTGAGAAGGAATGAGGCAAAGTACCACATGAGTTGTCGGTTGTTATTTAATAACACTAAACTCGATCGTGCCAAGAAACGTCGATCCGACTCTCGTGGTAGTGAAACAGATGAAGGGATGTGAAGCAGCGACGAACTAGCCAAGATGGTCAAGTGTGTATTATGTGTGAAAAGACATCACCTGAATCTGACCTTCGGCAAGTTATGACCATGAACTTGGACAAGAGGCTGACGAGTGTGCTCAAACACTGAATGATGGCACGTTGTTAGCAAAACTGGGTGGTGGAGATGCCATTGCCCAGGAACTAAAATACCATCGTGCTGTCTCACTGCTATGTACAACAGGGAGAGATACCATCTCAGAAGTCTTGAGAAAGACTCACATCAAACTAAGGAGGAACCAGATGTGTACCCACTGGTTCTTTCGGAATTGGTGAATTACATTGTTGAAACCAGTCTGAATTCAGACGGTCCCACAGTCTTCCCCCTTGCAGATATTTGCCAGTTATACCAACAACGTCTGGCACAACTGGCCGTTGATACTCCCACTGTCAATACCACCAGATTAAAGGATAAATTATTGGCTGAAATCCCTGAGCTTGAAGCTCACAAAAAGGGAAGAGGTGTGCTTTTAGCATTCCAGAAAGATTTGGCTTTGTCACTATCAAAAGCATCAGAATACTCTGATGCACTTGTGATGGCTAAAGCTGCAAAAATCTTGAGACGACACATACTAGACCATCAATCAAGATTTTATGGCACATTTCCTGAAGCTGTGTTAAGATGCTATACCACCCATTCTCCTTCAATTCGTCGGGATGGTTGAACATGGAGCAGACATCAAATCACAGCTGAGATTTGGGGCTTCAAAGTCTGACCAGGCCATTTCCCAGCTGCTGCAGTATAACTGCTATTCCCGATACAAAGAGGGAGCAGCAACACACAGACACTCCAAAGACAGAGAAACACCATTCCCGTGTACATGGGTCTCTCTTATCTTTGCCAAAACCAGGAAGAGAAGCCTGGTAGAAATGCTGCATGAGCATGGCCTCAGCATCTCCTATGACGACTAACCGTCCATAGGTTGATTTCCCTTTGCAAAATGGGAAGAATTTTTCTGTCCATATCTGAACCATATCTGTCAAGTTAGTAAACCTTAAAAAAAAAAAAAATCTTGATTTTGTTCCAAACGCTAGTTCGTGAACAATGGTTTATAGCTATTGTGGCAGCCATCTTGGACTCCCATCTTTGTTTCAGCAGTATGCATGGGAACTAGGAATCTAAAACCATGTCCACCTAATTAGTTGATCCCAAAAACCTAGTATAGATCCAAAAATTATGAGTCTATGTCTATTATTTCCTGAAATATGAGCATTGTTTCGGTTTTGCGGCAGACATCTTGGATGCCATCTTTTGTTACAACCATGCTGTGAGGTGTTACATTACAAAGAATAATCATGCTAAAATCTTAGACACAAAAAACTTTTGGTTTACACCTTAATGTGTGTTTTTGTTTCAAATATTTAGCTGCAGAAGAGGAATTTTCTGTGCATATGGGCGGCCATCTTGAAAAATGGTCGCCATCTTGGAATTTTGCGTGGCCAGCGCCTTTTTTGAAAAAAGTGGACCTCAAAGAGTTTTGTTGCCAAATTTCATGCTTGCATCACAAACCGAAGTATTTTTGCAGTTATCTGCTGCACTAAGTTCAAGGGAACATGATGCACCCAAGTTTTGTTGCAGAGCTGATGTCTCGTCTGACGTAGTTCAAAACCAGATGACCATGCTGCTTCTGTGACACGTGCTACTGACGCCGAGATTAAAAAAAATTGTGTCCTCAATATCACCCGACAGTGTAAGTTTGAGGAAGAAACTGATGAAGGAGTCCATCTGCTAGATAAGATATCGGAGCTGTGATATACTTTGCTCAAAGGGTCTTGCTTGATATTGACACATTGATTCATTAACAAGGCCTCTCAAAATTGATATATGGAAATTTTGCATCAGTTACACGAGGATAACAGTTCTTCAAAGTGTTACACTGGAATGCCATATTATTTGGTCCTTTTCTATATCCTCGTCGTTGATCTCCAGATCCATCATACGGCCATATAATGATATCCTCTCGGACATGAATAATTATGATTGGCTCGTCACTGACGGAACACCCCGATGCAACTGATGTAACATGTTTGTATGAGTGATGTAATACAACGTGCGGTACGTCTGTCTATACCAGGATGAGCAAATTTGCCAAGCCGGTTCAGCAGCCACTGGAAACATCCATTTGCTGCTCCCCAATCATCATCTATTAGAATACCTTTGCTGAACAGGAGCTTTGGACTCCTTCAGATTGAACTAAGAATGTTCAGGTTGATGTTACACAGAGCAGTGCAAAGACTGAGATAATACACCAACTCACATTCAGGAGATGCCACATCTACATTGCCAAGACGCTGTAGCTACGTCAGATAAGAAATCTGAAAGAACACCGGATGAACGGTGAAGCTGTTCTACGAAAAGATTTCTCAGAAAATTTCAGCATCAAGCAGCAAAACGAGATAATGTTAACATGCTGGGTTACTAATGGAGAGACAATTTTCACATCCGTCATCAACACCCATATCGGCATGAAGTCATACGTTGTTATCGGTGATGAACTTCACCATGATCATTGATAATGATAAAATTGCAGATGCAACCTTCAACAGAGCTATTTTGGAGGCAGCAGGGACCAATGGTTTCATCATCCATCGGTTGCTTGTCTTTGCAGATGGAGCAGGTGCTCAAATTCAAAAATCGATTCACTCTGTCCAACTTAGGCCGTAGGTCATCTTCAAAGACCTCAGAGAGGTTGACTGGAGCTTCTTTGATACTGCACATTAAAAAGGTCCACTTGAAGGTGTGGGTGCCACAGTCAAGAGGGCAGTGTGGATAATTAATCCTTCAGAAGCACGTCTTCTTGAACTCTCCGAAAGAGTTAGTTATCGTCGCCGAATAAGTTTATCCAAGCATCCAAATCCTCTGTGTAGGTTCTGAGCAAGAGCATATCTGATACCCGCAGCGGTCATTACTTTTGGCCTTCGTCTCTGTCAGAACTTTAAGTCTCAGTAGTCAGTCCTTTCCTGCCAGATATACCAGTTGACTAAACCAACTTACCTGTTTTCACTATAATGGATACCCCCAGTAAATTATCCTAGTAATAACACTGCTCAAGATCAGGAGTCCTAAATAACTCAGGCTTCAGTAAAACCAGTAACAAATTGTAATAAATTGTCCTGGTAATACCTCAGGTGCAGGCGCATCTACGGATATATCTAATGTTGAATCCAATTATCAATTGAAGATTCAGGTCGGACAGTATTATGCTGTGGATTGTATGGACAGATTGTACATAGGACGCATACTAAAGCCTGGAGTAAAACCTGGATTCTGGTATGTGAAGTTCTTGCACGCACCAGGTATCCAAGAGACGTGAACTGTGCTTCATGTGGCCTAAAACAGGCGATTGTGATGAGGTTCATGAAAACGTGATTTTCTATAGATCACTCTCATTTGATAGTTGTGGAGACTTCAAAGTCCAGAACACTAAAGATATTCAGTCTTGATTTGTACATATTCAGAAGGCAGTGGAGGCAATGGCTTGCCTGAGACATTCAAGCGACATTTAAAAGTTCTTGCAGTTTAAGTTTTCAAATATTCACAACCACCTACCTCAAAGCATTCAGTAGGTAGAACAAGGTCCTAGTAATAATACTGATGGTTTAGTGAAAATGAGGGAATCGGGGAGGCGGCCCGTGGACCCCTTTCCAGGGGAGATACGGCCATGAGGAGCACAGCGTAGGATTAGGATATGCTCCCGATGCCTCGTGGCCAGTTTGGTCTGGATATGTCTTGTGGTTTCTGCGAAGAAGATTTTTGAATAAAATACCAATATTTGGGGCAAACCCCCTTTTAACCACTTTATATGGGGCACATCTGGATGGGGAGCCACAACCCCATGAGACTGCTGTCCTGATGCATCGCACCAAATTTGGTCCATGTCGGTCAGGTAGTTTGCGAGGAGATGTTTTAGTCAAATGTATTGAATAAACAGAGGCCACGGACTTGTCTGTGATATTTGAGTAACAGGCCTTGTGCTTCGGCCTCATCGTGGGAGATACCAATCATGCTGAAGCTTGATATTCCTCAAAATTATAAGAGATAGGTGTGATGTGGGGGAACCAGCCCCAATGGGATCGAGCTATTCCAATTTGCTGCCGTCAACTAGCTTCACAGGATGTGAGTAGTTTCATTTAATTTAATTTATTATTTTGCAGGTATATCAAGACGTACATTACACCCTTGCAGGATTGATAAAAAGTGAACGGAATCACTACTGAGTAGCTCTCCTGAGGAGTTATGATTTTCCAAGGATGACTTGGAATGGCAAAGCATGCCCAGTCGAAGGCTGGCTTTTGAAGATAGCTTGATAATATGGTCAGGCCAAGACAGGTCATGGCTGATGGCGAGGCCTAGAAATTTTACAGACTGAACCTGAAGAGGCCTAGAAATTGGTACACCTGAACTCCTATCCACCTACTAGACCTTCATCCACAGCTTGATGGAGTACTGCTCTCCTCTCTGGGCTGGCTCCTCTGCCTCACTCCGTTTGACACCGTGGAAACTAAGGCCTTCAAGATCATTGGAATCTCCCACGCTGAAGCTGAGTCTATCACTTTGCCATCGCAGACAGGTCGGTGGTCCCTGTCTTCTCCCACCTCCTTTCTGGTCTTGCACCCTGACTAAATCCAGGATCACTACTCCACTCATTTGTTCCTCTCTTTTTCCCGCCTGTGGAATCAACTTCCACATCCTCTTCAATGTCATTCTTCCTTCTAAATTTCAATCAACCTAGGTTGACCGGCAATAAAAAAATCTTGAATCTTCCAGGTCTTTAGGACAGCTGTTCACCACCATCTCAGACTGTCCCCAATCCAAAACCAGGATCCTTTGTTCCAACCTGCGCTAACCCAACCGAAATCCCTCCTCCTTCCAGTTTTCCCACCTTGGAGTTTCCTTCTGCGTTCATCTTGTCCACCCCATGCATGCGTGTTTTACATCTTGTTGTTGTGTTATGTCCTGATCCGTTCACTGCACTAGCTCTTTCACGAACCTCGACTATGTATACAAGAAACTCTCACTTCTTTCAGTGGATGACCAAGGAAATAGATCAGTTAGTTGGTATGATAGTCCTTCTGGAGTGATAAGGTGAGTGAGATTTGTGAGGATTGAAAAGCATGCTCCATTTATCAGACCAGCATCTATAATCAATTCCAGATCAACAGAGCTGCCACATGGCCTCCAGGGGGATGGGAGCACTTTCCAGCACAGTGTCGAGTCGTCTGCAAAAAAGGAAGAGAGGGTTTTTCAGGATTTGCTTATTTGGTGTAATTATTCTGTAAATTACACGATTGGGAACGCGAATGTAGCGGGTATCCACCATCCACTCACCCCGATCGTCGGTTCCCCCTTGTACTAGTACTATAATAGTTCCACCCTTGGGATGTTGTTATAAAAAGTCACTCAAAGGTATAAGAGAGGAAAGTATAATTCTTAACTTGCTCCATTATATAATTTGAACACTTGACCTGAAAAATTGATTTTGTTGTTTACATTTTTAACAGCTCTTAAGCCTGGTGTTGGCTTCATGGTTAAGGTAGCCGGCTTAAGATATTAGGGTCTGAGGTTCAAGCCCCTTTGTGCCCTTAAATATCACCAGGTTGGCTGACTTAGCCTGTCATTTCTTCTGAGGTTGGCAAAATGAGTACCAGCTTACTGGTATCAGCGGCACAGTCCTACTCCCAGCAATGATGCAACCAGCAGCCACAGGCTGCATGTGAAATATTTCATATTAACAGCTCATCGATTTAACAGTTCATTGCTGAGAGTGCTGAATGAAGGGAAAGAAAATGTTTATTGACCACCTGTGCATTGTTTGTTCCCTTTGCATTTCTTTGCTGTTTTGCTTTTTCTATGGGGGTTGATGGTGACGTGCGAGGTTGCCAAAGAAAGAAAGAAATAAATAAATAAAATTTTATTCATGCTGTCACTGTCCTCCACCCCACAACTCCATCCATTTAACTATTTTACAAAAAAACAAAAACATACAAAAAAAAACTATCGAATGACCTTAATATTGTAAGCTCCGACATTATAACATTTATATTTGTCTTTTGTTTTAACACCAGCAGACTTTGAAACAGCACAGGTCCTCTTCTCGATCCTCCGCCTCTTCTTCGTCCTTTCCCCATCAAGTGGAAAATACCTTTCTTGTCATCGCCAATTCTGGCCCATGATCTTTATTACCCCCATTAACCTTTCCTTGCCCAATCCTCTTACTTGCTCGTTTCAGTGTTTCTTCCTCTCCTCCTCCCCCTCTTTCTTGTTCATTCATTCCCTTGATGTTTGTCCCACTGTGCGGTCAGTCGATAAACTTTGGTTCCATTACAGGTGATGAAGGTTATGGTCAAGTTTCATTGAAATAATTTGTGTAGTTTCGGAGAAGAGAACGAATACTTATTTCCGGTTGGGGGGGAGGGGGGTTCAAAACCCTCCCGTAGACCCTAATGAGCACAGATTTTGATGTGTTCGATACACTTTATGCCCGGTGTTGGCTTAATGGTTAGGGTGGCAGGCTTGGGATCCTAGGATCCTGAGTTCAAATCCCGCTTTGTTGAATTAATACCAGGTGGGGTTGACTCAGCTTGTCGTCCTTCCAAGGTCGGCAAAATCAGTACCAGCTTGCTGGGATGATTGAGCCGTTCGAGTATCCTGTGTTGTAGTGGCAGCCCATCCTGATGGATGTCTATATCCATCCATCCATTTTTAGGTTCAATACTCTGTGCAGACGTTGGTGCTGCCTAAGCAGTCTCCTTGGTTATCGGGCACAATCCTGGACGGGTCGCTACTCTCGACACATGATTCACAGCAATCTGGCACTCATTTTGCCGACCTCGGAAGGATGACAGGCAGAGTCAACCCCACCTGGAATTAATTCAACAACGAGTGGGATTTAACTCACATCCTTGGATCCCAAGCCCACCACCCTAACCATGAAGCCAAACACCGGGCATATGGATGGATGTTCCACTTCATTTCTTCCTTGCTTTCCATGAGGCTCGCTCCTGCAAAAAAAAGAAAAAAAAAAAGAAGCAAACTTGAAGCTATCCCAAATCAGCAGAATTTTCCTCCAAAAACCGCAAACATACATGCCGGCATCCATCACTGAAGACAAAAGGCGAGTATTGTGGTTGTGTGTAAGTGAGACAGCTTGTTTTCACTTGGTTGCTTATCAGTAGGTGTTAAAAACATTGTCAACAACATTTAGGCCATGTCATGTGGGATCTTTCACATCGATGACTAAATGGAAGCAGATGACACAGCCAACCGAATGCCATCCATCCAGCGATAATAAAAATAATACCACAATTGAAGATTGGAATTTTTTTCATGTCCAGACATCGAGCCATCACACCCACTTTGGGTAGTGTTACAATCTCTTCACTACACATTGGCACAGTGGGGTTTGAGCACGTACTCTCCAACAAAAACACGCAAGGCCGAGAGGAAGTTGTGGCTTCGGTTTTGCGTGTGTGAATTTTTGAACTGGGGCTGTTTTGACATCATTGCAATGCAAAGCTTGACAAAACTGCAATGTCTTTATCTAGATTCTTCCTTGTATTGGGACAGACAAAAGGGAAACTTTTTTTTTTTTTAAACACACTGCACGTTGTAGAACAAACCACTTCTGTACTTTTTGGAAACTGCTCAGAGATGTGTGAGACTTGGCGAGAGGTCGAAATTTATTTAAAATTAAAAAAATTACATTTTTTTTGTCCCATCTAAGGTATAGATATACATGAACATTTAAGCTGAAAACAGTGAAATATAAAACTATGGTAATATGAACGTGTCACTCCCCTATCCAAGACTTTTCCAATGTATTGGCGCATCGATATAGATCATGTGGTTATTCCCTGATGGATGTATTGTAACGGGGTCAGGATTCAGACCAGGATTCATATCTCGCTCCTGATCTCGTGTAACGGGGCACAGCCTCTAACCACCAACAAACCGCCAGGCGGGTAGGGGACGGGAGGTCAACATGTCCACCCATAATTTGAGTGCAGGACTGCTGGCGAACCTGCTGAAAGTGATTAGCCGAGTGGAGCTTTGTTGGCGACTCATTTTAAAATGGCACCTTATACGCAGTTCCCAAATGTTCCAGTGTATGGGTTTATTTGCCCAATTAGCTGTTCTCGCTTGGGGTTACACGTCTCCCCCCTAATGGCCGCAAAACAGGTTCTCATTACATGGGATTTACTAACAATAAATGGGATGGGGAGAAAAAGAGAAACATGACCAATACGTGGTAAATTACCCTCACACCCATGGGTAGTACTTGAGGGTTTAATTATTTACCTTACTCAGTCATGTGGGGAACACTTAACTCAGCAGGAGAGGACGAGACAGAGAGTGACATTGCCACATCGTGAGGGGTCTTTACAGTGGCTCCACGCACCAGCCGGGGAGAGTGAGAGAGACACCATAGCACAGCATCACCAGCTCAATTGAAGGCCAGCAAAGAGCGATGCCATACCAAGGCCAGGATGCCAGGAACTAGAAGTCGTGTCGCTCACATTCCTCCTAAAGAGGCTCACCAGCTTCCTCGTTCCGGTTTTGCGGAGGCAGATTGCGCTCTGGGTTTTTATTAGCTCTGCCGGGACGGGCCTGGATCCTCGTGGTGCCTACTGATTGGGTGCCACGGACATCGGACCAGGCTCGCCAGCTTGCGCTGATTGGGTGGGGGTCCGGTGATGTTCCGATCACGCATCCTGATACTTGACTCTTTATGATCACTCGGTGTGCTGATTGCCGCTATAAGTATCGTTTGGCCACAATGCCTGCCTTATTTCTTCTGGTTGATCATTAGTTGGAGTGCCTTTTGCCTGGTTCTTGGAGGTTTGCGATCCTGTGTGAATGCTTAATTTGACCATCACCTTTTTATTTCATTGAACACCTCATTAATTTTGTCTTTCTCTGTATATATTGTTGCGGGCCGGGGTCCGGTGGCGAGAACGACCACTGGGTGGGGGAAGTTACGTCGTCTCCCACCAGGCTCCCGGAATTGTAGGCCGTCGCTCTCGGATAATTCCGTGACACGTACCCTGACATCAAGCATCGGGAACTCCACCTGCTCTTTCACACTTTTTCAAAGCCCGTTCATACCATGGACTCCGCCTCCTCCACCCGGGCTCTCCGCGCACACACGAACTCCACACGTGCGGCTGTGGCCGAGCTGCGCGACCATTGTCAGGTGCCGCACCACGGAGCATCCCTTTCCCCGAAACTCAGGAACCAAAAGAACTGCGACCTCAGCTCACTCCCTCCCTGGCTACAAAAGTCTTTGCCATTCATCTGGGTTTATTTAGTCTGCAGTGTGTGGCGCCGTCTGGTAAGTAGTACTGTATAATGCTTTGATATTGTAAATCTTGCCTGTATTCTCACGATAAGTCTGCTCTGTGTCCTTCTTTTGTAAGTTGATTGTAAATAATTATTGCAGAAATGTTCCCAGTTCGTTTTTGTCTCTTCCTTCATTGTCCAGCATGGTTCGGATCTAAGTTAGCCGGGTCTTTATCCCCGATAATCTGTCATTTTCTAGCTGTACTTCCTTGGCAGTTCCGTGGCTGCATCGATCCGGAAAGGTAGTTGGTAGTTGGATAGAGTGATCCGTTTGGGCAAGGCGTACGAGGGCATGGTTCCCTGGTAGTCGAAACCCGTGGTTAATTAGGTAAATTGATTCTCGACAAAAAGACCCTATGCTATGCGGTGGAGTATTGGCGTCCCACAGTCGGTTTAAGTGACTCCCGC
>CM068960.1:8311958-8332911 GCA_035128595.1 Eptatretus atami
AGAAGTAGACTCCTTATAAGCCCGGATTAAATTGCTTTAAATCAGAACTTTTTTTTCCACATTATTTTGACACATCGTAACCCACAACTTCCAAGTGAAAAACTCAAATTCTACAAATATCAGAAACATTCATTAAACGTAAGAAACTAGAATTATTGGTAGGGATACAGTGATCATCAACGCTTCGAATAGCAATTGTTAAATTTAACCAGGTCTAAACCAATCCCTTCAAAATCACACACAAGTTAATTTGGCCTCGCACCTGTGTTCAATTGTAGTGATTCTGATTATTTCAGAATCAAATCAGCTGTTCCTGTCGGCTTTCCTCTGCTTGGTAGTGAATTCACAGAAGACTCAACCCACGAACACAAGGAGTTTTCAATAGACTCTGGATAAAAGTTGTAGTAAGAGGCACAAGATCAAGGGATGGTAATATAAATATTTTCAAAGGCCTTGACTATCCCTTTGGAGCACAGTCAAGAACAATCATGAAGTGAAGGCTTATGGGCACAAACCCAATACCCTGCCCCTAGATCAGCGCCGTCCGTCCAAACTCGGATGACCAAGTCAAGGAGGAGACTGATCAGAGAGACCAACAGATGCCAATGGCAACTTTGAAAGAGCTCAGGCCCTTTAGCAAATGACTGATCAACTGGTGTGGCCATGTGACAGACAAATATCCCAAGCCACTCGCATCTCTAGCTTGTATGGGTCCGGGTGGCAAGAAGAATACCATTACTCTAAAAAAAGCCACCTTGAGGTCCTATTTGGAATATGCAAAATACCACTTCCGATTCTGAAGCGCATGTGGCAAAAACTTTAGTGTGGTCTGAGGAAATCAAGAATAGAATTTTTTGGGAACTAAATGCAAAATGTTACGTTTGGCGCAAACGCAACACAGCACATCACCCAGAAACCACCAATCCTCCTGTGAAGGCATGGTGGTGGGCAGCCACCATTTATTGGGATGTTCTCATTCAGCAGGGGCTGAGGCACTTGCAGGCATAGAGGGAAAAAGGATGGAGCAAAATACAGAAATATTTGAGAGGAAAAACTGGTGCCACTCTAACAATGAAAGCTGAAATTGGGAGGAAGTTCATCTTTTCAGCATGCTAACCACCCGAAGCACACAGCCAAAGCTACACGGAATGGCTGAGGAACAAAAAGAATCAATGTCCATGAGTGGCCCAGTAGAGTCCCCGCCATACTCCAATCGGAAAATCTGTTTGTCATGAACTTGAAGATTGCTGTAACATCAACGTTCCCGGCACACAACTTGAGTGAGCCTTGAACACGTTTTGTGCGGAAGAATGGGCAGATATTGTCAAGTCAAGGGTGCATGAAGTTGGTAGACTGGACCGATCACAACGAACTCACAGCTGTAATTGCTGTTAAAGGCTGCTTCACCAAGTATCAATGGGAGGTGGAACACTTATCAACCAAGATATCTAGTTTTGTATTTTCATAATTTTGTGAAATTTGTAGAATTTGTTTTTTCATATTGGAGTTGTGGGTTACGGATGTATAAATAGAAGGTGGAAAAAAGTCCATTTAATGAATTTTAATTCCAGGTTTATTAAAGGAACACAAGGTGAAAATATTGAAAGGGGCAAAGTAACATATCTTGGGGGTAGGGGACACCCCCCACCCCCCCCCATAGAACCTCTTTCGATGGAGCAGCAGAATTGTTGATGCAGTTGATACACTTTGGTACATTAAGGGTGATGAAAGGTTATGGTCAATGTTTCAGCATCAAATTGTGTGTGTGTTTCTGCGGAGAAAAGACCAAATACTGTATTCTATTTTGTGGGGTCAATCGCCCTCCACACCATAACACCACCCTTATGCGGGAAGTTCGATGTGGTCCGATTATAATTTCGTACAGTTATTTGCTGGATGAATGTTGTTGGCAGTTTCATCGAAATTGTGGTGTGGTGTGTAGTTCCGGCGAAAGAAAGCTAAGACCCGATTGGATGGTGGGTAAAACAACAACGGTAGAACCCTGAATAGTGCAGACTTTTTGATGCAGTCGATATACTCATTAGGCACTTGAGATTTCTTGCTCGACTCTCTGAAATCTCTTTATCTCTTGCGATGACTCCCCCTCGTGCCGGTACCATCTGTCATCACTCAGAATCGGCACGTCAGCAGGGCCCCGTCTAACTCTCTGTAGATCTGGATAAAATCACAAGCTAGTCCACACGGGAACATGGCTTTCAGTTGACAAATGTCACACTGTCACTAATGTCTCTCCAATAGGACCATTCGGGAACCCGCCCCTTCCCCCGCCCATGCTACTTTTCTCAACAATCCTCTTGAAGAAATCCTTTCATTGAAGCTTTGATTCTACAATTATAATGAGAATTAATCTGCCATGATCTTTCCTGGGAAGCAATTTCCACGCTGGCCTCAAAGCCAATTCACCGACTGGGCATGCCTCTGTCGTATAAAGTCCTTCTCGGCCCACTGACGTCCTGACCACAGACAAAGCTTTGTCCACAGCTGATAGAGTTATTGCTCTCCTCTGGGCTGGTACTCCCGCATGCTCACTCTTTTCTCGGCTTTCACGTGTGGAAACGAAGGCATTTAGGAATCATTGGTATCTCCCGTGATGAGGCCGCTGAGTCTTTGGGTCTCTCACCGCAGCCAGTAGGGGTGTCTTTCTGTTTCTACTGTCTCTCCTCCTGCCTCGCCCCCCGAGCCTGCTTTGTCTGAGATATGTTACCCCCTCCCATATTTCTGCAGGGCGCTCAGGTCCACAGCAGACCCCCTTCTAATGTATATACTACCAAATCAAGAATCATGCTGCTCCTTCACTCTTTCATTCTCTTTTTCCCCCACCTTGAATCACTCCCAACATCTTTCAATCCCACTCTTTCCTCCTGGTCTTCACAAACAGCTGTTCACATCATCTCTATCTTCCCCCATCCAAAACCATTATCTTTTCCTACTCCTTCAAATTCCTGCTTTCACTTCCTGAAAGTTCCTGTTGTTTAGACCTGAAAGTCCCTGTAGTGTCCATCTTTGTTTACCGTGTACCCGCCCATCCCTCTTCCTTACCGCAGCTCTCTATGTCTTTGTTCACTTTTTTTACTTCCTTCCCCCCCCCCCCTTGTCTCTGCTCCCTTGTTGTAGCGTTCTGTGTGTTGGCTCTGCAATATAGCCCGAAAATGTATACAAAAAAAAAAGATAATGAACCTTGTGGCCAAGTTTCATGCAAAAATCACTGTGTTTGGTTCAAGCGCTGATAATGACTGAAGTGTTTATGACTGACTGACTCAGTCACCAAAGACAACTGCTCGATCGCCCTAAGCTCACCTGATATTGACTAAAGTCAGGTGAGCTAAAAAATAGTTGGAGTCATGACCATCACTCCACACATCGACTTTGCCCTACGGATAAGCAGACGGTGATTTTCCGAATTAAACCTGGTGTTCACCTTGTTCTCAACATTAATTAATGGTTGCTGAAAAGCTAACCTCTCATGAACGGACAGAGAATGCCCCACGCGATATTCAACATTTCCTGACAATGGAAAATGAGAAACAATAGTTGTCGCAAAGAATGATGTGTTGTTGTTTTGTCATTAAATTTTATTTAAAGAGGAAATGAATATCGCAAGGGCTTACAATGGGACGACAAACACAGGCACGTAACTTAACATTTTATCACAATATTCCGCTATAGCAAATTGGGCTGTTCAGATGTGATTATGGATGGAATGGCAGGAAAAAAAAAGAAGAAATAAACCTTATTTGGGGTGAAAATAACAATTTGGAAATAATGATGAAGAAAGAATGGTACTGTGCCTTGGTGGCGATGTAGCAGACAAGCGAATGAGAACTTCTTTCAACCGCGTCCATGATGGCATCCGTGCAAGCAAATTTGTGCTCGTTAATTTGGCTGTGAGCTGGCACTGCTTCGGGCCGCAAAGAGTTCACCACCGGTGAATGACTAGTCTTTCATACTAGTCTTTCAATGACGAGTTTTTGACTTGAAAGTCTTTCTCCCACTGAATGCAGTTATTCACATCCCTTTGAGATAACTCACACCGGTCATCTCTTCTTTCCTCCTGCCCTCCTCCCAATTTTTTCCATTGAAATCAACTCAAGACACGAAGCCACACAGGCTCCCTTTTGTAGCCCTGTTTGCTCCAGGGCTTTTCAACAATTCTCACAAAGTCGCTCAACCACCATCTGAAAATGGTATTCTGAACTGTGGAGTGGCGTGAACGGTGTTGATAAGGACAGGGGAAAACCGGAGGGGTGATAATGCATAATGCATAACGCATGCATACTGTCCCAGACTCACTTGCAATATCCAAAGTTACGTACGCAGACATGGCCTTTGTCACTCATGGGGACGGTGATAGGGTCGAGGGTCCCACTCACTACTGGTAGTTTCTTCCAGAAATTCTGCATGGGTTTTTTTTTAGTTGTTTTACACGCAACGCACGCCAAAGCGAAAACGCAGGATTAAGCAATGGTTCCGTGCTGTCCAACCGTCCGTCTTTCAGTTTATGATCAGGAACAGTTTAATTTAATAGAATGTTGAATTTTGAACACAAATCCGGAATATGAATGTGAAGAACCCCCCACCTTCCCAAGTCTTTGTCTGCCGTACTTTGTCTCCAGAATTAATCCCGATTAGCAAATGCACAGAGTAAGAATTCTGTTTTAGGATGTTATAAAAGGACACAAAGAACAGGCATAATAACTAACGTAATGTGTTAGATTGGGTGGTTGTACATAGGCACGCGGGGAAAATAGTGGTAAAAACCGGGAATTTATTTATTTATACGCCTTTTCATCCTTTATTTTATTTCATTATGGCACTTGAACACGAAGGACACAAATAATCTCGAAATACTTCCAATGAACCTCCAGTTTTGCAGTCCTTCAATTCTAAACAAAAGCAGAATTGTTTTTGCATACATGTCCCCAAGCTGTTGTATATTTAAGATAACCCGATGTACATAGATCAAGCAAAAACATGCGTACCTCTTATGTGCATTCATGATAGATCGTGTTGTTTATATAACCTGGGATTAATTCCGATTGCACTGGTCACGGACTAACACCGGCCAGACTAACACTACACAAAATCATTATCATACTAAAACAGATAGACAGACACCATCTCGGATGGTGTCTGTCTGATTGTCCTTGACTTTTGGACCGACGATACATGTCATTATTATATCGAATCTCGACTTGCTAGGCTCAAGTAAGTCGGCAATCACGAACCTTTAGCTAAAAGCTGCTTCAATGGGCTTTTACGCACGTATGATGAATCCCATTACTGCCAGATTTTTCGAGCATCATCAGATTACATGTGGACCGTATTGGATTGGTTTTATATCCTATATCGTGCTCGTGTGTGATTTCTCCCGCCATGTTCCATGTTCGATATTGCCACCGACACCCTAGGCCCAAATGTTGACCTTATTTGAGAAATATAACCATATTCCTAAGTTATGTTCGCATTGTTCTAATACTGCCAGAGGGGGATTCTGGGGAAAATTCTGACACACTTGTGTTTGGTAGGGTATCGGTCAGTTGCTGGGGCCACACACACTTGTGGTGGCTATTATAACCAGTTATCCAGTTATGTAATCGTCCTTTCGCTTCTCACTGTCTGTGCAGCAGTTTATCAAGCAATCTTTACTTCATGCCAAGCAGAGTGGTATCATCAGCATACCTTTTGGTTGTTGATATATCTCCTGCATGCAAATTTCGCCTCTATGTCATCCAAGTTAGATTTTTCATCGAAATTATTATCACCCAAATTAATCGGTGTCAATTCCGCCCGATGATAATGGCATCTGATAATATTAACAACGGGGCTGCAGGATAGACTTGAATATGCACACTCTCCTCCAAGTAAAGTACTGTGTAAAGCTGGGTTCGAAAATCCCACACAACTGTATACGCGGTGTTTCACAGGCAGGGTGATTCATCGATGTGTCCATTCTTCTCGGATGGTGTTTAAACTTGCGTCACGTCTGCAGCATTAATTGGTCGGACTTTCAAGGATCCCACTGTGTCCTTCAAGAAGAGTAAGTGTCAGCTATCAGCCCACCAAATTACAATTCCTAGCTTAACCTTCAGGTGCACGTCAGCTTGGCCAGCCCGGTTTGCAAAAGCTTGGGCCTAGCTTCCCCCAGCCAACCACCAATAACGTGGGAATAAATTGTGGCATTAAACAATAAGAGGATATTAAACTACAAGCGATTATAATTTGAAGCAACACTGCAAACATGGCTATCGTTTTTCCTATGAACTTGTAACCGGTCTATAGTTATCAGGATGGGTCCCTGAAATTAATGATAGTTGTTACGAATTCCTCGCCGCCGGCGTGCGAACGACGGTTTTACTAATACGGCCGGTACGCCACGGACGAACAATTCAGTCGCGGCTTTCAAGATCAATGCCGAAAAACCCAGCCACGGTGGTGTTCTTAACCACACGAACACTCTCGCACCTCTAATCCCGCGCTACAAGGCCGATCGCAAAATCTTCGATTTACCTCATTATTTCGCGGGTAGATTACCGAGAGATTGTACCTCAAGCGGGCCGCTGAGACACGAGCGCTTAATGCAGCTGCCCGTTTGCGGATAACCGAAGCGGGGTATATGCGCAATCCTGCTGGACCCGATCAAATTTACCGGCTGATTTAAAAACACTATATCTCCGAGTGCAAGATGCAGCTCAGTAAGGGAAGAGGACGCAACGAAACAGGTTCACATTTAAAGAAGCAACATTTATTCCACACTATACAGTGATGCAGTTCATGCAATGAATGGGGGAGCACGCATGCATTATACAGCCAAACAAAGCAATGTAAAGGAGCTACGACCGTTATTTATTTTTACACCTATCAGTTCTACTTATCCGGCACTTGGCACACCAATCTCTCACACAAGAAAAAGGAAAAGAACCCTAAAGGCAGGGGGTATGACTGGACCTCTCGTGGTCTTTATAACGTGGAGCTTTTTGAGACCGAAGGACTCTCCAAGAGGCCGGGTGGTTACTCTTGGTCCTGTGGTGACTCGCTGGGGCGGCCCGCGATTCCATCCCAAACGGCAGTTACGTAACCGTGGCTCGCCGCTGGCTTGGGTGATTCGGGCCCGCAGCGCGGCACTACTGAGAGTAACGAACGGTCTTTGCTTTTCAGAGTTGATGCTGCTCTTAAAAACCGTACGTCTAGCGATTGCCGGACTTTTCCGAAGCCGATCACCTCAGAGCCGTTCGGTGCTGGTTGCGAGATCTCTCCGGCTCTCCTCACGTCCCGCACATGAACGACGCAGCTCCGCGCGGTTCACAGAGACTTGCCTGTGCCCTGCTCACGTCTCCTCCTCTCTCGCTTCTCCACAACGCAGGCGTCCCAGGCGCTCGACCCCGATCAGAGACTCCACGACTCCTGCGCTTGGCGCTCCGCTCGCCTTGTTTATAGGGCCCGAGAGACGAGGTTGGCCTTCATCCCTCCTCTGCTCTCTGCCCCCCCCCGCTGGCTCCGCCCCTCTCCATCTCCTGATTCCTTCTCGACAGAAGCTTCACAGGAGCGGCGTGCGGAAGACAGCGACCCTGCGCGGTGATGGAGCGTGCGCAAATACCGATTGCGCGACAAGGAACCCGCGTCTGCTGGCAGCGATGCGTTCGATTGCGGACAGTCGCCGTGCGCTGGTGCAAGATGGCGTCGTTTCGGAGATGAAGGTGAGGCCGATGTTGTTCGTGTTGATCTATTGGGGGAGATGTTGGAATTAGGAGATGGTGAGGAGATGTTGTTGTGTGAAGGCGGTGTGGAGAGTGGTTGGTGGTTGGCATGGTGGGTGAAAGTGGTTGGGGTTTGGGTGGGGAGAAGGTGGTTGGTGGTTGGCGTTGCGGAGACAGGTGGTTGGTTGTTTTGGTGTTGTGGTTGGTCCAAAATACGATAGTGGAAAGAAAATGGCTAATCAAAGATACAGCCGGTGACAGAATAAATTCCTTTAGACAACGGTGGGATCTACAGTAAGCACAGATTATCGGCATAACTGAAACTAAGGACCTATATGGTGCATCTGCGAATTTCACAGCGTAACAATATAGTTATCGTCTCTAGTGCAGAGATTACTGGCAAAATACCCTAGAAATACTTCGGTTTGATGATGCAAGCAATGAAATTTGGCACAAATACCTCTTTGTCTCCTGTGGTTAAAAATGGCAGCTGGCCACGAAAAAATCAGTGGCGACCATTTTCCCAAGCTGGCAGCCATCCAATATTTGAAAAGTAATTCCTAAGCAAAGTATTTGGATGAAGACAATATTTTGACGTATACCTAGGTTAGGGTAAACGAACTAATAGGAAATGTTGTCTGGGCTCTAGTACATAAATCAATGGTCAAGAAAGGCAAAGATCGGCGTCAATTGGCGCGCCACGAAATCTATAAATCTCTAATATTTCTAGGAAGCTGTGCTGAGATATTTCATTATTTATCAGAATATCTTATGATGCAGCGAATAAAATTTAACATAAATGATTCTCTGTCTCCAAGGATCACTCTTTATGCAAAAATATTGCTTCCTGCTGAAAATTAAAAATGGCTGCATTTTCAAGATGTGCTCACGCGTATCTTCCAGAAAATCAGCTGAGTAATAATCATTTATATTCATCAGCAAAATTTGTGGTAAAATACTTTATTTCTGATTTATTGCCATAACATTTCACTTGCTTGTTCATATTATTGCAAAATTACTCTGTCCAGACAAGATGCTCCAAGATGGCCGCCGTAAAACTTAAACCCATATCTCACAATGACCTACATAGAATACTAAGTACTATAAGTCGGCAAATAGGTATGAAAGATAAGGATGCATTAGATTATCTAACTTATTTTGTCCAGTTGCATTTTTACAGGCGTGGAGGAAAGCTTAGCATAATTCATAATAGAGTGTGTCAGCGCACAACCGGCACACTGGTGACGTCATGCTGTTAAACTCAGCATGGGGGTTCCGTGTCAGCCTGTCTAGGCTTTAACTAATGGCTGTAGTAATAGACTAAGTAGTTGTAGTATAGTTTAGTTTTAGTGTCGCAAATTGCTGTCTAACAGCCCCATATCAAGTAGCTAGTAAACAGTATTTGTAGTTATAGATTTAGTTAGATAGTGTGCCTGAAATTGACATGGGTGTGCCAAGCGCGGAGAAAGCCCGAGCCAAGGGTAAGGGGGCTATAACAGACTTGCTCATAGTAGTTCCCGAGATGGTTGTACAGATCACACGGGACTTAATGACACTGGATTTGAATGATCGGGCTCGGTGTAGGTACCCGAACCTAGTCGTATCCCATCGGAATGTGCGTTGATTAAAGGTGGTAAATAGGATAACCCTCGAGCCGTAATCAAAATGGCAGATGAGAATCCAATTTTAGCCAAGAGAAAAAGACTGGACTAGATGCTGTCTTTGCCAAAAGACAAAAAGAATGACCTGACTTCCCTCCTACCATATGTCCGAACATGATGGGTAATCTATGCTATGACCAATATACTCTTTCAATGAGATCAGTGCACTCCCATTGATTTTAGACCCAGCTAGACCTGAATGAGGGTGGAGGTTATAGAGCCAACGCTGAGAAGGAATGAGCAAGTACCAATGAGTTTGGGGCTTGTTATTTTATAACATCACTAAACTCGACCGTGCTAAGAACAGTCATACCGACCTCGTGTAGTGAAAAATGACGGGCCTGTGAACAGCGAGAACTAGCCAAGATGGTCAAGTGGTATTATGCTGTGGAAAAGACATGCACCTGAATCTGACCTGGAAGTTATGACCATGAACTTGAACAAAGAGGCTGCCACGAGTGTGCTCAAAACTGGAAGTGATGCGACGTTGTTAGCAAACTGGGTGGTGGAGATGCCATTGCCGCGGAACTCAAAATTACCATCGTGGCCTGTCTCACTGGCTATGTACAGACAGGGAGAAGATACCATCTCAGAGTCTTGAAAGACTCACATCAAACTAAGGAGGAACCAGATGTTGTACCACTGTTTTTTCGAAATTTGTGAATTACATGTTGAAACAGTCTGAATTCAGACGGTCCACAGTCTTCCCTTGCAGATATTTGCCAGTTATATCAACAACGTCTGGCACAACTGGCCGTTGAACTCCCACTGTAATATCACCCATTAAGGTAAATTATTGGCTTGAAATCCTGAGCTGTGAAGCTACAAAAAGGGAAGCGGTTGTGCTTTTAGCATTCCAGAAGATGTGCTTTGCAATATCAAAAGCATCAGAATACTCGATGCACTTGTGATGGCTAAAGCTGCAAAATCTTGAGACGACACATACTAGACCATCAATCAAGATTTTTATGGCCACATTTCTGAAGGCTGTGTTAAAGTGCTATCCACGCATTCTCTTCATTCGTCGGGATGGGTGAACCATGGAGCAGACATCAAATCACCAGCTGAGATTTGGGCTTCAAAGTCTGACCAATGCCATTTCCCAGACTGCATGCAGTATAACTGCTATTCGTACAGAAGAGGGAGCAGCAACCACAGACCTCCAAAGAACGAGAAACATGACCATTCCCGTGTACATGGGTCTCTCTATCTTTGCCAAAAACCAGGAAGAAACCTGGTAAGAATTGCTGCATGAGCATGGCCTTCTCAGCATCTCCATGACGACTAAGTCCAATAGTTGATTTTCCCTTTGCAAAATGAAAGAATTTTTCTTCCATATCTGAACCAATCTGTCAGTTAGTAAACCTAAAAAAAAAAAATCTGATTTTGTTCCAAACGCTAGTTGTAACAATGGTTATAGCTATTGTGGCAGCCATCTTGGACTCCATCTTTGTTTCAAAGCAGTATGCATGGGAATAGGAATCTAAAAAACCATGTCCACCTAATAGTTGATCCCAAAAACCTAGTATACAGATCAAAATTATGAGTCTATGTCTATTATTTCCTGAAATATGACATTGTTTCGTTTTGGCGGCAGACATCTCTGGATGCATCTTTGTTAGCAAACCATGCTGTGAGGTGTTACAGTTACAAAGAATATCATGCTAAATCTTAGACAACAAAAAACTTTGGTTTACACCCTTTAGTGTTGGTGTTTTGTTTCAAATATTTTAGCTGCAGAAGAGGAATTTCTGTGGCATTATGGCGCCATCTTGAAAAATGGTCGCCATCTTGGAATTTGCGTGGCCAGCGCCTTTTTTGAAAAAGTGGACCTTCAAAGAGTATTTTGTGGCCAAATTTTCATGCTTGCATCACAAACGCGAGTTTTTTGCAGTTATCATGCTGCACTAAGTTCAAGGGAACATGAAATCCACCAAAGTTTTGTTGCAGAGCTGATGTATCGTACTGGTAAGTTCAAAAACCAGATGACATGCTGCTTCTAGTGACACGTGCTAGACTGACGCCGAGATTTAAAAAAATTGTGTCCTCAATATCGACCGACAAGTGTAAGTTTGAGGAAGAAACTGATGAAGGGAGTCCAATCTGCTAGATAAGATATCGGAGCTGTGATATACTTTGCTCAGAAGGGTCTTGCTTGAATATTGACACATTGATTCATTAACAAGGCGCATCTCAAAATTGATATCATGGAAATTGCATCAGTTACACGAGATCGACAGTTCTTTCAAAGTGTTACACTGGAATGCCATATTATTCGGTCCTTTTCTATATCCTCGTCGTTGACCTCCAGATCCATCATACGCCATATAATGATACTCCTCTCGACATGATAATTAATGATTGGCTTTCGTCACTGACGGAACAGCCCGATGCAACTGAAGTGTAACAATGTTTGTAGAGTGATGTATATACAGATGTGCGGTAAACGTCTGTCTATACATGGATGAGCAAATTTTGCCAAGCCGGTCAGCAGCCACTGTTTGAAACACCATGCTTGCTCTGCCCTGCATCATCATCTATAAATACGCTTTGCTGAACAGGAGCTTTGGACTTCCTGTCAGATTTGAACTTAAGCAATGTTTCAGTTGATGTACCACAGAGCAGTGCCAAAGACGAGATATACAGCAACTCACATTCAGGAGATGCCACATCTACATTGCAAGACGCTGAAGCTACGTCAGAAAGAAATCTGAAAGAAACACCGGAAATGAACGGTGTGTGGTTAAGCGTGTCTAACGAAAAGATTCTAGAAAATTTCAGCATCAAGCAGAAAGACGAGATAATGTTAACATGCTGGTTACTAATGGAGAGACAATTTTCAATATCCGTAATCAACACCGCATATGCGCATGAAGTCCCATAAACGTTGTGATCGGTGATGAACTCACCATGGATCATTGATAATGATAAATTGCAGATGCACTCAAGCAGAGCTATTTTGGAGCTCGCAGGACAATGGTTTCCATCATCCATCGGTGTGCGTGTCTTTTTGCAGATGGAGCAGGTCCTCAAATTCAAAAATGCGATTCACTCTGTCCAACTAGGCCGTAGTCATTTCAAAGACCTCAGAGAGGTTGACGGAGCTTCTTTGATACATCGCACATTAAAAAGTCCATTGAAGAGGTGTGGCTGCCACAGTCACAGAGGGCAGGTGGATAATAATCCTCAGAAGCAGTTTCTTGAACTCTCCGAAAGAGTTAGTTATCCGTCGCGAATAAGTTTATCCAAGCTCCAAATCTCTGTGTAGGTTCTGAGCAAGAGCATATGCTGATACCGCGCAGCGGTCATTACTTTTGCCTTCGTCTCTGTCAGAACTTAGTCTCAGTAGTGCAGTCCTTTCTGCCAGATATACCAGTTGGACTAAACCATACTTACCTGTTTTCACCTATTAATGGATTACCCCCAGTAAATTATCCTAAGTAATACACCTGCTCAAGAATCAGGAGTCCTAAATAACTCCAGCTTCAGTAAACCAGTAACAAATTTAATAAAATTTCCTGTAATCCTCAGGTGCAGCGCGCATCTACGGAATATATTAATGTTGAATCGCAATTACAATTGAAGATTTCAGGCGGCAGTATTATGTTCTGTGGATTGTATGGGACGATTGCTAGCATAGGACAGCATACTAAAGCCTGGAGTAAATACCGCGATTACTGGTATGTGAATTCTTGCACGCACCAGGTATCCAAGAGACGTGAACTGTGCTTCATGTGGCTAAACAGGCGATTGTGGATGAGGTTTCAGGTGAAAACGTGATTTTCTATAGACTCACTCTCATTTGATATTGTGGAGACTTCAAATCCAGAACACTAAAGATATTCAGTCTTGCTTTGTTACAATATTCAGAAGCAGTGAGGCAATGCTTGCCGGAGACATTCAACGCGACATTTAAAAGTCTTCTGCAGTTTAAGTTTCAAATATTCACAACCACTACTCAAAGCATTCAGTTAGGTAGAACAATGGTCCCTAGTAATAATACTGATGCGTTTTAGTGAAAATGAGGGAATCGGGGAGCGGCCCGTGGACCCTTCCAGGAGAAATAGCGCATGAGCAGCACAGCGTTAGGATTAGTATATGCTCCCGATAGCTCTCGTGGCCAGTTTGGTCTGGATATGTTTGTGTCGTTTCTGCGAAGAAGATTTTGAATAAATACCAATATTTGGGCAAACCCCCTTTTAACCACTTTATATGGGCACATCTGGATGGGGAGCGCACAACCCCATGAGACTGCTGTCCTGATGCATCGCACCCAAAATATGGTCCATGTCGGTACAGGTAGTTTGCGAGAGAGATGTTTAGTCAATGTATTGAATAAACAAGAGCCACGGACTGTCTGTGATATTTGAGTAACAGGCCTTGCTGCTTCGGCCTGCATCGTGGGAGATAATACAATCGATGCTGAGCTTGCATATTCCTCAAAATTATAGAGATAGTGTGATGTGGGGAACCAGCCCCAATGCGGATCGAGCTAGTTCCAATTTGCTGCCGTCAACTAGCTTCACAGACTGTGAGTAGTTTCATTAATTTAATTTATTAGGTTTGCAGTAGTATCAAGACGTACATACACCTTGCAGATTCGATAAAAGCTGAACGATCCGTACTGTAGTAGGTCCTCCTGAGGAGTTATGATTTTCCAAGGATGACTGGATGCGGCAAGCATGCTCCAGTCGAAGGCTGGCTTTGAAGATAGCTTGATATGTCAGGCCAAGACAGGTCATGGCTGATGGCGAGGCCTAGAAATTTTACAGACTGAACCTGAAAGGCCTAGAAATTGGTACACCTAACTCCTATCCACCTGACTAGACCTTCATCCACAGCTGATGGAGTACTGCTCTCCTCTCTGGGCTGGCTTCCTCTGCCTCACTCCGTTTGACACCGGTGGAAACTAAGGCCTTCAAGATCATTGGAATCTCCCACGCTGAAGCTGAGTCTATCACTTTGCCATCGCAGACAGGTCGGTGGTCCTGTCTTCCCCACCTCCTTTCTGGTCTTGCACCCTGACTAAATCCAGGATCACTACTCCACTCATTTGTTCTCTCTCTTTTTCCCGCCTGTGGAATCAACTTGCCACATCCTCTTCAATGTCATCTTCCTTCTAAATTTCAATTCAACCTAGTGACCGGCAATAAAAAAATCTTGAATCTTCCAGTCTTTTAGGACAGCTGTTCACCACCATCTCGACTGTCCCCAATCCAACCAGGATCTTTTGTTCCAACCTGCGCTAACCCAACCGAAATCCCTCCTCCTTCCAGTTTTCCACCTGGAGTTTCCTTCTGCGTTCATCTTGTCCACCCATCCATGCGTGTTTACATCTTGTTGTTGTGTTATGTCCCTGATCCGTTCACTGCACTAGCTCTTTCACGAACCGTCGACTATGTTATACAAGAAACTCTCACTTCTTTCAGTGGATGACCAAGGAATAGATCAGTTAGTTGGTATGATAGTCCTTCTGGAGTGATAAGGTGAGTGAGATTTGGTGAGGATTGAAAAGCATGCTCATTTATCAGACCAGCATCTATAATCAATTCCAGAACAACAGAGCTGCCACATGGCCTCCAGGGGATGGAGCACTTTCCAGCACAGTGTCGAGTCGTCTGCAAAAAGGAAGAGAGGGTTTTTCAGGATTTGCTTATTTGGTGTAATTATTCTGTAAATTACACGATTGGGAACGCGAATGTAGCGTATCCACCATCCACTCACCCCGATCGTGCGGTTCCCCCTGTACTATACTATAATAGTTCCACCCTTGGGATGTTGTTATAAAAAAGTCACTCAAGAGTATAGAAGAGGAAAGTATAATTCTTAACTTGCTCCATTATATAATTTGAACACTTGACCTGAAAAAATTGATTTGTTGTTACATTTTTAACAGCTCTTAAGCCTGGTGTTGGCTTCAGGTTAAGGTTAGCCGGCTTAAGATATTAGGGTCTGAGGTCAAGCCCCTTTGTGCCCTTAAATATCACCAGGTTTGGCTGACTTAGCCTGTCCATTTCTTCTGAGGTTGGCAAATGAAGTACCAGCTTACTGGTATCAGCGGCACAGTCCTACTCCCAGCAATGATGCAACCAGCAGCCACAGGCTGCATGTGAAATATTTCATATTAACAGCTCAATCGATTTAACAGTTCATTGCTGAGAGTGCTGAATGAAGGGAAAGAAAATGTTTATTGACCACTGGTGCATTGTTTGTTCCTTTGCATTTCTTGCTGTTTTTGCTTTTTCTATGGGGGTTGATGTGACGTGCGAGGTTGCCAAAGAAAGAAAGAAATAAATAAATAAAATTTTATCTCATGCGTGTCACTGTCCTCCACCCCACAACTCCATCCATTTTAATATTTTACACAAAAAACAAAAAACATACAAAAAAAAACTATCGAATGACCTTTAATTTGTAAGCTCCGACATTTAAACATTATATTTTGTCTTTTGTTTTAACTACCAGCAGACTTTGAACAGCACAGGTCCTTTCTCGATCCTCCGCCTCTTCTTCGTCCTTCCCATCAAGTGGAAAATACCTTTTCTTGTCATCGCAATTCTGGCCATGATCTTTATTACCCCCATTAACCTTTCCTTGCCCAATCCTCTTACTTGCTCGTTTCAGTAGTTTCTTCCCTCCTCCTCCCTCTTTCTTGTTCATTCATTCCTTTGATGTTGTGTCCACTGTGCGGTCAGATCGATAAAACTTTGGTTCCATTACAGGTGATGAAGGTTATGGTCAAGTTTCATTGAAATAATTTTGTAGTTTCGAGAGAAGAGAGACGATACTTATTTCTGGTTGGGGGGGGGGCAAAACCCTCCCGTAGACCCCTTTAATTGAGCACAGATTTGGATGTCTTCGATACACTTTATGCCCGGTGTTGGCTTAATGGTTAGGTGGCAGGCTTGGGATCCTAGGATCCTGAGTTCAAATCCCGCTTGTTGAATTAATACCAGGTGGGTTGACTCAGCTTGTCGTCCTTCCAAGGTCGGCAAAATCAGTACCAGCTTGCTGGGATGTTGAGCCGTTCGAGTATCCTGTTTTGTAGTGGCAGCCCATCTGATGGATGTCTATATCCATCCATCCATTAGGTTTCATACTCTGTGCAGAGCGTTGGTGCTGCCTAAGCAGTTCTCCTTGGCTATCGGGCACAATCCTGGACGGGTCGCTACTCCGACACATGATTCCAGAATCTGGCACTCATTTTGCCGACCTCGTGAAGGATGACAGGCAGAGTCAACCCCACCTGGAATTAATTCAAACGAGTGGATTTTAACTCACAATCCTTGGATCCAAGCCACACCCTAACCATGAAGCCAAACACCAGCATATTGATGGATGTTCACTGTCATTTCTTCCTTGCTCTTCCATGAGGCTCGCTCCTGCAAAAAAAAAGAAAAAAAAAAGAAGCAAACTTGAAGCTATCCCAATCAGCAGAATTTTTCCTCCAAAAACGCAAACATACATGCGGCATCCATCACTGAAGACAAAAGGCGAGTATTGTGTTGGTGTAAGTGAGACAGCTTGTTTTCACTTGGTTTGCTTATCCAGTAGGTGTTAAAAACATTGTCAACAACATTTAGGCCTGTCATGTGGGATCTTTCACATCGATGACGTAAATGGAACAGATGACACAGCCAACCGAATGCCATCCATTCCAGCGATAATAAAATACCACACATTGAAGATTGGAATTTTTTTCATGTCCAGACATCGAGCCATCACACCCACTTTGGGTAGTGTTACAATCTCTTCACTACACATTGCACAGTGGGTTTTGACAGTATCTCCAACAAAAACACGCAAGCCGAGAGGAAGTGTGGCTTCGTTTTGCGTGTGTGAATTTTGAACTGGGGCTGTTTTTGACATCATTGCAATGCAAAGCTTGACAAAACTGCAATGTCTTATCTAGATTTCTCCTTGTATTGGGACAGACAAAAGGGGAAACTTTTTTTTTTTTTAAACACACTGCACGTTGTAGAACAAACCACTTCGTACTTTTGGAAACTGCTCAGAGAGTGTGTGAGACTTGGCGAGAGTCGAAATTTTATTTAAAATTAAAAAAATTACCATTTTTTTGTCCCATTTAAGGTATAGATATACATGAACATTTAAGCTGAAAACAGTGAAATATAAAACTATGGTAATATGAACGTGTCACTCCCCTATCCAAGACTTTTCCAATGTATTGGCGCATCGATATAGATCATGTGGTTATTCCCTGATGGATGTATTGTAACGGGTCAGGATTCAGAGCCAGGATTCATATCTCGCTCCTGATCTCGTGTAACGGCGCACAGCCTCTAACCACCAACAAACCGCAGGCGGGTAGGACGGGAGGTCAACATGTCCACCATAATTTGAGTGCAGGACTGCTGGCGAACTGCTGAAAGTGATTAGCCGAGTGGAGCTTGTTGGCGACTCATTTTAAAATGGCACCTTTAACGCAGTTCCAAATGTTCGATGTATGGGTTTATTTGCCCAATTAGCTGTTCTCGCTTGGGGTTACACGTCTCCCCCCTAATGGCCGCAAAACAGTTCTCATTACATGGGATTTACTAACAATAAATGGGATGGGGAGAAAAGAGAAACATGACCAATACGTGGTAAATTACCCTCACACCTGGTAGTACTTGAGGGTTTAATTATTACCATACTCAGTCATGTGGGGAACACTTAACTCAGCAGGATGAGGACGAGACAGCAGTGACATTCGCCACATCGTGACGGGTCTTTACAGTGGCTCCACGCACCTACCGGGAGAGTGAGAGAGAACCCATAGCACAGCATCACCAGCTCAATTGAAGCCAGCAAAGAGCGACTGCCATCCAAGGCCAGGAGCCAGGAACTAGAAGTCGTGTCGCTCACATTCCTCCTAAAGAGGCTCACCACTTCCTCGTTCCGGTTTTGCGGAGGCAGATTGCGCTCTGGGTTTTATTAGCTCTGCCGGGACGGGCCTGGATCCTCGTGTGCCTACTGATTGGGTGCCACGGACATCGGACCGGCTCGCCACTGCTGCGCTGATTGGGTGGGGGTCGGTGATGTCCGATCACGCATCCTGATACTGACTCTTTTATGATCACTCGGTGTGCTGATTGCCGCTATAAGTATCGTTTGGCCAACAATGCCTGCCTTATTTCTTCTGCGTTGATCATTAGTGGGAGTGCCTTTTGCCTGGTTCTTGGAGGTTTGCGATCGTCGTGTGAATGCTTAATTTGACCATACGTTTTTATTTCATTGACACCTCATTAATTTTGTCTTTCTCTGTATATATTGTTGCGGGCCGGGGTCCGTGCGAGAACGACACTGGGTGGGAAGTTACGTCGTCTCCCACCAGGCTCCCGGAATGTAGGCCGTCGCTCTCGGATAATTCGTGACACGGTGGGTCACTTAAACCGACCGTGGACGCCAATACCTCCACCGCATAGCATAGGGTCTTTTGTCGAGAATCAATTTACTAATTAACCACGTGGTTTCGACTACCAGGGAACCATGCCCTCGGTACGCCTTGCCCAAACCGGATCACTCTCCAACTACAACTACCTTTCGGATCGATGCAGCCAAGCGGAACTGCCAAGGAAGTACCAGCTAGAGAACAACAGATTATCGGGGATAAAGACCCGGCTAAACTTAGATCCGAACCATGCTGACCAATGAAGGAAGAGACAAAAAACGACTGGGAACATTTCTGCAATAATTTATTTACAATCAACTTACAAAGAAGGACACAGAGCAGACTTATCGTGAGAATACAGGGCAAGATTTACAATTATCAAAGCATTATACAGTACTACTTACCAAGACGGCCCACACACTCAGACTAAATAAACCCAGATGAATGGCAAAGGACTTTTGTAGCAGGGAGGGATGAGCTGAGGCGCAGTTTTTTGGTTCCTGAGTTTCGGGGAAAGGGATGCTCCGTGGTGCGGCACCTGACAATGGTCGCGCAGCTCGGCACAGCCGCACGTGTGGAGTTCGTGTGTGCGCGGAGGACCCGGGTGAGAGTGGGAGTCATGTATGAACGGGCTTGAAAGTGTGAAAGAGCAGGTGGAGTTCCCGATGCTTGATGTCGAAGGGTAGACCAGTCACAAACAGTGTCGAACCTTTTCTGGCTCCGCGATGTGGGATCCAAGGCACCCAGGATCATTTGGTATCTCCGCGATGGCTGAGTCCCTGGGTCTCTCACTCCTCACTCTTCCTCTCACTCGCCCACACCCTCTCAAGACGACTCACTTTCCAGCTCACCCTCTCTGACGAACGACCCCCAAAAAGAACCCGACAGAGAATGGTGTCGTAATTTATAGATCCCCAAGGTTGGGGCGGGGCTTGACAAAGCAGATGTCACTGTCCACCCAGGTTGGCCAGGCTTCCATTTTTTTTCGCCTTTCTGGCGGGATTTCGGCATGCCGGGAACCTGCCCACTCCAGCGGGTTCTGACTCGCCAAAAAGGTATGCACAAATATTTTGCCCTCGGAAAGCGAGAAGAAGGTACTGTGGTTCAAAATAAAGAGGGAGAAATGATTTATAAACCTAACTAAAAGCCCATCGCAACGCACCCCCTTTTGCTTTCCCACTTACACACAAGGAGGGATCTATCTGTCACAATACTTAAGGTATAACTAACTTCGGGACAATGTATGTTTGTAGGATACGCGTTCCTGAACCGTAACAAATATATTATATATATATATATATATATATATATATATATATATATAGACTGGCGAGGTGCCCATGCTATGTACGGGAGGGCTGGACACGCCGGTTCGTGAAGCACTTGGGAAGGAGGGGCGGGGGCAAAACTCCAAACACCGAATCCGCAAAAGTCAAGGGTGGAAACCCTCACGTATTTTCCTCGTTCTGCTTTAAACTCAATCTCTCTAATTTTCATTCTAAACAGCATCATTCAACTCACAAATAATACTATACCATTAATATAACGAATTACAACGTTACAAACACTCGTGAGGTAAACTAAGATGTGGCTGTTCTGACGTTACAATCCAGATCAGGAGCAGCTACATATGGATCAACAACTAAAATCATAATTGTATAGGTTATTATGAAACCTCTCTTCACCTTAGGACACCAGCTGGGACCCCAGAATGTTTCACAGGAGGTTTGACGGGGCTAGCCCCAAAACTGAGGAGAAGTTCGGGATGGACAGACAAACACTCCTGTTCATAATATACTACCAAATACAATCCATCGCTTCGCTGAGGGGTATTAAGGAGAGGGTGAGGAAGGAAGGAAGGAGAGGGAGGGGGAGAGAGGGAGGGGAGAGAGGGAGGGGAGTAGAGAAGGAGGCAGGAGGGAGGGAAGCTAGAAGGGGAAGAGCGAGAAGGGTGGGGAGTAGGGAAAGCTATGCCTCACCAAACGTTGCTATACCGTTTGGGGGGAGGGATGCAGGAAGGAAGGGAAGGAGAGAGAGACAGAGACAGAGACAGACACAGACACAGACAATTGATTAGTAAAGAGAATGATATGTTATGCTTAATGACCGAACACACACACACAAATACAAACTCATGTCAGAACAGCTGAACACACAACGACACAACAGAGTTTATAATGTAA
>CM068960.1:8359678-8372646 GCA_035128595.1 Eptatretus atami
GGGCTGAGACACTTATCCAATGAGGATATTCAGTTTTGTATTTTAAATTAATTTTCGTGAAATGTGTTAATTTGTTTCACTTGGAAAGTTGGTGTGCGGTGTGCGCGTGGTGCGCGCGTGCGTCGTGGGCCACACACGCGCATGTGCTCACCACCACCAGTCATCTCTGCACACGGGCCAAGATGAACGGAGCCTGTCTATCTTCTGTCTCAAAGCACACAACTTCATCCCAGCCCATTGGAATCACGACCTCAGGGACCCAAGCTGTATTCCTTCTCCATCTCGTTTCTCCTCTTCTTCCCCGAGTGGCGAAGATGTTATCCGCCTTACCTCCCATGTGAACCTCTAGGGGTATGGCCGATTTCTCACTGGGGACTCCCTCACCCGCCCGTACAATGCGCACTGCTGACATCGGTCATCATTCCCACACATGTCCCACAAAACTCCAACCCCACTTATCCGCGGCAAGAGGGTATCAGTAACCGCACCAAGGCCACGGTGCCGGGCCTCGTGCAATTGCAGTTGAACGGTATTGTGGGTTGATGTCCGGTTGTGGAAGAAGATGGTGGAGGTGCTTGATGGTGGTGGGTATTGTGGGGAGATGGTTGAGGGGGTTGTGGAGGAGGGATGTGCGTGACCCTTCAAGTTGTGGCATCCTAAATGAAATACTCTCAGATAGTAGATGATGTACATACAGACTTGCTCTCCACTATTAATAGATGGTGGTTTATTGATTTGTAGAAATTTGTGTTGAGAATAGATAATTATTTTCAGTTCTCTTGTGTAACTGCGGGCAATGCAAAGGTGTTTGCTTCATGCTTCAAATCGTCATGTGCACGTGCTGTGCTGGGTTAGAGGATGGTGTTTCTTTTCTTCCGCTTAATCCTGGGGATGCATCTTCTTCAATCATGCAGTAAACACAAGATCTAGGCCTTTCTGTTGCTCATAATACGTGCTTGTAACATGTTCGAACACAAAAGCAAACATTTTGCGGCGAAAATCCACACTCGGGTATTCGACAAACCTCGTCCAGTTTATGGCAAACTTAGGTGTTTCGGCCATTCGTGTAGCATGAAACCACCCTCCGTTTGTATTACTACACAAATACCAAAGGACACATCGACTCGGCATACTTGTGAAAATGGAGAATTATTTTCGTTCGAGTTAAATAGTACCGCGATGCACCCATAAACAGGATGGATGTGGATGTTCGACTTCTCTGATGTTGGCGACTCGAATGATGCGCCGCACTGATGCAACATGACGGCTAATCTGAAGATATGATTAGACTTTTATCGACAGTTTAGCTGTGTGCGGACCCCACTATTTGTGGATTCGCTATTCGCGTTTATAAAATGCAACCTGCTTCGACATTTGGAGGCCCTGTGCTCACATTTTGTTTTTTTTTACGCTTTTCGGTGTTTTGTTTGGTTTTGTTTGTTTTTGTGTTGTGTGTGATCATTCATGGTTTTTTGCGGGTTATTTGCGGTTTTCACGGATTTTTTATTTTCCCTCATGAATCACGACCACGGATCCATCCCCCCATTTCCCATTGAAAACAATGCCTCGCTTATTCGCGAATTCATATTTGCGGATTTTCCAGGAACGTACCCCTGAAAAATAGCAGGTTCCAAACAGGACTTTTATAATTTGGAAATCAGAAAAAGACCCATCATATCTATTTAGTTGGGCTTCAATTAAATTTGGGTTGTTTGCATTGTTAAATATACCTGGTCTCAGGGTGATTTGGGTTGTGGTGTCCGCTCTCATTGTTAATTAAGGGAAAGCCTGTTGAGATTCATTCGCTGTGGAAATTAAACGCCACGCTCAGACTGTCCACACGTCTCTGGCTTCATCGGCTAATTAGAGAGAGGTGTGTGGTGATTATAATTAGCGTAGTACTCGGCCCTTGGCAGTCTCAACTGCACGGTATCGTGTGCATTGGACACATGATCTGGGTTTGTGGGTCTCAAATCGGTTGACCATGTATGTCGCATTGAGGCGTACTCACCGGACTTGTACCAGCATGAACGAACTGACTGCAACAATATATGAATGTCACCTCAAACACGTATCCATTCACATATGTGTTATATTTGATGGTATGTACGTGCCCGGCCGTATGTGCGTGGCCGTACGTGGAAAAAAAAAAACTTTCAAATCGCGTGGCAGAAACAACCACACAGGCCGTTCCTTCGCTCTCGCGGGCCCGTACGTGCCATGGCCCGTCCGTGCATGCCCATACATGCGTGCGCCGTACGTGCAAACCAAAAAAAAAAAAACTTTCAAACACTACACAGGCGTTCCTTCGCTCTGTAAAACGACGCTGGATTGGGGCATTAGTGTTGTATTTAATGCACATAGAAATCGAGAAATTATTAAGAATACAGTAGGCCTGGTGTTGCTTATGGTATTGGGTGGTGGGCTCGGGATCCTAGGTCCTGAGTTCAAGCCCCGTTTGGCCCTGAATTAATACACCAGGATGTGACTCAGCTGTCATCCTTCCGACGGTCGCAAAATGTACCAGGGTTACTGGTAAGGGGGACACTGCATCAGCGGCCATAGCCGCGTCCCAACCCAATGATGCAACCAGCAGCCACAGGCTCACTTCGATAGCAGATAGTCCGTTGCAGCCCTATATGTTCTGCTACTCAAACCTTGTTGTAATGAGAAGTGCATTGGTTTTATGTTTTCGTACTCACATGGGTCTATAGAGAAAATTTGCTTGGTTGCCGGAGCGGCACTGGGGAAACTCAGAATTCCTAAATCCAAGATGCCACCACGGACGGGTGGAATATAACTTTTCAACCATTAACTTAAATCGACGTGTGATACTCTTTTTCCATATAATTTTGACCTGAGGAATCGATTTCTGAGGTCAATTTGGTGATTCGGGGTCAAAATTACAGGGTCAAAGGTCAAGTTCAAGGTGAATTTTCGGCCAAAAATGAATAATTAATAATATGAATTTTCAGAGCGTGGTGGTCAAGCGTTTAATTCATTTTAACAGCCGATCACTCCATTCAGCACAGAAGCCGAATGCAAGATCAAAGATGTTCAGTTTCCTCCATTCTTTTTTCCAACCAAATTTTTTCTGGGGGGCTTTTTTTTCTCCTTCCGCTTCCACTTCATCTTGGTCTTCGTCTCTTCTTGAAGGGTTGAAGCAGGCGTCACGACAAAACACAAGCGCAGTACACAGTGCATGATATATCTTTCCATGGTGACAGCTGTAACTTTCAGGCGCACGTCTTCACCGCCGCCTTCAGCCCACCCACACTACATCCATGAGATCTTGGGTCCTGGGGCTATCGGAGGTTGCTGGTACTGGGGTGCCATCTTTATTTCTCACCCATACTTCGCCGATGTCAAGTATAAGCTGGAGCCTGCTGGTCAGCAGATTGCGAGTATTGTCTGCATGGATGCGTGGTCAAGATGTGCAAGATGTTGCAGGAAGAGATTTGCTTGTGGTGGTAGCGACCATGATCTTGACAGCTTGCTAGACTTCTTTGGTACATATTTACCTCGCCTCACTCATCGTGGTCCCCTGTTGACTGACCATCATAGAGCACAGAGAAGCCTGTCCTGCTTCCATGAGCTGTTGCATGGGTGCATCAAGCTCCGCTCAAGCTGAGTGAGGTTCTGGAAGCGCCAGCTCTCAGCGCGTCATTCAGGCCGACACTTCCCTTGCGTAACAGATGAGGTGGATCTGAACCAGTATATAGTGCATTCCCAGGATCTGCAGTAGGGAGCATTACGCTCGAGCGTTAGCTGCTGAGCAGGAAATCTCCCTCCCTCTACCTACGAAGCAGTTGTATGACGAACAGAGTAGGCTTATCAGGCTATCGACCCAGTGCCTTGCCATTTAGGTGTTGCCGACACGTTTTCAAGTAGTCGCTTAATCCTGATGTTTTGGACCAGTGGAGAATAGCGACTTGCTCAGAAGAGTAGTCGAAACCATCCGGACGCTTCGCATGGCCCGAACCCAAGATTTGCCGCTCATGATTCCTATTTAGCCCTCCAAACCTGAGCTATGAAGGTCAAATACCCGACCCACGCATGAGTTTGCCGATGCAGCCCACCGCAGGACTGCACGTGTGCATGATGCCAGCCTGAGAATACGTTTTTGAAGCACGAGTCATTCCACTTGATTGGCTGGCCCCATGTACAGCGGTCCGACAGAGATGTCGGCATAAGGAACATCCCCATGTCAGCAACACTCTTGAGGTACTCCAGAAGTTAGCCATCATGTCCGGATGAGCGGCTTTTGTGTCGATGAGAGGTCGAACAGTAGGTACTCGTGCTTCTTCATAGCATCTGATCATTGGCGCCGCCTCGCTGATTGTTGAACCCCACCCCACTCCATTGCGTTCTCCTGTGTGTTGAGCATGTTTAGTCCACTTCATGTCCTTCTCCTGCACAGAGCTAAGACTCACCTGCCAGGCACATACTTCTGGTAGGAATTGCCGGAGGTTGGCCTCCTACAAGCTGAGTGGTTCACCCTTGTTTGGCCCGGCTGTAGTGCTGCAGAGGAAGGCTGCCGATGAGCTTACTGCTGGTCTTTGATGGCGCTTTCTTAGAGAGGCTGGGATGATGAGGCCTTCTCATCCCTGGCTTAGCGCGGGCCATACTCCAGCCATACCTCCGGGATGAGGTTGCTGGAATCATTGAGACATGGGTAGTGCGCATCGACCATTGGGTGTGAATACCTGGAGATCAAATTTGTCAAACACGCGAAGATGACACCGACGTTCTACACAACATCCATGAACTGGGGAGAACCTGTGCTTGTCACCTAAGTAGACGAGTGGCGATTTGGAATCTCAAGGCCTCATCGTACGAGGTCGTGAAGCCAATGCTCATGAAGGAGTTGAGAAGTTTGGAACTGCCCATGCCGTGCAAACAGTTGACGGCCGTCCTAATGTTGTCTGATTTGATACCTGAATGGGACTCTGAATTTGACTTGCTCAGCTCAGAGTTTATTGTCACTTACCACCGGAAGACCGCTCCGAAACAAACTTCAACAAAACTTGGCTGGTCGCGCTTGATTGTGTTGGCCTGTTTAAACTCTGATAGTCATAAATTGGCACGCTGTACTTGACCGACCGTGCCTCATGCTTGATCTGCCTCACCACGGAACAATGCTCCTCTCACCGTATCATCTACCTTAACTATCTTGAGCTGTTTAGCAACGACTCACGGAACAACAATGTAGCACAGCCATCTACGCCGAACAACGATAACATCTTAGCTCATGCGTCAGTCAACTTGACCTAAACATGTACTCGAGCGAGCTTGCCACCTGATCCGAGTACAGGAATGCAGTTCAACAACACTATTCCATATTCTGACCAGTCTCGGTTCATGTACTCAATAATTTCCTTTAGAGCATTTCATCTGCACTTACCAGTCTGGCAAATCAGCATATGTGGGGACTTTCCGAAACTGTTATAGCAGCGACGTGGTTACTTGCACTCAGCAGAAGGTTAATCAAAACAAAGCAAGGTGCAACTTCACCTTCTCGCCAACAGCATCATTCACGCTGCTCAGCGAACATCAAGAAGCATATCTTTAATAGTGAAGTGGTTACGTTCTATGTCAAACTTTCTTTGGCATACACTCACAAACGCGGGTCCATCTTTCTGGTTCTCTATCATCAATGGTAAACAGTTCCCGCTACAGAAAACATACCAATCAGCATCTGTACTCAAATACCCTTTGTCAGCGGGTACCTTAGTATGAAACCTTGTTAGTTGTCCTATACCCTCATCTTCAGCCTTTCTTTCGTGGACTTTATCACTCCTCTCAATTTTTCTTTTGTGTACAAGTACAGTAGCAACCTTGGTGCAGGCGATGCTGCCGCATCTCCACCAACATCATTAATGTTCTGCAGCTTAGCCGGCAGTCCATCTCCCGGATTTGGCGCACGAATAGCTTCTTGTCCGATCTCGTGAAATTCATTTTTCTCCACCCCGTGCACACCAGAGAAGACATGTTGTCAGCCATCATATGTTTCTCTGAAAAGAAGAAGAGGTGAGATTAGAATCGAAACAGCATCGTTCATTCAACTATCGAGTAGGGAGTGATCTGCAGTTTGATGCAGGGTCAAAAGTTTAAACCCCCAATAGTCCAAAATACATTTGAACTGACATTTGACCCCGAACCACACAACTGACCTCAGAAATCGATCCTCACCTCAAAATTCATCCGGAAAAAATGTTCACACGGTGATTGTAGTGATTGGATGTTGAAAAGTTATTTTCCACCCCGTCCGCAGTGGCCATCTGGATTTATGCAAATTACGGAGTTCCACCAAAGTTGCCACTCTGGCAACAAGCTAAATTTTTTTCTATAGACCCAATCGAGTACGAACCATCAAAAAAACAATACACTTCTCGCCAACAACAAGGTACTCAACCTGGCAACTGGACTAAGAGATTAGAATACAGTAAGTCTCACTCTATCCGGAAGTGGTGCGTGCCCGTACGGAATGTTCACATGCATTCAGCGAATTACGCTGCATTGAAGTAACAACTGCTGCTGATTACTTACACCACAGAGTTAATTAAATCCAAATTAAAATCAGTTTACCCCGTCTGTTTGCTTTGCATGACAGTCGGCTGCCATTGACGCATTGCCACTCCTACGCCACGGTAAACTAAATGGCCCCTTCCCCATCGGCCACGCCTACGCAGCAACGTGTCTTGTCATTGGGTTTGGTAATAAATGGCCATAACTTGGAAGCACTTGTCCGATTAATATCAAAACCTTGAAAAGCACATTACTCAGGTCCCCAGCAATATAGCCTGGCAAGTTCAATTAGATCGACAGTGGTTGTCGAGAAACAGCGTCACAGACACAGACACAGACACAGACACAGGACACAGACACAGAACAGACACTAACACAGACATTGTGAATGAATAGATAGATAAGTGAGCTTCCGAATGAAATATTATCAATAGACAAAAGATGTGGAATATGAATTATTTCAGAATTTTTTTAAATGGCTCAGATATTGAAAAGGCTTTTTCGGTATGAATTATCAATTTCACCTGAACGTTACGATATACCGTCGATTTTAATTTGGTAATACTCGTTCACTGCCTGTTTTGTTGTCCAGATAATCCATGGCAGATTACTCGTTGTCGTCGACAGACATTTTTGTTTATTGCGCCACTGCTGGTTACTGTAATGAAAAACAAGCAAAATTATGTTCTCCGGAACGTAGTGAACAAGTCTCACTTGATACTGAACTCGCGAGTACTGCGTACTAAAATTTATAAATGTGGCATATTGAAATCTATATTCACCCAATTATTCTATTTAAAACAAAGATGAAATATTGCAAACCAGTAAATATATTTGGAGAGAGTTGGTCATTGAGCCAGCAGGAAGTTGAGCTACTACCTCCTTCTTGCAAATTAAACACTTGCTCATACAGGTTTGCCATGTATAGAAGCCCATTTGCTACACCATTTCTGGTTTGCGTCAAACACCGTTCGTGCAACATCGTAAGAAAAATATACTCTGCTGTTGTGCTCTCCTTTCATGTGAGTGTCTTTGTTAGTCTGTGACTCTTCCTCTCCTTCAGTACGCAAACTATGCATGGTTGATGATAACTAGGCATCACTCATCACAGGGCGCACAAACTTATCCTTTCGACTACACACGCCATTTAGCGGACTCCAATAATAAACAGTATTGAGTGCATCAGCCTCACTGCAGCTTCAAATATTTCCTCTTTATAAACAACACGATGTGTTGTGCGCCCATCAGTTTGGAATTTTTCTCAATTATTGAACTTCAAATATGCTGATACTCCTCTCTCAACAATGGTCATTGTATATACTGTTGTGTTCAGGGGTTGACACGAATTGAGGATAGCAAACGATTGTACTTGGAGTGTGAACGCTGATCCTTGAGATAAACATCGCTCACGGGATGAGGCGGCAAAGCACGTACCAGAGCTTCACCAGGACGAAGCACGAGGTTTATACTCGAACCCACAACCAATAACAGACACAAGCAGTTCTTAATAAATGGTTAATTGAACATAAATCAAATGTTATAATGGAAATAAATCAAAGCATGAGGTAAATGTAACGTGCGTAACCTAGAGTTAATGTTGAGATGCTTCCACACAATACACAAACAGACAAGGGAAAGACAAAATAAAGAAAATGCCTTCTTTATTCTGCGCTAGCTGGGGTGTCCAGAGATGATCTTTTCGGAGCTTGGGGATCGAACCACTCATCCTGCGTGGGAAACCGCACCGAAAATGGCGCCAAGCTGCTCTCTGGGCGGAAGTGTAGCGAGGAATTCTGCGGCGGTATTCAACACCAAGGGCTCACCAACCGCCGTACAGTCTCTTCTCTTGAACAAATATGTCGACCCCGCTCCTCTCTTAACACCAGGTCCGCTCACAACGAGTCCCATTTTCTCCTCGAACACAACAGGATAACACAGAATTATTGCTGAGAGTGCTCTTCTTCCCCCCCTCTCTCTCTCTCTCTCTCTCTCTCTCTCCTCTCTCTCTCTCTCTCTCTCTCCTCTCTCTCTCTCTCTCACACATAAATAGACAACTTCGCGACCCAGCTGAACAGTAATGGCTAGCATCTTGCTTCAGCAAGTGGGAGAATTCGCCAGCATGAAGACAAGAATCGCGCAACCTTCTTCACCATGTCGAGGAGGGATCAGCCAGTGAGACCCCGGTCTCAATCGTGTACCTCACACCCAACTATCTCCTCTTCTCCACCTTCTGCTTCTTCCGATCATGCCCCCTCTTGTCTCTGACGTCACACCGACCAATCATAAGCTTTGTGCATGACTTGCTGATCCGATCCGGGAAAGCAGGGCTTTTTCTGCCTTCGCAATGTTGGTTCTGTTGTTGTTGTTGTATGCTGGTTCTTTTATTTCCAGTTTTTAATGCAAAAAACATAGGAAAAGTCCACAGGGGGCAATCACGTACCTAGATAAATTAGCCTAAACCCTACCAAATTAACACAAGCACCACCCCCTGTAATCACAAGTAAACACTTAAGCTGACAGTCTTCCCTACTTAAATTACATTGATATGCCTGCTCGTCTATGGACCATGCTACTCTATACAATCCTGACATTTACTCTGAATTCCTTCATCTCCCCACAAACATAACAATACTCTGCTTTACATTGGTCTCTCAACAATGGAGCTAAATCTCCAACAAGAGGACACAAATGTATCCCTGGGTAGGCTTATTCTAGCATTCGACTGTCTGAAATCCTGCTCTGTAACAAGCTCGCTTCTTGGTATACCTGGCAACTTCATACCTGGCAATCTGACTTCCTACACTCACATAGTCTGGAGTGGCTATCATGGAAGTTGAAATACTTTTCATCTCCCAGTGGAGGTTGGACAGCAACAAGGTGTCTTAGAAAACAATGTTGCTATTTGAAAAACCCTTGTTCATGACTACAGTTGACCACATGTGCTGAATGGCACCCCAATCGAGTGACAGGCAGACAGCAGCTGCATCACTCTGTCGCTCTGGAATTAGTTAAGGCTGATCTGATAAATGGAACATGTTTCAAATCCTAGCAAATTTCACTCTTTCTTCTGTTGCTCTCAAAGGATCGCGAATGAACCCTCCGTTTATGGCATTTATGTGAGATACGCTGTCTCCCACTTTGAAACACGAGACAGGACCATCACACCCGATAAATCTTAATAAATGCACCGCAATGGCCAAGAATTACACATCGCAAAAATAAATAAATGACTATAAAGGCAAACCACATGTTCTAAGTGGCCTCCAAAGTCAGCCTCAGTTTGGTTATCTGTGTCATACAAAGTCCTTCCTTGGACACCTGAATCCTTTCCACGGACAAGGTTCATCCAGAGCTTGATGGAGTCTTGCTCTCCACTCTGGCTGGCCCCTGCCTCACACCGTGCTCAGCTTACGCCATGGAACCAGGGCCTTCAAGATTATGGATCTCAGGCGATGAAGCTGACCCATGGGCTATCACTTTCCCATCACAGGCAGGTCAGTCGTCGATGTCTTCTGCCGTCTCCGTTCTGTCTTGCACCCTCTGCTCTTTTCGTGCTTTGGCCCCACCAGATTCTGCAGGTAAAATAATTTCATTTTGACTTCCCTCACCTGTTGCATGATTCCTCATCACCTTTCATGAATTAATTTGCTCATCAGCATTTATCGAAGAAAGAGAGAATGTGAGAATCTGATTTGGCTCGTTCCATCATCCGCTGCACCAGACCCTTTTACCCTCGCCAGAGGAAAGGGAATTGAATTGGGTCCGTTTGTCTGTTTGTTCGTCCGCACAGATCATGAATGTTTTTCTCTGCAACCGCTTTCGGATGAGACAAAATTTTTACCATTGGACAAATAGGCATGAAGAACATTTTAATGATAATTATGACGTCTAGGTCACGTGTTGTGGCAGCCACATTGGAAAAAGGAAAACTTTAGACTTCTATGTCTGAATCCGCACCAAGGACAAAAATTGAAACTTGGACACAGCAGTACTCCTCCTTGGGAATGTGTGACTTTTTATGATGTCCAGGTGCCTTCGTTATGATGTCATCATTGCATACATAGAACGCTACATCCGATCAGTATAAATTTTTGAGTTCTCTCGGGATAAATTGGTAAACAGAAAAAAGAAAGTTGCGACGTCATCGGTCATGTGGCTCGCAGCCATAATTGTTATAAGAAAGAAAAAGTTCAAAAAATCTTCTTCTCTGAAATGGCTGACAATCGATGTGAAACTTTACCGGTATGACTGCCGATCCACGAGGAACAAAAGTTTACACATATGAGTCACAATACACTGTTTGGCAGCAGATTGATTTCCCCTAAAACTTATAAAAGTTTTCTCCAGAGCCGCTGGACAGATCGAGGGAAACTTCACACAAATATTCCCCAAGCCTTGGGGATACCATGTATTCACGAATAATGATAGTCACATGTCTGGCAGCCATATTGGATTGAGTTAATAACATTAAAAAAAATTATTCTCTTGAACCGCTTCATCGATCAACATTCTTGTTGATCAACATTCCTCCGACTCTCTGGTAAATCCACTTTATCTCTTTGCTGATGACTCCACCCTCCGCTGGTATCATCTATAATCCCTAGATCAGCAAGCAGCAGAACGTTCTTCACTCTCGCAGACCGGATAAAATCACAAACTGGTCCAACACATGGAACATGTCTTTCAAATACTGACAAATCTAACACTCACGTTGTCTCTTTGAAAGACCTTTGGACCCCCCCCCCCCGCCCCTGAGCCCCCCCACCCCAAGTACTTCTCAACATATCCTCTGGAGAATCCTTTCATTCAAGCTTCTGGGTCTCACTATCTGCCATGATCTTTCCTGGGAAAGCCACATTTACAACCTGCCACCAAGCCAGTCGCCGACGGGAATCTCCATCGTGCAAAGTCCTCGCTCGGCCCACCTGAGCTCCTGACACCATGCAAAGCTTTCCTCCACAGCCTGACGGAGTACTGATCTCTCCTCTGGCTGGTGCTTCTGCCTCTCACCTTTCTCGCTTCACGCTGTGGAAATCAAGCATTTCGGATCATTGGTATATTCCGCGGTGAGGCTGAGTCTTTGGCCTCGCACTCTCTCACCGCAGGAAGGTCCTGGTTTTCTGTCTTTTACCGTCTCCCCTCCGGCCTCTGCTCCGTTTGCTATCTTTCCTGCCCATATTTCCGCAAGGTGCGTAAGGTTGCCAGCAACCCCCTTCTGGTTATCTACCAAAATCAGAATCACTACTCACCTTCACTCTTTCATTCCTCTTTTTTCTGCCTTTGAACCAAACTCCCACACACTCTTCAATCCATCTTCCCTCCAGGTCTTCAAAATAGCTGTTCACCACCATTTCTTATCTTCCCCATCCAAAACCATGATCTTTTCTACCCCCATTAATCCACCCCCAACACCTTCTTGATATTCCTCATGTCTCTATTCCCCACTGTTCTGTACTTCCCTCTCCCATCCCTCTTGTCTGCTGTCCTCTTGTTATGCATTCTGTGTTAGCTCTTTTACGAGCCTTCACATTGTATAAAGACAAACAAACAAAAAATACATTGAACTTTACAATTATGATCTGGTAGTGATGCGGAATATGCGTTTGAATTTCAACCTATATGTCCATACATGTCCATACATGCCATACAGCGCAGCTGAGCTACGGACTTTGCAGTAACATATCTATGATCTCTCTCAGCAACCGCTCGGGACACAAAGTCCGACCAGCGATAGCCAAGGATCTTCCGAAGGACCTGTACCAATGGAATTAAGTCTCCGTCTTCAGATCTTTGGTCAGAGTTCAAGTCTCGCATCCATAGAGAGCAAGACTGAATGCACCGAAGACCTGAAGACTCGGACTTTCGTCCTCCCGCCAGGTACCGACAGCACCACACCCCATTATCCAGTATTCATGACTCCCCAGGCCCGACCCAGACATCTGTTTACCTCTGCTCACACATGGCAGAGACATGAATATCACTGCCAAGGTAAGTGAATCTCTCCACGACCTCAATATCCTCGCCACAAACAGTACAACAAGACAGCAGCATCCAAGTGTCATTGAAAGCTGGATCTTAGTTTTGACCAAAGAAACCATAATCCCCAGCGGCTCTGACCCCTCATTCAGCACCTCGAGCCCCCAAAAGGATGTCTACAGTCTTTGCAAAGGCATGCTGCATCATCTCCGAATCAGGTCAGAGATCTTGACATTCCCAAACGATGCACCGCAGCTTTGATCTCTCCGACATCCTCCCTAAAAATTGCCAGTCCATACAAGTGCTGAAAGATGTGGGAGCCAGTCCACACCCCTGAGGAACTCAAGTAACAACTGGAAACAAGTCGGAGATGGTACCACCACATCTCACAGCACTCAGTACCAGAGTCGAGTTCAGACATCAGATTGATCAGTTTTGGTGGCACCCCACGAAGACCAAGAATC
>CM068960.1:8372671-8387588 GCA_035128595.1 Eptatretus atami
GGGCTGAGACACTTATCCAATGAGGATATTCAGTTTTGTATTTTAAATTAATTTTCGTGAAATGTGTTAATTTGTTTCACTTGGAAAGTTGGTGTGCGGTGTGCGCGTGGTGCGCGCGTGCGTCGTGGGCCACACACGCGCATGTGCTCACCACCACCAGTCATCTCTGCACACGGGCCAAGATGAACGGAGCCTGTCTATCTTCTGTCTCAAAGCACACAACTTCATCCCAGCCCATTGGAATCACGACCTCAGGGACCCAAGCTGTATTCCTTCTCCATCTCGTTTCTCCTCTTCTTCCCCGAGTGGCGAAGATGTTATCCGCCTTACCTCCCATGTGAACCTCTAGGGGTATGGCCGATTTCTCACTGGGGACTCCCTCACCCGCCCGTACAATGCGCACTGCTGACATCGGTCATCATTCCCACACATGTCCCACAAAACTCCAACCCCACTTATCCGCGGCAAGAGGGTATCAGTAACCGCACCAAGGCCACGGTGCCGGGCCTCGTGCAATTGCAGTTGAACGGTATTGTGGGTTGATGTCCGGTTGTGGAAGAAGATGGTGGAGGTGCTTGATGGTGGTGGGTATTGTGGGGAGATGGTTGAGGGGGTTGTGGAGGAGGGATGTGCGTGACCCTTCAAGTTGTGGCATCCTAAATGAAATACTCTCAGATAGTAGATGATGTACATACAGACTTGCTCTCCACTATTAATAGATGGTGGTTTATTGATTTGTAGAAATTTGTGTTGAGAATAGATAATTATTTTCAGTTCTCTTGTGTAACTGCGGGCAATGCAAAGGTGTTTGCTTCATGCTTCAAATCGTCATGTGCACGTGCTGTGCTGGGTTAGAGGATGGTGTTTCTTTTCTTCCGCTTAATCCTGGGGATGCATCTTCTTCAATCATGCAGTAAACACAAGATCTAGGCCTTTCTGTTGCTCATAATACGTGCTTGTAACATGTTCGAACACAAAAGCAAACATTTTGCGGCGAAAATCCACACTCGGGTATTCGACAAACCTCGTCCAGTTTATGGCAAACTTAGGTGTTTCGGCCATTCGTGTAGCATGAAACCACCCTCCGTTTGTATTACTACACAAATACCAAAGGACACATCGACTCGGCATACTTGTGAAAATGGAGAATTATTTTCGTTCGAGTTAAATAGTACCGCGATGCACCCATAAACAGGATGGATGTGGATGTTCGACTTCTCTGATGTTGGCGACTCGAATGATGCGCCGCACTGATGCAACATGACGGCTAATCTGAAGATATGATTAGACTTTTATCGACAGTTTAGCTGTGTGCGGACCCCACTATTTGTGGATTCGCTATTCGCGTTTATAAAATGCAACCTGCTTCGACATTTGGAGGCCCTGTGCTCACATTTTGTTTTTTTTTACGCTTTTCGGTGTTTTGTTTGGTTTTGTTTGTTTTTGTGTTGTGTGTGATCATTCATGGTTTTTTGCGGGTTATTTGCGGTTTTCACGGATTTTTTATTTTCCCTCATGAATCACGACCACGGATCCATCCCCCCATTTCCCATTGAAAACAATGCCTCGCTTATTCGCGAATTCATATTTGCGGATTTTCCAGGAACGTACCCCTGAAAAATAGCAGGTTCCAAACAGGACTTTTATAATTTGGAAATCAGAAAAAGACCCATCATATCTATTTAGTTGGGCTTCAATTAAATTTGGGTTGTTTGCATTGTTAAATATACCTGGTCTCAGGGTGATTTGGGTTGTGGTGTCCGCTCTCATTGTTAATTAAGGGAAAGCCTGTTGAGATTCATTCGCTGTGGAAATTAAACGCCACGCTCAGACTGTCCACACGTCTCTGGCTTCATCGGCTAATTAGAGAGAGGTGTGTGGTGATTATAATTAGCGTAGTACTCGGCCCTTGGCAGTCTCAACTGCACGGTATCGTGTGCATTGGACACATGATCTGGGTTTGTGGGTCTCAAATCGGTTGACCATGTATGTCGCATTGAGGCGTACTCACCGGACTTGTACCAGCATGAACGAACTGACTGCAACAATATATGAATGTCACCTCAAACACGTATCCATTCACATATGTGTTATATTTGATGGTATGTACGTGCCCGGCCGTATGTGCGTGGCCGTACGTGGAAAAAAAAAAACTTTCAAATCGCGTGGCAGAAACAACCACACAGGCCGTTCCTTCGCTCTCGCGGGCCCGTACGTGCCATGGCCCGTCCGTGCATGCCCATACATGCGTGCGCCGTACGTGCAAACCAAAAAAAAAAAAACTTTCAAACACTACACAGGCGTTCCTTCGCTCTGTAAAACGACGCTGGATTGGGGCATTAGTGTTGTATTTAATGCACATAGAAATCGAGAAATTATTAAGAATACAGTAGGCCTGGTGTTGCTTATGGTATTGGGTGGTGGGCTCGGGATCCTAGGTCCTGAGTTCAAGCCCCGTTTGGCCCTGAATTAATACACCAGGATGTGACTCAGCTGTCATCCTTCCGACGGTCGCAAAATGTACCAGGGTTACTGGTAAGGGGGACACTGCATCAGCGGCCATAGCCGCGTCCCAACCCAATGATGCAACCAGCAGCCACAGGCTCACTTCGATAGCAGATAGTCCGTTGCAGCCCTATATGTTCTGCTACTCAAACCTTGTTGTAATGAGAAGTGCATTGGTTTTATGTTTTCGTACTCACATGGGTCTATAGAGAAAATTTGCTTGGTTGCCGGAGCGGCACTGGGGAAACTCAGAATTCCTAAATCCAAGATGCCACCACGGACGGGTGGAATATAACTTTTCAACCATTAACTTAAATCGACGTGTGATACTCTTTTTCCATATAATTTTGACCTGAGGAATCGATTTCTGAGGTCAATTTGGTGATTCGGGGTCAAAATTACAGGGTCAAAGGTCAAGTTCAAGGTGAATTTTCGGCCAAAAATGAATAATTAATAATATGAATTTTCAGAGCGTGGTGGTCAAGCGTTTAATTCATTTTAACAGCCGATCACTCCATTCAGCACAGAAGCCGAATGCAAGATCAAAGATGTTCAGTTTCCTCCATTCTTTTTTCCAACCAAATTTTTTCTGGGGGGCTTTTTTTTCTCCTTCCGCTTCCACTTCATCTTGGTCTTCGTCTCTTCTTGAAGGGTTGAAGCAGGCGTCACGACAAAACACAAGCGCAGTACACAGTGCATGATATATCTTTCCATGGTGACAGCTGTAACTTTCAGGCGCACGTCTTCACCGCCGCCTTCAGCCCACCCACACTACATCCATGAGATCTTGGGTCCTGGGGCTATCGGAGGTTGCTGGTACTGGGGTGCCATCTTTATTTCTCACCCATACTTCGCCGATGTCAAGTATAAGGCTGGAGCCTGCTGGTCAGCGATTTGCGAGTTATTGTTCTGCGATGGATGCGTGGTCAAGATGTGCAAGATGTGCAGGAAAGAGATTTGCTTTGTGGTGGTACGACATGATCTTGACAGCTTGCTAGACTTCTTTGAATATGTTACCTCGCCTCACTCATCGTGGTCCCTGTGACTGACCATCATAGAGCACAGAGAACGCCTTGTCCTGCTTCCATGAGCGTTGCATGGGTGCATCAAGCTCCGCTCAATCTGAGTGAGGTTTGAAGGCGCCAGCTCTCAGGGTCATTCAGGCCGACACTTCCCTTGCGTAACAGTATGAGGTGGATCTAACCAGTATATAGTGCATTCCCGGATCTGCGTAGGGAGCATTACGCTCGAGCGTTAGCTGCTCGAGCAGGAAATCTCCCTCCCTCTACCTACGAAGCAGTTGATGGACGAACAGAAGTAGCTTATCAGGACTATCGACCCAGTGCCTTGCCCATTTAGGTGTTGCCGACACGTTTTTCAAGTAGTCGCTTAATCCTGGATGTTTTGGACCAGTGTGGATACGCCTTGCTCAGAAAGAGTAGTCGAAACCATCCGAACGCTTCGCATGGCCCGAACCCAAGATTTGCGCTCATGATTCCTGTTAGCCCTCCAAACGCTGAGCTCGATGAAGGCTCACAATACCCGACCCACGCATGAGTTTCCGATGCAGCCACCGCAGGACTGCACGGTGTGCATTGATGCCAGGCTGAGAATACGTTTTTGAAGCAATCGAGTCATTCACTTGATTTGGCTGGCCACCATGTACACGCAGTCGACAGAGATGATCGGCATAGGAACATCCCCAGTCAGCAACGACTTCTTGAGGTACTCCAGAAGTTAGCCATCATGTCCGTGATGAGCGGCTTTTGTGTCGATGAGAGGTCCAAACATGTAGGTACTCGTGGCTTCTTCATAGCTTGATCATTGGCGCCGGCCTCGCTGATTGTTGAACCCCACCCCACTCCCATTGCGTTCTCCTGTGTGTTGAGCATGTTTAGTCCACTTCATGTCCTTCTCCTGCACAGTAGCTAGACTCACCTGCCCAGGCACATACTTCTGGTAGGAGATTGCCGGAGGTTGGCCTCCTACAAGTGGTGGTTCACCTTGTTTGGCCCGGTCTGTAGTGCTGCCGAAGGAAGCTGCCCGATGAGCTTACTGCTGGTCTTTGATGGCGGCTTCTTAGAGAGCTGGGCATGATGAGGCTTCTCATCCCTGGCTTTAGCGCGGGCCATACTCCAGCATACCTTCGGGGATGATGTTGCTGGAATTCATTGAGACATGGGTAGTTGCGTCGACCATTGGGTGTGAATACCTGGAGATCAAATTGTCAAACACGCGAAGATGACACCGACGTTCACACAACATCCATGAACTGGAGAACCTGTGCTTGTCACCTAGTAGACGAGTGGCCGATTTTGAATCTCGAGGCCTCATCGTACGAGGTCGTGAAGCCATGCTCATGAAGGAGTTTGAAGAAGTTTGGAACTGCCCATGCCGGCAACAGTTTGACGGCCTCCTAATCGTTGTCTGATTTTGATACCTGAATGGACTCTGAATTGACGTTGCTCAGCTCAGAGTTTATTGTCACTTTACCACCGGAGACCAGCTCCGAAACAAACTTCAACAAACTTGGCTGGTCGCCTTGATTGTGTTGGCCTGTGTTAAACTCTGATAGTCATAAATTGGCACGCTGTACTTGACCACCGTGCCTCATGCTTGATCTGCCTCCCACGGAACAAGGCTCCTCTCACCGTATCATCTACCTTAACTATCTTGAGACTTTTAGCAACGGACTCACGGAACCAACAATGTTAGCACAGCCATCTACGGCCAACAACGATAACATCCTTAGCTATGCGTCAGTCAACTGACCTAAACATGTACAGTCGAGCGAGCTTGCCACCTGATCCGATACAGGAATGCAGTTCAACAACACTATTCCATATTCTGACCAGTCTCGGTTCATAGTACTCAATATTTCCTTTAGAGCATTTTCATCTGCCACTACAGTGCAAATCAGCATATGTGGGGACTTTCCGAAAACCTTTGTATAGGCAGCGGACGTGGTTACTTGCACTCAGCAGAAGGTTAATCAAACAAAAGCAAGGTGCAACTTCACCTTCTCGCCAACATGCATCATTACGCTGCTCAGCAACATCAAGAAGCATATCTTTAATAGTGAGTGGGTTACGTTCTATGTCAAACTTTCTTTGTCATACACTCACAAACGCGGGCCATCTTTCTGGTTCTTATCATCAATGGTAAAACAGTTCCTCGCTACAGAAACATACCAATCAGCATTGGTACTCAAATACCCTTTGTCAGCCGATACCTTAGTATGATAAACTTGTTAGTGTCCTTATACCCGCACTTCAGCCTTTCTTTTCTGGACTTTATTCACTCCTCTCAATTTTCTTTTGTGTACAAGTACGAGTAGCAACCTATGGTGCAGGCGATGCTGCGCATCTCCACAACATCATTAATGTTCTGCAGCTTAGCCGGCAGGTCCATCTCCCGGATTTGGCGCCCGAATGAGCTTCCTTGTCCGATTCGTGAAGTTCATTCTTTCGTCCACCCCGTGCACACCAGAGAAGACATGTTGTCAGCCATTCATATGTTTCTCTGAAAAGAAGAAGAGGTGAGATTAGAATCAACAGCATCGTTCATCAACTATCGAGTAGGGAGTGATCTGCAGTTGATGCAGGGGTCAAAAGTTTTAAACCCCTCAATAGTCCAAAAACATTGAACTGACAATTTGACCCCGAACCACACAACTGACCTCAGAAATCGATCCTCACCTCAAAATTATCCGGAAAAAAATGATCACACGGTGATTGTAGGGATTGGGTTGTTGAAAGTTATTTTCCCACCTCCTGTCCGCAGTGGCCATCTTGGATTTAGCAAATTATCGGAGTTCCACCAAGAGTTGCCACTCTGGCAACCAAGCTAAATTTTCTATAGACCCAATCGAGTACGAAACCATCAAAAAAACAATACACTTCTCGCAACAACAAGGTACTCAACCTGGCAACTGGACTAGAGATTGAATACAGTAAGTCATCACTTGTATCCGAAGTGGTGCGTGGCCCGTACGGATGTTACATGCATTCAGCGAATTACGCATGTGCATTGAAGGTAAAACTGCTGTGATTACTTACCACCACAGAGTTAATTAAATCAAATTAAAATCAGTTTTACCCCGTCTGTTTGCTTGCTATGACATCGCTGCGCATTGACGCTTGCCACTCCTACGCCACGTAAACTAAATGCGCCCCTTGCCCCATCGGCCACGCCTACGCAGCAACGTGTCTTGTCATTGGTTTGGGTAAATAAATGGCCCATAACTTGGAAGCACTTGTCCAGATTAATATCAAACCTTGAAAAGCACATACTCAGTCCCCAGCAATATAGACCTGGCAAGTTTCATTAGATCGGACAGTGGTTGTCGGAGAAACAGCGTCACAGACACCAGACACAGACCAGACACAGACACAGACACAGACACAGACACTAGACACAGACATTGCTGAATGAATAGATCAATAAGTAGTCTTCCGAATGAAATATTAATCATAGACAAAAGATGTGTAATGATAATTATTTCAGAATTTTTTTAAATGGCCAGATATTGAAAAGCTTTTTCGGTAATGAATATCAATTTCACCTGAACGGTTACGATATACCGTCGATTTAATTGTTATACTCGTTCACTCCTGTTTGTGTTGTCCAGATAATCCATGGCAGATTACTCGTTTGTCGCTGACAGACAGTTTGTTTATTGGCGCCATGCTGGTTACGTAATTGAAGAAAACAAAGCGAAATTATTGTTCTCCGGAACGTAGAACAGTCTCACTTGATACTGAACTCGCGAGTACTGCTACTAAAATTTATAAATGTGGCATATTGAAATCTATTATTCACCCATTATTCTATTTAAAACAAAGATGTAAATATTCAAACAGTAAATTATATTTGGAGAGAGTTGGGTCATTGAGCCAGCAGGGAAGTTGAGTACTACCGTCCTTTCTTGCAAATTAAACACTTGCCTCTACAGGTTTGCCATTATAGAAAGCCCATTTGCTACACCATTTCTGGTTGCGTCAAACAGCCGTTCCGTGCACATCGTAAGAAAAATATACTCTGCTGTTGTTGCTCTCCTTTCATGTAGCTGTCTTTGTTAGTCTGTAGACTCTTCCTCTCCTTCAAGTTACGCAAACTATCATGGGTTGATGATAACTAGGCATCACTCTTCACATGGGCGCACAAACTTACCTTTCGACTACAAGCGCCATTTAGCGGACTTCCAATAATAACAGTATTGAGGCACACCATCACGCAGCTTCAAATATTTCCTCTTTATAAACAACACGATGTGTTGTGCGCCCATCAGTTTGGATATTTTTCTCAATATTGAACTTCAATATGCTGATACTCCCTCTCAACAATGGTCATTGTATATACTGTTGTGTTCAGGGTTGACCGAATTGACGAGTGATAGCCAAACGATTGTCACTTGGAGTGTGAACGCTGATCCTTGGAGTAACACATCGGCTCACGGGATGAGGCGGCAAAGCACGTTACCAGAGCTTCACCAGGACGAGCACGAGGTTTATACTCGAACCCACAACAATAACAGACACAAGCAGTTTTAATAAAGGTTATTGAACATAAATCAAATGTTATATGGAAATAAATCAAAGCATGAGGTAAAGTAACGTGCTGAACCTAGAGTTAATTTGAATGCTTCACACAATACACCAAACAGACAAGGGAAGACAAAAATAAAGAAAATGCCTTCTTTATTCTGCGTTAGCTGGTGTCCAGAGATGATCTTTCGGAGCTTGGGGATCGAACCACTCATCCTGCGTGGAAACCGCACCGAAAATGGCGCAAGCTGCTCTCTGGGCGGGAAGTGTATGCGAGGTAATTCTGCGGCGGTATCAACACAAGGTCTCACAACCGCCGTACAGTCTCTTCTCGTTGAAACAAATTGCGACCCCGCCTCCTCTCTAACACCAGGTCCGCTTCACAACGAGTCCCATTTTCCTCCTCGAACACAACAGGATAACACAGAATTATTGCTGAGAGATGCTCTTTCTTCCCCCCCTCTCTCTCTTCTCTCTCTCTCTTCTCTCTCCTCTCTCTTCTCTCTCTCTCTCCTCTCTCTTCTTCTCTCACACATAAATAGACAACTCGCGACCAGCCTAAGAACAGTAATGGCTAGCATCTTGCTTCACAAGTGAGAGAATTCCCAGCATGAAGACACGAATCGCGCAACCTTCTTCACCATGCGAGGAGGGATCAGCCAGTGGACCCGCGGTCTCAGATCGTGACCCACCACCCAACTATCCCTCTTCTCGCACCTTTCGCCTTTCTTCCGATCATCCCCTCTTGTGCTCTGACGGTCACACGACCAGATCATAAGCTTGTAGCTGACTTGCTGATTCGATCCGGGAAGCAGGGCTTTCTTCTTGCGTCGGCAAGTTTGCGTTCTGTTGTCTGTTGTTGTATGCGTGGTTCTTTTATTTCCAGTTTTAAATGCAAAAAACATAGGAAAAGTCACAGGGGCAAATCACGTACCTAGAGTAAATTAGCCTTAAACCCTACCAAATTAACACAGCACCCACCCCCTGTAATCACAAGTAAAACTTAAGCTGACAGTCTTCCCTACTTAAATTACATTGATATGCCGCCTCGTCTATGGACCATGCTACTCTATACAATCCTGACATTTTACTCTGAATTTCCTTCATCTCCCACAAACATAACAATACTTGCTTTACATTGGTCTCTCAACAATGGAGCTTAAATCTCCAACAAGAGGACACAATGTATCCCTGGGTAGGCTTATTCTAGCATTCGACTGTTCTGAAATCCTGCTCTTAACAAGCTCGCTTCTTGTGTATACCTGGCAACTTCATACCTGCGCAATCTGACTTCCTACACTCACATAGTCTGGAGTGGCTATCATGGGAAGTTGAAATACTTTCATCTCCCAGTGGAGGTTGGACAGCAACCAAGTGTCTTAGGAAAACAAGTTGTGATTTGAAAACCCTTGTGCATGACTACAGTTGACCCACATTGTGCGAATGGCACCCCAATCCGAGTACAGGCAGACAGAGCGCATCACTCTGTCGCTCTGGAATTAGTTTAGGCTGATCTGATAAATGGAACATGTTTCAAATCCTAGCAAGATTTCACTCTTTCTTGCTTTGCTCTCGGATCGTCGAATAACCCTTCCGTTTATGGCATGTTATGTGAGATACGCTGTCTCCCACTTTGAAACACGAGACAGGAGCCATCACACCCGATAAATCTTAATAAATGCACCGCAATGAAGCCAAGAATTACACACGAAAAATAAATAAATGACTATAAGGCAAACCACATGTTCTAAGTGGCCTCCAAGAGTCAGCCTCCAGTTTGTGTACTCTGTGTCATACAAAGTCCTTCCTTGGTACACCTGAATCTTTCCACGACAAGGCTTTCATCCAGAGCATTGATGTCAGTCTTGCATCTCCACTCTGGGCTGGCGCCGCCTGCACACCGTGCTCAGCTTACGCCATGAACCAGGCCTTCAAGATTATTGGATCTCAGCGATGAAAGCTGACCCATGGCTATCACTTTCCCATCACAGGCAGGTCAGTGTCGATGTCTTCTGCCGTCTCCGTTCTGTCTTGCACCCTCTGCTCTTTTCGTGCTTTGGCCCCCACAGTTCTGCAGGTAAAATTAATTTCATTTTGACTTCCCTCACCTGTGTCAGATTCGCTCATCACCTTTCATGAATTTAATTTGCTATCAGCATTTATCGAAGAAAAGAGAGAATGTGAGATCTGAATTTGGCTCGTTCCATCATCCGCTGCACCAACCCTTTTACCCTCGCAGAGGAAAGGGAATGAATTGGGTCGTTTGTCTGTTTGTTCGTCCGCACAGATCCATGAATGTTTTTCTTCTGCAACCGCTTCGGAGAGGACAGAAGAATTTTTACCATTGGAGCAAATAGATGGAAAACATTTTAATGATAATTATGACGTCATTAGGTCACGTGTGTGGCAGCCACATTGAAAAAGAAAAACTTTAGACTTCTATGTTGAATCCCACCAAGGACAAAAATTGAAACTTGGCACACAGCAGTAATCGCTCCTCTTGGGATTGTGTGACTTTTTATGATGGTCACAGGTGCCTTCGTTAGTGATGTCATCATTGCATACATAGAACGGATACATCCGATCAGTATAAATTTTGTTGAGTGTCTCTCGGGATAAATTGGTAAACAGAAAAAAGAAAGTATGCGACCGTCATCGGTCATGTGGCTCGGCAGCCATATTGTTATAAGAAGAAAAAGTTCAAAAAATCTTTTCTCTGAAAATGCTGAACATATCGATGTGAAACTTTACCGGATTGACTGCCGATCCCGAGAACAAAAGTTTACACATATGATGGTTTTTTCAACAGTAACACTGGTTTTGTGGCAGCAGATTGATTTCCCCTAAAACTTATAAAAGTTTTCTCCAGAGCCGCTGGACAGATCGAGGGAAACTTCCACAAATATCCCCAGCCTTGGGGATACCATTGTATTCACGAATAAGTGATAGTCACTATGTCTGGCACCATACTTGGATTGAGTTGAAGTAACATTAAAAAAATTATTCTCTTGAACCGCTTTCCATCGATCAACATTCTTTGTTTGATCAACATTCTCCGACTCTCTGCGTAAATTCCACTTTATCTCTTGCTGATGACTCCACCCTCCGCTGGTATCATCTATAATCCCTCAGCATCAGCAAGACAAGAACAGCTTCTTCACTCTCGCAGGACCTGCGATAAAATCACAAAACTGGTCCAACACATGGAACATGTCTTTCAAATACTGACAAATCTAAACACTCACTTGTCTCGTTTGAAAGACCTTTGGACCCCCCCCCCCGCCCCTGAAGCCCCCCCACCCCAAGTACTTCTCAACAATCCTCTGGAGAAGTCCTTTGCATTCAAGCTTCATGGTCTCACTATCTGGCCTGATCTTTCCTGGGAGAAGCACATTTACAACCTGCCACCAAGCCAGTCGCCGATGGCGAATCCCATCGTGCAAAGTCCTTCCTCGCTCGCCCACCTGGAGCTCCTGACACCATGCAAAGCTTTCCTCCACAGCCTGACGGAGTACTGATCTCTCCTCTGGGCTGGTGCTTCTGCCCTCACCTTTCCTCGGCTTCACGCTGTGGAAATCAAGGCATTCGGATCATTGGTATATTCCGCGGTGAGCTGAGCTTTTTGGCCTCGCAACTCTCTCACCGCAGGAAAGGTCGTGGTTTTCTTCTTTTACCGGTCTCCCCTCCGGCCTCTGCTCCTTTGCTATTTTCCTGACCCATAGTTTCCGCAAGGTGCGTAAGCGTGCAGCAACCCCTTTCTGGTTATCTCCAAAATCAAGAGATCAGACTACTCACCTTCACTTTTCATTCTCATTTTTTCCTGCCTTTGGAACAAAACTCCCACCACTCTTGCAATCCACTTCCCTCCAGGTCTCAAAATAGCGTTCACCACCATTTCTTATCTTCCCCATCCCAAAACCCATGATCTTTTCTACCCCCATTAATCCACCCTCCAACACCTTCTTATATTCCTCATTCTCTATTCCCCACTGTTCTGTACTTCCCCCCCTTCTCCATCCCTCTTTGTCTCTGTCCTGTCTTGTTATCATTCTGTGTTAGCTCTTTTACGAGCCTTCACATTGTATATAAGACAAACAAACAAAAAAGTACATTGAACTTTACAATTATGATCTGGTAGTGTGCGGAATATGCGTTTGAATTTCAACCTATATGTCCATACATGTCCTATACATGTCCATACAGCGCAGCTGAGCTACGGACTTTGCAGGTAAATATCTATGATCTCTCTCAGCAACCGCTCGGTGACACAAAGTCCGACCAGCGATAGCCAAGGATTCTCGAAGGACCTGGTACCAATGGAATTAAGTCTCCGTCTTCAGATTTTGGTCAGAGTTCAAGTCTCGCATCCATAGGAGCAAGACTGGAGCCACCGAAGGACCTGAAGACTCGGACTTTCGTCCTCCCGCACAGGGTACCGAACAGCACCACACCCATTAAGTCCAGTCATTCATGACTTCCCCAGGCCCGACCCAGACATCTGTTTAACCTCTGCTCACACATGGCAGAGACATGAATATCAACTGCCCAAGGTAAGTGAATCTCTCCACGACCTCAATATCTCGCCACAACAGTACAACAAGACGCAGCATCCAAGTGTATTGAAAGCTGGATCTTAGTTGTTGACCAAAGAAAACCATAATCCCAGCGGCTCGACCCCTCATTCAGCCACCTCGAGCCCCAAAGATGTCTACAGTCTTTGCTAAAGGCATGCTGCATCATGCTCCGAATCAGGTCAGAGATCTTGCATTCCAAACGATGCACCGCAGCTTTGATCTTCTCCGGACATCCTCCCTAGAAATTGCCAGTCCATACAAGTGCTGAAAGAGTGTGGGAGCCAGTCCACACCTGAGCGAACTCAAGTAACAACTGGAAACAAGTCGAGAGATGGTGACCACCACATCTCACGCACTTCAGTACCAAGAGTCGAGTCAGAATCAGATTGATCAGTTTTGTGGCACCCACGAAGACCAGAATCCTCCAGAGGGCATCTGATTCACTGAATTGATGCTTACATAGATCTACATGGGCCTGCACGCAGCCCCTGCCAAACTCTCGTCTGCGTTCGGGAGGACCCTAAGAGCAGGATACGGTCAACGTTGACCTCTTTGGTTGAAGCCTGATCCGGACACTGTGTCAAGCAGGATGGGCGAACCCTATCAAGAATTATCTGAGCAAAGACCTTGCCTGGCACTGAGAGCAGCGTCACCCCTCAGTAGTTGTTGCAGTCGTTGTGATCACCCTTCCCTTTCCAGAGAGGGACAACAAGGCCTCTTTTCCAGTCAGTTGGGATGATGCCTGTGTTCCAGGCAGAGCAAAGAGCTGCATGCAATGACATGAGAACAGCATCTCCAACAGCCTTGAGAAGTTCAGCATGGATGCCACAGTTCCCAGGAGATTTACCCCCATTTCAACCATTTCACCGCATCCTGTGTTTCCACAAACAAAGGTGGACCACAGTTGATTGGAGGGTCAGCGATAGGGATAGTGAAACCCCTGACATCCAACTCAACAGCTGGTGGATGAGCCTGGTAAGCCGCTCAAACTAAACAGCCCAGTGGACATTCACTTCGGACTCCTCTGTCAAGAGTCTACCACCCTCTGCTCTAACTGCAGGACAACGAGGGATGGGCTTGGAGGAATGCAATGCGTGAATTCCCCTGTAAGCAGGATGAGAATCACTTGACCACAGATGATGCTCTACTCCCTCACAGATTCCTCACACATATGCCTCCTTGTCCACCCTTAGCGCATGTGCAGTTTTACGCCTCAGCTCCCTGCACAGCTCAGCTCTATCATTCAGCCCGACCCTGCAACGGCCTGTTCTTGGTTACGCAAGTGCGATGTGTGGGGTTTCGCGAGTGCGCGATCTAAACTCGAACTTGGGCCCATTGTGCGTGGCGCTGTTGAGGAGGTTATGCGATGGTCTCGCGAAACTTACTTCTGCAGTGCCAAAGCCTCAAAGCCACGCAGGATGTTCCACTGTGCAGTGCAGGTGTGGGAAAATCCGTGCGTGTGTGCGAGTGAAAGGTTGAGTAAATCGCTGATGCATGTATACGTTTAGTATAGACCCTAAGGGGTCTTTTTTTTTCTATTTTGTTGTGTAATGACATTGTGAAGCTCGTATGAGAGCAAACACACAACACACAGCAAGGGGGGCATGACACAAGAGGGGGAGAGAGGAAGGACAAAACAGTGGGAACAGAGAAGTTAGGAAGATCTGTGGAAGGAGAGCGATGGGCGGGGAACACGGGTAAACAAGATGGAACATTACAGGACTTTCAGGAAGGAAATCCAGGAACTCTCTCGAAGGAGGTGGGTTGGGGTATCAGGGGAACGAAAAGACTCGAGTTGGTATAAATTTTGATGTGCACTAGCAACCACGCGTGGTGTGCTGTTAAGGTCTAGAGGAAGAATGGACGGAAGAAGAGTGGAGTTTATTTGCAAAGTCAGGGAAAAATAGAGGAATACAAAAGATGAGATGAGCATTGTGATACGTGATTTTGGATTTAACCAGAAGGGCTTGCTGTCCTGAGTGCCTGAGAAATATGGGGGGGGGAGGCAGGGAGGGAGGGGGACAGATGGCAGACAGAGAGGGGGTGGGCTTCAAGGTCGGAGAGGAGACAGTAGAAGACAGAAACACCACTGACCTGCCTGCGTTGAGTGAGAGAGAGGCCCAAGGACTCAGCCTCATTGCAGAAGATACCAATGATCCTAAATGCCTTAATTTCCACAGCGTGAAGCTGAGAAAGGTGAGTGGCAGGTGCAGCAGCCCAGAGGGGAGATAAGTACTCCATTAGGCTGTGGACGAATGCTTTGCACGTGGTCAGGAGCTCAGGTGGGCCGAG
>CM068960.1:8442131-8458344 GCA_035128595.1 Eptatretus atami
ACTATACTATTCCCACACCATTAATCCTTCCATCCCAAACCACGTGCATCAGCTTGTATCCTCCGACAACCTCCTCACGCTGTCTCCTTTCCATTTAGTCTCCTGCACACACAACACTTCCAACCTTCTCTGCATCATCTCCACCACCTCGACCCCTCTCCCCCCGCGCTGATCCCATATTCAAACTTCCTCGCCGGACCTTGCTTCTGAATTGCTGCTTGCCTGACAGAGCTAGTATCGTCTTGAATATTTTTGGATGCTCAGGTCATCAATCAGCAGCGCTGCCCTGGCTGACATGTCAATGTACATACATCCAGGGCCGGATTTATCATGTGGGGGGCCGTGGCACAATGATTGTGGGGGCCCCCAAATTTGGAGATTAATCAACAACTTAAATTATAACTGCTTTTTCATCAACAACTGAACTTGTATCTATAGATTTTGCAGATCCTGATCAGGAATGATTTGGCATATATGTTCACAAATTACAATTAAATCTGACAATATGACAAGATGGACGGATTGTTATTGATATGGCTGGTGACTTATCTATGAGCTGATGATTTATCTCTGAGCTCATTCTAAAATCAAATCACAAAAATGCTGTTGCTGCAAGAGTAAGAGATAGAGATGGACCAATATTAGAAAATAACAAACGACGCGCTGTCATTAATCATACTACGAACTTCGACTAAAAATCTTCTAACTTCTAAAAACCCTCTGGACAAGAGAAATCCGAAATGGTGATTAATAGCCGACTTCCAGCGACCGCAAATATAGGGCAGTGTCATCCACATCAATGAACATACACACGGTGCCTTAATCAATGGACAAGCTTCCTGCGCGACTTCGCGGTAGCGAACTCAGATATGATACTGTCAACCTGCATGGAATTGAGCACGTCGGATTCGGTTGAAATGATGTCATATTGACCAGTCCCTGCTGCCCCATCGTGGAGCGAAGATGGTTCTTGATAAGCTTGACTTTCGAAAACGAGCGCTCCCCGGAGCAGTTCGACACCATCAGTGAGAGGTAAATCCGAAGCAGCACTTCCACGTTTGGGAAAGTATCGGTGAGTTTTCGCTCGATGGAAAACTGTACATCTCAAGTTCAGTACGGCCCGAGTCTGGCTCTGACTCCTTCATCATGGCTTGGAACTGAATCATTTCTTCTGTGAGGTCAGGTGATGGATCTTCCCGATACAGCTCAACGAGCTTCGAGCATGACTCATGAATCTGCTCCACTTCGAGTTGAACAAGAGCACGCAGAATCCAAATCTGTCGCTCATCTCGCTGTAAGCGTTTGTACGCTTTTCCAACTGCGACAGCAGTAGGCCGATCACTGCAATGTATCCACTGATGCGAAAGGACTCCTTGGCGTCTAGTTCTACTTCTGGAGTGTGTCCGTAGTCCAAGGGAGAGAGGCGGACATTACGCTTTCGTCTACGCGATCCGCGAGTGAATTCCTCCGTACCTGAGCGCTCCACTCCGTCAACAACGAATGTATCAAACTGATCGCGTAATGACTGCACGAAGCTCGCCAGTGACTTGAGGAGCTGCACGGCTGTGTTGATCGGTAGCTTGTGACTGAAGGGTTTTACTCGTACGATCAAATCTACCAAGGACAGTAGACCAGAAACCAGCATAGAACCCTATCTCGAGCGTGCACATCGTTTGGTGAAGTGTCTCGGCGGGTTTTCTTGTTTCACTATTCAGTTGTTCACCGTTTGCGATTTCATCGAGGACATCCATGATTTCGCTGTAACCGTCTGAAGAGCTCGGGTTGCATCAGAATGAGCCAACCAGCGAGTGTCCCTGAGGCGCTTTGTACTTGCAGACCTTTGGCTTTCAGGCATCAAATAATCTGGCGTAGCGCGACGTGGAAGCTGTAAAAAATACATACACTTGTTCCACGAATTCAAAGAATGCTGCTGTAGGTCTACAGCATCCCACGGCCGACTGACCGACTAAGTTCAGTGAGTGCGTCACGCATGGCACAAATATTGCGAGAGGGTCTCCTGTTGATCATTCCCTGCATCCGTTGTATCGGCCTCTCATATTAGATGTGTATCGTAAATTGTCCTCGGCAGTTAGCGATGTCCAATCCAGTGGCTTTCAAAAAAATCCAGTAATGCCGTCGCTTGCTGGAGTCCAGTGTGTCCTGTGTTGCTCAGAAAGGTCATGAAACGCCCACTGGAGCCTCGTTCTCGATGTATTGTAGAAAACTGTGAGCTGGTCGATGTGGCTTATTTCAGGAGTAGAATCGACTGACACAGAGAAGTATTTTGCCTCTTTCACACGAGCGACGATGTTATCCAGAACAGATTTTCCGATGATGGAGACTAACTCTTCACATGTCATAGATGATAAGTAGTTGGTGTCGCCACTACCTTGGTTGGCATATTTCTGAATGTGCTGCGCCAAAAATGGATCGTATTCTGCAAGTAATTCCATTAAACCAAGGTAGTTACCATTCGTCCGTGACCCAACAATTTCATCCGATCCACGGAACGCTAGACCACGCTCAGCGAGAAACGATATCACGCTCACACTTCGTTTCAGCACCTCCCTCCAATATACGGCAATTCACTCACCTGTTTGATGAGTTCAGTGTCCACACGACCTGCGGATGTTGCTCTGTCTGACAAGCGGATGATATATCGCACAATGTACATGCGAACGCTCATGCACCTCGATAGAACGACTGGCATGCTTCCAATCATTGAATCCTTCCCCGCCCAGGGCAGTAGCGCCTCCAAAGAGCTTGCAAGCGATGCAGTACAGTTTTCCGGTTGATGTGGAGAAGCAAAGCCAGGACCTTTTCACGGACTCTCCGTTTTGTAGTCTACGGTAAAAAAGATTCTGGAGCAGCAGCGTTTCCTACCTTCAACGAACTGTATGGATGAATCAAAGGGACCAGTCGAATTCTGCAGGGGCTCCAAATCTCGTGATGCCCAGTAGTCGATCATCTCTGACGACGGTCGCTCAGGAGGCCAACATCCAATGTCATTGGCAAAGCCAGGTCCACGATCAGTCAGTATGTCTCTCGCTTCTTCATCTGATGCATGTTCTTCATCGGTGGAACCTTCCGAGATGTTTGGCGATCTTGACGCCGGGTTGCGTTGCCAAATCGCTTGTTCTGTCTCTGTTGGTGTTCCAGCCTCTGTCATGGACGAATCGCCTGTTTGTGCAGGAGTGAAAACTCTGAGATTTTCTGGGTCTTGTCGACGACGGCCTTGTGTCTTTCATCTTTTTCCTGGATGTTTCCGCTTTTGAGCACCACTGTCATATTTCCGTGGAGCCCTGGATTTGTGCCTGTCGTCACCAAAGCGCTCATTGTGGTTTCTGCAGCTGTAGGGACCGAGTAACCGAGATATCGTCAGAGTGCACGTGGACGGACCAGAATCACGAACAACAAGTATTGAAAAGTAGGTTCTGGTAACCTACGGTAAGTCTGCTAATACGGAGGATAACGATGAACAGCGATCCAGGAAAATACCGTGAACAACGGTTTGGATGAGACGAGACACCGAAGTTCCCTTTCTGCACAATGTTTATTAATATAATGGCACGAATAAACGAAAGTCTCGCTCAGCGAGCAAAGACAATATGGCGACGGTTCACTTACACCAACCGACAGAAACCGGAAGCTCTCACCATATCCGGTGGGAAAACGCCAAGAAAGTGAGAATTACAGGCTTGCGCTACACCAACATGGTATTCATAAATTGCATGAAACATTCATGGGCACAAGAGTACCAAACGTTAATACATATGGTGAAACAGCAAAGACTTTCTAACAAGTATGTTTCACACACCTGGAACATAGAAAGTCACACCGTGTTACTGTGCCGTGCGCGCCAGTAAGCAGGGTACTGACGGCGTTCCCTGCCAGCCGCAGTTTCAGTGTGTACAATACTACCCTGCCGGCCGTGTGCTGTGCTGGCCTGGCCTAGTTTTACCACGTCGACTTTCACCTTTTCACCTCTCCTCTGGCTGGACCTCTGTATTCCGTCTGTGCTTGCTGGGCTCTGGCGGGCAGTGCCGTAGTTAGTTGGCCATGCTCAACCATCCGAAGCATCGATGATCGATCCAAAAAAGGATCCGAATGCGGGCCCCCAATGCCCGAGGCTTGCCCCGGGAATTTTTGACCACGTTGGATCCGTTCTGTGGACCGTGGAAGAAACGGCTTGAAAAGGACCCTCACAATGACGGACAATTTTGAAAAGATATCCTTACAAAGAGTTCACAATCTTCATTCACCGACAATAAAACTTTAGAAGCACATTTTCAAGGGATTTTCAAAATGTCATCGAAATTGTGGGGGGCCCCAAAATGTGGGGGCCCCGGGCCATGGCCCCACCTGGCCACTGCTAAATCGTAGTGCATACACCTGGGTTCTTCTATTCTATCTGCCCCCAAATTATGCGTTTATGGCATCTGGCATTTATCCAGAGACAAACTTGATAAATGATAATGCTGGAAGGGAGTATGTCAAATACAAATACCGCTCTGCCTCACAGACCCTCATCTTGAACAGTGTCTCACCTGAGTAACTCTCAGTTCGTGCCCCGTGTTGATAAGATTGTAAAGAGCAAAAGCGACTGCACTACTCGCATACACCGCACTACCCTGACTGGTTCAGTTTGACTTGCTATAATTATATTTGATAAACTATTTGTTTTCTTCTTCCCACAAATTAGTTAGGCACATCATCGTGGCATGTAGTTTTATTCAGTTGTTACTGTAATACTAATAGGTTAACGCCCCCATTTGCCCGTGATAATTAATATTAGCAGGGGAGAAATAGATAAAGTTTTATGCGAAAACATTTTAATGGTTGGTGTCCACAAAATGTAGCTTTTATGAGTTTGAAATGTCTTTGGTTGTGTGGCCAGGTGCTGGGGAATTTTGCTTCTGGCCCATGACCAAAAACATATTTGAGGACCTTTGCCTTAGATCCATCCATATGCGTTTTCCGTTACTGAAATGCCAACAGCCGCTATAATGAGGGCAGTCAGTTCCCATCCGGGCATGAACAGGACGTTCCACAACCATTCGCTGAGTGGAGGAGCCGTTTGACACCATGACAATGGTGGCCATGTCAGGGCACAAGTTGTTCGCGAGAGAGACAATCAGCGCGATGGTTACAAGATGATCATTGCAAGGGGGAGTCAGCAGGGCGCTGATCTAGGGGATGGATGCGAACAGTAGCAGAAATAATTGCAGTCCATCCTCGAGAAATAGTGCCACTTGCCGTGGGAGTGCAGAGATCCAGAGTTGTGCAAGCTCAGACAGAGTGCAGGACGGCACGGACAAACAGCTTATTATGTGTGAGAGAGTATCTGGAGTATGGACGTCCTACAAGGATCCGACGAGGTCCGAAGTGCCGTGTGGTTCCTTCCGAGAGGGGGAGGCCAGTCAAATATCTCACCCTCAAAAAAGACAACCATCTTTGTGTCTTCTTGTTCCCTTTGTCTTACTCTCTGTGATATGAAAGCATAAGGTAACAGAGAAGCTGAAAATTTTCATGGGTGCTGGAGTTTATAGTTGACTGTTGATTTAATGTAATACGTGTTCTTGTTCTTCCACCCTCCCCCCTATTTATTCCACCCCCCCCAACCCCCATTTATTTGGCGTAATAGTCCCGGCATGCATTAAACACGTGACTGGTGAGAGTTTGGCATTAACCTCATTCTATGGCCAACTTAAACCTACGGCCAGCGTGGTGGGTTCAATCACTTAGCCCATATTATTTGATGACGAGCGGTTGTAGCGACAGATCCTTGTTAGAGTTTTATTTACGCTGAAAACTGAAGCAAAGACTGTTTGGGCTTTCCGGCATATGACGTATAGTCTTTCGATGGTCCGTCGCTAAATTGGCGATCATGCGGGTGGCAGATTTTTAACTCGAGCCCACCTGGCGGTCTGTCTCATTTCATCAGGATACTGATCCGAGTCCAGCAACTATTACAATATTATATGTGTATCATCATGGATCTGGTCTGGAGGGGGGGGGAGGGGGGGTAAAATAGGAGATCGATTAGAATAGTTATTTTCATAATATGTGTTAGCGTAATTGTGGTGTAATTCCCATCAGGATAAAATGTGCCGAGCACTTGTTAAGAGAGCTCTCGTCTCCCCACCCAAGTGTATGTGTCTAAACCCTGCGTTTCCCCTCCCTACATTCTGCAATCTCCCCTGTCATCCATCTGTCCAGAAATGGCAATTTTCTTGACTGGCGGTAAATGGGCATGGCCGATGAGAGCAACTACAGGGTCAGCGTGAGGCCGTGAGCCGTGAGGAATAAAAAAAACTGGCCATGTATGAGATCTGTCTGACTGCGGTGGCCAATGAGGACATCCAATGGTATGATTCAATAGGCCCCCGGTGACGTTAAAAGAGCGCTGACAACATGCGCAAAACGGTTGTAAATGGTTGCTGTGGCTGGCACAAGGTGATTTGTTGTTGTTGTGGCTGTTGGTTGCTGCTAGTGGTTGTGATTTCTAGGTTTGGTGTTAGTGGCAGGGCTTGAGAGTGTAAGAGGTCCCAGAGGGAAGACCCATGAGGTGCAACGTGACCAAGACCTGCATCGAACTGCTGTGCCCAAGTGAGTCCACCATCCGGACAGAGTGGAGAGCGAACCCACGTGGACAACAGACCCACACCACATGCGTTGCTGTGCTGCGCAGGACAGGTTCTTTTCGTTCAACCCCTTCTGAATCCCGTGCTCCCCCCAAATGAAAACGTTAAGGTGTAATTGTTATAGCTGTTGTGATTGATTGCGATAGTCGCAAAGTGGCGGTGTTCGTTCCTCACCCTTTCTCTGTAATAAATCACCTTTTTGATGAAGACCTGTGCGGCCTTCGGAATGGGAACCAAAGCACTGGAGAGATTGCTTATCAACACCATTAAATTGGGTCCGTAACTACACGCCTCAAATGCATAGCATCCACTTGGCCGTCTTGGTGGCAATTCCTCCACAGTCGCTGCAATTCAGAGATGCTGCTTCGTGCCAAATTAACCTGGTGGACACGGAGATCTTGTCGTCCCTACCTGCCAGGCAGCAGGTAGGTCACTGTTCTTCATTGCAAGACCCACGAGCCACTGGCGGTCCCTGGTGGCCTAAAGTGCGGCCCTGACGTGCGGCCGATAATACACCAATGTGAAAAAACCCCTTCATAATCTGCCATAAATGCTATCAAATTGACACAACGGTTTCAAATGAGTGTTTTTATACTGCAACCATATCCTGATGTAGTTTTGCTACTTTTATGCTTCACGCTGGAACAATGATGCCTGCAGCCCAGTTAACCACAACAAAAAAAGAGTAGGTGGAGGCGGGTCCTAATAGCAACCATTACGGAGTCCTGAAGGTGGTGTGGCGGCTCTCACACTGATGTCTTATCGGCAAAAGTGGCCCCCTTCTAAAAAACATAGTGAAAATCACTGAAGTAGGTCTTGAACCGTAACACTGGTATCAGGAGTATGGTTCGGAACCATGGGGGAATTATGGGCCCCTCAAATCCAAATTAAAATGGATTAATGAAACAGAAGACCAAGAGGGAAACAGAAGAAGTAGAGAGCAAGGATGGAGTCATCAGGAGGAACCTGGATAGGATTCGGGTTTCAGCCGCTACTCCACAACCTCAAACCCATCCAGGTGCAGCCAGTGAGCGTTATGGAAAAAATTCTGCAAGAATTCACTTCTCCTTAAATAGTTAGATAATGAAAGAGAGAAACAGAGTAAAAAGGTTGAAAGAGAAAGAAAAAGCAAGAATTAGAATGAATAAAGAGGATTGTGAATTTTTTTTAGAATGAAATGTGAAAGGAACAAAGAACAAAGATGTCGGGAAGAACCTGGACAGATAGATTTCAGCAGTTACTCCCAGGCTCAACCACAGAAACGTGTACAAGCTCCCAGAGTTTGTCAGTGAGAAGCACAATTTTAAGTTTTACTTTTAAATTCATTTCAAATTAAAATAAAAGCGGGGGGGGGGGGAGAGTAACCCCCATTCAGCAATGGAGGGGGCAGGGGGCATCTTTGGGCAACACCACTAGAGCCCCAGAGAGATGAGAGTTGGAGGCCTGGTAGAGGGCACAGTTGAGTCGCCTCTCCCACCCAGCAGCCAGGAGGCACACAGCAACCCAGCACCTCTAGTAGCCCAGTGGTGATAACATCAGGCCAGCATCGCTGCCCTGGTCGACTTTACGCGAACAATTCGTGGCCATGATGGACATGCTCCAGAAAATAGTAGCCAGCCAGCCGAACAAATTAGAGGCTGGCCTGGTCAAACTACACGAATTTTGAAATGACGTACGAATGCTAAACGTGGCCTTTTGTGCATGTGCTGTGTGTGCGTTTTCAGTGACTCGGTTCTGCTCGTCGGACACCTTTTAACCTGCCGTTTCGAGCGCAACGTCTGTAATTCAAGTCGTCTTTTCAACATAATTTTAGAGGAAAGAGTAGAAATTTCAAAATGGTTAACTGTCATTGTTGTGTTCCTACATGCAAATCGGACTAAATCGGACTAATGAGAAATATCTTCTGTGGATGAGAGGTGTCGAGTATGTACCATTCCTGTTATTTACAAGTGAGCTTTGGCAGTGGATATAACACACAAACATAAACACACACCGCACACATGAACGACACTTCTTTTAGCAATAGATGCAAAAATTTAGGAAAATTATTCTTGTGGCCCGGAGCCAAACAAATAATATTAATAAAACGGCCCTCACAGCCCAAACAGCTGTCTCACAACCCTCCCCGGCCCATCCTCACTCCTCCCAAACATCATTGATAGTAAATATCATTTTAAGCTTACCCTATGCATTGACAAGCCCCAGATATGACCTTCCCATCGGTGTTAAGAAGCAACCAAACCAGATACGGCATCTCCTCTCTGGAATTGTGCCTGAATGTTTGTAATGATGGCATCATCTTTCCAATAGCAGATGTCCATTAAATACATCACCAAACCTGCCGTGTTCACACGAGGTAATCCTGCAAGGTTGAAAGTCCACTCACTGGCAGCGATGGCCATAGGTTTGGGTACAACGTTCCCGGCTATGAACATTTGGGCCTTGCCACGGTCCACGTCTTCGAGAGCTTGCGGTACGAGGAGCTGCAAGTATCATCTCTTCGGGGTGAGTTCAGAATGTTCTTGTACTCTTTCATTGTGAAGAGCACAGCCCTTTCTAGCAGGTACATTTTCAAGTATTTTGGCTTCTTTTGGAAGGTTTGTGAGCAATTTCAGGTAACAATCCTTATCTGGTATGCATGATATTGTGCGAATGCGCACCGAGCATTCTGAGGCTGATTATGTCATTTTCAAAGTCGCGTATTCAGGCTTGCCAGGCCGAATGAAGCAAATTGGGCCGAGCTGGAGGGTAGCCAGGTAGAAAACATGTTTTAATCAATGCATATTCTCCCTCAACTCATGATCCACATTACTGGAAAGCTCAGAAATGAAGAAAGATCACTTTGGCCGAGCAAGTTGAACGCAGACAGAAGGCCTTACGTTTGAAAATTGTTCACATACAGATAAGATTGCCAAAATTAATTATCCAAAACATCAAAAGAAACAATTATTTTTTTATTATTCCCAGTGATTTTGCGTCTCCCTGGTGGCGAAATACATCGCCCAGTACAAATACATCTGTTGCTGCCAAATAAGAGGCACCTCGGTGCCACTCAGCAACCGATTGGAGTGTATACAATAATCTTATTTCCTCCTTTTGATATTTTACATTTTAAATTACTCCTGTTATACCTGTAAACTGTTCAATCTGATCACTCATTTTCTTGGGGAGAAATTTGTAATTTAGCCAGGGCGCTGGCGATAACTCAACTACTGATCGTGAAGACACTGTTGTTCTTTATCTTTCACTAATCATCCAAGCAGATGGGTCTTCCGACTTAAGATCCTTCTGATGGACAGTGCGCACAATGTGCCTTCCTTGCATATGAAACACCAGTCATAGTGTACAGCGAGGTCAATATTCATACCACGTTAGATGGCTCAAAAGTGAGTGCGCATAACTCTGAGCTATCGCCCCAGCCCTAAGTACGCTTTCATCCCCATATTATGTCTGTGCTGGAAGTGACCTGCACATATAAACCTCGAGAAGGTCTCCATTAATTAGCTCAGCAATCTGAAAATGTTTTCATGCCCGATGGCTCATTTGCTCCATCCCACAGTCGACTATTGTTATAGAATGTTCATTGCTAGAATTACGCGAGCCAAGAGCCGGATATGTTTGTGCTGCCGGAGCGACCCGGCGCACATGTGGTAAAGGATGTATATAGATGAGTGCAAATCCGGGCAGTTGGTAAACCCGGTTCCTGCATCTCCACAAACCAGGGCTTTGGTCAGTCCTGGAGCCCTTATCCCGCTACCATGTGTTACACAAGTGTGCGTGCCAAAAATTCACCAGTTGGTTGATTAAACAGCTAACGCCGGCCAATAAATGTTCTTTCATGTACTCGCCGATCATTATGATTCCAAAATAAAGGAGACCATCAACAATATCCTTTATATGCACATTAAAACCGAACGTCTTAGGATAATATTGAAAGTTGTTTACCATATGCAACTCTGTATTTTAAAAGAAACGAGATTTGTTTTTTTCTGAATAAAATATTCCTTTCATCACGTTTTGTATTAGTCACGGCTCTCAAAATTACATCTATATCTCAAATGCTATACACCTAATGGAACATGTGTCCACATTATGGTGGTAACTGTGACAACTGCAACCACTGATTGGTAGAATGTTCGTCGAAACATTTATTTTGGACAACAAATGGTTTAAATGGAACGTTAAGGGATTTGATCTCTGCTAACGACTGCATTGGAAATATGGTGAAGCAAGTTTCTGGCACGAGCCCTTTTTCGTAGCAATAGCAAGAGCCTCTTGTCATCCTTAATTTTCTACTGATGTGGACCGACTTTAGTCCTAATAAAGACGCGCTTTCTCTGTTGCGTAACATTTATAACCCTAGATCCGCATTTGATGATAGTGACAACTCGGCATTAGTTAGCGGATATTAAGAGATCACCTGGTTGGCAAAACAGCCTAGAGGTCTACAACAGCCTACACTCACATCTGAACTGTCTAGCCTGGATTCAAGTTCTCAATCCAGCGATAAACTGTCATCCTGGTGTTTCACAGCAGGGCGATACAATGTGTGCACTGACCCTTGATGGACGTTCAAATTGGTGTCCGACCTGCTAGCATTACTTAGGGACTTTGAAGATCACTCGTGTCCTTCACAAAGAGTATAGGTGAGCTACATCACCGGCACCCTGAACAAATTCCAAATTCCTGCCTGGACTCCGGGTCGCAAGTGGTCTGGTCTTCTCAGAGGTTTCTAAGAACCAGGTTACACCACTTACTATTGTATATAGTGTGGTTCTGTCACTGGGCAGCAGCTTCTGCACTACAAACAAATTGACCAGGAGTTTGCATGTTCCATATGTGAATGGCCTTCTTCCGATAGAAGAGCAACGGAGAAAGATCATCGTTTCAGCCCGAAGGATCTTTGACAAGCGGAGTATGTTTGTTCGTGTGATGACATCACAGAGAGATTTCGTGAATCAGCTTTCACTGCAACCTCCAGCTTGCGCATCGGAAGTGACGTCATAACTCCAACCAAGAGGAAAGCGATGAGTGCTTGAGGCGCCTGCATGGCCGTCTGACCGACCCTATAAAAAAAACACCTTTTTATTTTAGTTCTGGCCCTTCATGTACAACAATAAGCCTCGCAATCCATGGAGCCTGGAGCCAGGAAGCGAGAGAAGCGCACCTCGCACTAGGATTGCATCCCAGCATTGTTCCCAACGCAGCGCATCGACAGAAGCTCGTGGTGAAAAGTTTACAGAGGCACGATGGGCTTCGGGCTATTTGGCGCGAATCCCCTTTTGGCGCACCGACCTTATGAACAGCTCAGCGTTTCGGATCCGATTTTTCTCCCATCGGCTGCAATGATTCGCAGTCGAATGGGCCACGCTCATGTTCCGAGGGCCTGAAAACACTCAGGGGGTTCAAAAGGATGATAAGATCTGGCGCTTAAAACCATTCGGTTAAGCGGTGAGTGTTAATGAGTTGTTTAACGAAACGTTTCCTTCCTGTGACTTTGTGCGTTTTCTTTAACCTTCGGGCAGACCAATAGATATTATTATAGCACGTGGCAGCCTCCTTGACATGGCATGCCTTCCTGCCGCTCGTGTAGTGCACTGCTTCTGCGGTCCCACAAGGAGATCTTGCCCCGGCTGCATGCTTCAACGTACTGTTCTCCCATCATCACATATCCTTTAAATAGCCGTTGTTTTCCCTTTTGCAGTGAGAGAAAAGGACACAAACCTGCACCTGCATTCTCTCCCGACTCACAGTCAGCAGAAAAGGGCCGAAGGGGAACACAATGAGGGCACCTCATTTATTGACAACTTTGTAAGACTTAATAAAGCGAAAATAGGGTAGCCTAATATTTAGTGCTATTCATGATTAGAAAGCTTTTTGTTTTTGCATACAAAGTCAAGGCTCATGAAGAGCTGGAACATTACAGAATAGATCAGGACATAACAGACAAAGGAACAGTGAAAGATGGGGGAGGAACATCAAACAGCAAGGTTGAGGGACAAAAAGAGGATTCTCGCTCTATCGGAAGAGATCAGCAAGCAGGTGGTCAGAGTGGAAAGATGGGAGGGACGGATAGTTATGGCATGGGTGGGGATAGATGCAAATGTTGTGTGTTATGTCAGTATATGGACCACAAACGGGAAGGACTGGGGCAGAGAAGCAGGAATTCAGGGACGCACCAGAGAGGATGATGTGAATGGTTGAGCTGGAGGTGATGCTGTGCATTGCGGGTGACGTTACGCGCATGTGGGAGTAGTGGAGTCGGTTGAAGAGGAATTTCTTTGTGTAGTCATGGAAGCCAAAGAAAAAGCTGAGTTTTATGATCTGATGGTTTCTCTGAAATTCAGGTAATGTGGGTGGTGAATGTTACTCATGAGTGCTGTTAAATAATCTGGAACGTCTCTCTGTGGAGGACGGAGCACTTTCCCCTTGTGGCAACGGTTGTTGAAGTTCCCATTGCTTGGTTGCTCAGCTCTGAAATTCATTGACTGACAGAACTGACAAATAATGTTCATCTCACCACAGTTGTCGTTTTCTCATTGAATTTCCCTGAACGTCATCAGCTGGTTGCCTGTGTCTTCTGTTACTTCTTGCTCTTGCCATTGCTTCTACATTCAACTGCCTCTGCCTGTTAGCTTCCTCTCGTGTCTCGTTCTGCACTATTTCCACCCTCCTTTGTCTAACATCTATTCTTCGCCTGTCAGTATCTTCTTGGCTTTCGTTCTCACGGCACTCTCTCATGTATATCACCTGTAAGACTCGTCTCGCAGCTACTTGGTCTTGATCCTGACTGGTCCTTTGTCTTTGCTTCTTCTCTCGGGCTAATCGCTTTCTTCTTTCAGCAGCGCTTTCACCCATTGCCTGAAATAAATAACTGTTAGACTTGTAGTATGTCTGCTATTGTTGAACCAACAGACCAACAAGTCGTGTGACCAACAGACTCAGATATAAACATTATGTTTTATATACTGTAGGTGGAAAATAGTGCGACGCCAAAAGCCTTAGAATGTTTTTTCAAGCATCAACATGTTGATGTTTGTAAAAAAAAAACATTCTATAGAATTCTGTTGCTTCACATTTCAATTGGTTTTGTTTGGGTTGAGTGTTAATCACGATGAGGGACCCCGAAAAATCGAATCATCTATGCTAATAAGTGTGTGTGTGTCTCCTCCATAACTCTAAAAACATGAAACCTAGGGGCCCCAAACTTTGCATGCATGCAAAGAGAACTCCAAGGAGGTGTATGAGTGAACCGTGGGAATTTGGGTTAATTTAAACACCCCCTTTTGAAGATAATTAACGGCTTACTTCCATGAAAGACTTATCCTTGGTCAGCCCCAATTCGCCTTGCAGGGGTCTTAATCCGGCCTCGTCAAACATGGAAACAAGATCTACTCTCATGGACTAATTGAAGTATATAATCAAATTATTATATCTGATTTGAGAATCGGATCTCGTGGACTAAATAAGTGTCAAAATCTGGGGTGAAATGTGAAAATTTAAATAAATTTGTGATTTCTCGAAGTGTATTTATTGAAGCAAAGCATTAAACTTAACTTTTTATACTGTTCGAATGATTATATTGAGTGAAGAAAATATCAAGGAATGTGCAGAAAGTGGAACATCGTTGAACGCAATGCCGTGCTCTCTAACCTGCTTTTGCAATCCATGATGATACAGTCCACAGGGGGTTCCTTTTTTCGGCAATTACACACGCAGTTTTCTTTATACAGTTTTGTCTGATCTGCTTTCATGACAAAATATTAACATAATTATATTAATAGTTGCTGCAATACAGTAATAGTCGAGAGTTTCTTCACTGAAAAGGAAGAGGTACGAAGACAGCACACACAGACGTGGTACAAATGACTCTCCACGGGGTGTGTGCGTGCCTGCATGCGAGGAGGTTGGAGGAACATGTATGGGAGTGGGGGCATGCATGTAGATAGCATGGGTTTTAATTTTTGAAATGCTCCCACCCGGTTTATTTGAAACACGGCAGTTAAAAAGAAAACACTGCTGTTTGGGTACATTTTATCTCCCTGGTAATGCCCTGGTATCCTGCCTACCCTCCCCTCATGCTTTCTGCCTCTCCCCTCATGCCGCCTTCCTTCCTTCCTCTCACACTGTCCTCTTCGCACACACCCTCCACCATCATACAACTCTCCGGAGGTCAAGGAGAGGAAGGGGTATCAAAGAATGCCAATTGGATAAATGAAAGATTTTTTTCTTCTTCTTATCAGTCAGAACTGCTGCTTGGATCAATTCTGCAAATCATCTCAGCTGAATAGATTCTAGAACTTATTGTATGTGTAGAAATTAAATAAGAGCACAAATCTGGCATGGCTTTTTTGACGATTGAAGGAAAATGCCCTTCGTTCCCCTCCCCTAATGCTTACCTCATCCCAAAGCCCCTCCATCCCTCACGGACATCTCTGGGCAGTGTCCGGGGATTGTTTATTCTGACCATTTTTAACATGCTGTTTTAATGTACCCAATTTTGTTCAATCCTGTACTAATGCTGGCATAAGGGGACCATTCCCCCCCCCAACCACTACTGCTTTCCCTCAAGTCCCCCTATCAAACACATGCACAGAACACCCCTTCCCCTCCCCACTACCCCCGTCTCTCTCTCCCACATCCTCCTCGCTCTCTCCTCCTGGAGTGTATAGCGATGTGTGGTGAGGCTTCAACCTCCCCCCCCCTTTTCTCCCTCTCTTCCTATTTCTCACCCTCCCCCCCTTCCTCGCTCTCCCACCTTTCTTTCTCCCCCTCCCTATTTCTGTCTCTCCTCCCCTTTCTTGCTCTCGCTCCCACTTCCTTGCTCCCCCCCAATTTATCGATCTTTCGCCGCTCTCCCCCCCCTTTCTCGCTTCTCCCCCCCCTTTCTCACGCTCCCTCCCCTTCTCACTCTCCTCCCCTTCCTCACTCTCCTAACCCCATTCTTGCTGTCGCTCCCTTTCTCACTCTCTCTCTCCCTTGCTCGCTTCCCTTTACTCGCTCCCCCAACCATTCCTCACTCCCACTCCTCCCCTGCTCCCGTCCCAATATTCCCATCAGTGAAGCGACAGGTTGTATTTGCTATGTTTCAAATAATAGTAAACTTAATCAAGCCCGTCAGAATGCACAGTACATCAGAACGGTAATCAAGCGTTATATTATGCAATCAAGTGTTACCTTACGTTAATTAGGCCTACTAAAAAAAAAAAAAACGTTATGTAGTTTTTGAATTACAAGGGGTTAAACAATCTGTGACCGAGTGAGGAATCAGCTCAATCTCATATAACTGGAGGTTGACACGGCTAAAAGCGCTGTCACACCTTGACGATTTAGCCAGCGTATGCCGACACGTATGAAAAATTAGTCTAAAACGCCGGCACATGTCGAATACGTTATGGGTACAGGTTTGTATACGTTAAGAGCACGCTGAAAAACACTGCCATACGTCGTAGTACGCTGGCTTTCATCGTTGTACTTGCGGTTGTCCTCAAATTTTAGCAGCTTGAAATTTTACGACGTATGCCAGCGTATGACTCACACGTTCCGCTACGCTGGCCATAAGTTGTAGG
>CM068960.1:8461551-8479108 GCA_035128595.1 Eptatretus atami
ACACATTTCAGGTGCTATTAAAAGATGAACAGCGCAATTTGGAAGCACATTTCACATGCTATGAAAGCACGATGGGGAAGCACACATTTAATGCGCTATTAAACCGTGATTGGGAAACACACATTTAATGTGCTATTAAAAGATGAACAGCACAATTGGGAAACACACATTTAATGTGCTATTAAACCGCGATTGGGAAACACACATTTACTGCGCTATTAAAAGATGAAAAGCATGATTGGGAAATACATTTAATGCACAATTAAAGCACAATTGGGAAACACACATTTCACATGCTATTAAAGCACAATTGGGAAACACATTTAATGTACAATTAAAAGATGAAAAGCACGAATGGGAAACACACATTTAAGGTGCTATTAAGCACAATTGTGAAAAAGACATTTAATACGCTGTTAAAGCACGATTGTGAAACACATTTAATTTACAATTAAAGCACAATTGGAAAACACACATTCAATGCACTATTAAATCGCAATTGGGAAACACACATTTACTGCGCTATTAAAAGATGAAAAGCTCGATTGGGAAACACATTTAATGTGCAATTAAAGCACAATTGGGAAACACACATTTAATGTGCTTGAAAACACGATTGGGAAACACACGTTTAATGTGCTATTAAAAGATGAACAGCACAATTTGGAAACACATTTCACATGCTATGAAAGCACGATGGGGAAACACACATTTAATGTGCTATTAAAAGATGAACAGCACAATTGGGAAACACACATTTAATGTACTATTAATAGTGCATTAAATGTGTGTTTTCCCAATCGCGCTTTAATAGCACAGTAAATGCACCTATCGGCCCATTACCGCATTTTGTCACAGGTTGGGACCACAGTGCAGTCATTCTTGTTTCAATATATTTATTAAGGTAGGCCTATCTCATCCAGAAATTCGTTGTTGTTCAGCCAGCTGAAGACCATGTTTAAATGGTTAACAACATATTTGTGCTTCCAAAAAAAATTCCATAAACATGCAATTGTTTTCATTATACACACAGTTGCTCTCATCTTTTATACCACTAGTGGGCCCATTGGACCAAAGTTTCATTGGTCTTCATGGCCTTGTGGTATACCTGCCTGCCGTACTGCTTGAGCATTAGCTTTCTTTTTCACTAAGCCCAGATGAGCTTGGACCAGGGCGGGGATTATACGTTTGTAATTATTAATGCTAAATTATCAGATACTATTATTATAATTGGTGTTAATATTATCTTTTGTTATTTGTTTTGTAATTAGAATGCCATGCCATGGAGGCCCAATTAAGCTGCCCTATACACCTTAACGTGGCATGTGTTTAAAACATGGGAATTCTTCCGGGTTCTTAGTAGTTAATTACACTAATCAACTCAGGAGATCATGATGATCATTTTGGTGTAGCACACTCCACATCAGAAAGCTCCATAAGAACTCAACTAAAAACATGCCACACACACACACACACCTTTTATCCATTTATAGTAGATGTGGATTTGCATTTGACCTGTACGGAACATTGACAGGGATGTACTTACTTCTGTGAAATGGCAACAAAATATTCAAGGAAACTGGAAGATATGATGTTTCGTAGCAAGAAAAAAAAAATTTATTTTAAAAACACTCACATGACCAATGTGAGCATCAGGTGTGCTTATATCTTCTTTATTTATTAGACATCCTACGGACATAAATGGACACTCATTTTACTCAGCATGTGTTGCACATCATGTGCAGCAAATTTCATTTCCCTGCCCCTTGTATTTGTTAATATTTTTTTAAACACTTCTGTACCCCGCCCATGAGGCTCGGTTCCAAGTCACCGTCTGCAATCCCGAATTAGAAGAGGATAATTGATTCTTCATGGAAAATGTCTTTCGAGTATTTTTTTTATCCTGAAAACAGAACATTCATAACACATGTCGTGTAAAAAGATAGGCCTTTAAACCCTATGGAAATTATCCTTATGAAGGGGGAAGAAAAATACACACAACTCAACGGGTTTATGTAGGTTTATACATATATACATATATATGATATATTATATATATATATATATATAATTACATACAATAAATATTTTTTAAAATGTCATTTATCTCTGTTCTGGCGTATGTGTATAAAAGATCAACCAGAACTACTGGACACTTGCCACCAACTTGGCACATGGAACAAGTTTGCCTTGTGGTGAATGTGCTTGGTTCATTGTAGTCACTTGGGTCAGATGGAGGTAGAACACAAATTCTCCATGTAAATGTATATTATGTAGCGCACTCAGCAGTGGTTGGTGGCAGAAAGGCATTGCAAGTCAGTGTGGGAGACAACTGCATTTTTGCATTGTACACATCCCAGAGAGATGGAAAGCCCTCCACTAATCAGGGAGGCGGAAGGTGGGGGGGGGATCTGAAGGACTGCAGTCCTCAGAGAGGGAGGTGGAGATGACTTAGGATTTTCACCTGTACACGTGCCACAGTGAGGTGGTTTATCTGACCGCCCTGCTGAAGACAGGGGATTATTACCATGGCACAAAATATATTTGCCCCACGCCCACTATCCCCACCTGCCCATGCAAGGCTGCTCAAAGGAGTGGGTGTTTCTCATTGAGTAAAGAACAGCAGTTCTCATTTTGGTTAGTGTTGCTCATGTTTTCACTTTTTTCACAGTTCCAAGAATCTTGAAGGAACATTAGAAACCAGACATACAATCACGGAAGGAAAAAACGACACGCAATATAAGGGGATGGGGATATCCTAATGATGAGTTATATACCCCTAATGATGTGAAATTTTGAAAAGACAAACGAGAAAGAGGCGAAGTGCAAACATCAAGTTCTACAAATCTACAATATTTCAGCAGAAACATAAAGAGGAAGAAACAGGACAATAAAAACTGCAGCGACAGGTTGGAAAAACTTACAGGGAGCGTTTATAGTGTGGAAACATAAATTCACTCAGGAAGGTGTGTATCCCTCAGGAAGCAATGAAACTGATGCAGAATGGATCATGACTCGGAACTGACATAATCTTTTTCACTGGAAACAACTCCCCTACCCCATCCGCCAATGACTGAACGGCACACCACATCCAAGCAGAACAGAGATCCTTGACAATGGAGGAAACACACCTGCAGTCCCACATGAGACAGAACTATCACTTCCACAATGATGTTGATTTGCGGGGAATCAAAGAGTTAAATCCCCCACACTGCCATTCCACAAAATCCAGCTAAAACACAGATGGTTTTGCCGAGCAAATGGCAGTTAATGCGAGTCAAAATGCTTCAGATGGCACAGATGGTAAAAGTGGATGATGGATGAATTCCAGAGTGTCATTGCAGAGTTTCAAGAAAATTCCAGATAACCGAACATCCCACCATTCTTGACAATATAATCACTGGTGTTTGCAAAAGAGGTGTTTGCATATTGTCTCCTGCAGTTGAGGAGGAAGCAAAGCAAATAGCTTCAGAAGTGCTGTCTTCCAAATATCCGTGTTCAAAAGAAGTTTAACACAAAATGTTTGGAATCGGCATTGAGGGAGCTGTAACCGTTCGAATACACTTTAACCTTCCTGGAGTCTCATTGAATGACTTGGTATTTTACTTATCATTGTTTAACCAATCATATTTGTCCTTTTATACACCTGTTCCTCTCAACCTCCAGCTTTATTGACATTTAGCTGGATATTGGGAAGTACTGTTTTCTAAATATCCTGAATTTTTCATCTAGAATCGCATTTTTTGCCGGTTTTACACAAAACATCTGCGTGAGAGCCTATCATGAGTACTATTGCATGCTGAAGGCTGTTTCGAGTCCAGAGAAGGTGATAGGTAAGCACAGGTATAATTTTTTGGAAGGCCTGCTCGTTAATATCTGATATTTACTTCATCTGTACAGAGGATTGTTCATCAAATGATGACAACTTAATATTGTTACGAATCTATGCCCGCCCGGCGTGCGAGTGACCGCGTTAACTAATAACGGCCGCTCGCCCACCGAACGGACAATTCAGTCGTGACTTTCTGGAACAACGCCAGAAACCAGTCACGGGTGGGTTTTCAATCCCACCATGGCCCAGTCCGTATTCTACCCGCGCGAAATAGGGTCAATCGCCGAATATCAATATACCTAAGTACCCACGCGGGTAACCTACCGAGGGACCGTACCTCGGCGAAGGCCTGCTTGGACACGAACCGCTTAAGCGGTCCGTTCCGTTCTGGGATAACCGAGCGGGTATTATCGCCAGACCTCGCCGGACCCGATTATATTTATCGGTTATTTAAAAACCAACTAATATTCCGCAATACAAGATGGCATTTCAATGGGGGAAAAATGACGTGACGAACGGGTACATTCACACAAGCACATTTATTTCTACACACATATACCAGAAAGCGATGAAAAACACTTATACAGTCAACAAAAGCAAAACACAAATGCAGTTGTTTTATGAAGACTGCGGGACGGGGACAAAGACGTGGGCAAGGCGAAGCGCTACAACCGACTACTATTAATAATGTACAAGCACTTAACCAGTTTTACTTATAAACGGCGCCACCAACATTCATTCAAAAGAAACACAAGAAATGACCCCATCAAAGGCAATGGGGTCAGGCTGGGCCGTAGACTTTATGGCGTGGGACTTGGCAGACCGAACGAGTCCCACGAGACCATTGCAGGTTACCTGCACCCTCGTGGCGCCTTGTGGTGTGAGCCTCGACGTCTGTCCCCACAGCAGCTAGTGTAGCTGCGGCTGAGCTCGGGCCTTCCGCGTGGCCGGCGAGCTCTCTCCGGCTCTCCTTAGAACACGCAGGTTCGCGCGACACAGCTGGCAGAGCGGCCTCCAGTCCGCATCCCCTCCGGACGCCCGACTCTCCACCGACTGCAAGCTCCAATGAACGGGTCGCTCCACGGACCGCTTCTCCACAGACCAAAACCAAGACAGACAGAAGACCACCAGAAGACCACGAGCCGCCTGACTCTCTCCTCGCGGCCGCTCCGTGCGCCTTTTATTCCTCCTCGCTTATCGCCCCGCCCTCCTTCTAGCTCCTGCGGGAAGCTTCCAGAAAGGAGGCGTTACCCAGTTCCAACGCCTCGCTCCTCCCTGTTTATCGCTCCGCCCCCCTTCCAGCTCCTGCGGGAAGCTTCCAGAAAGGAGGCGTTACCAGTTCCAACGCCTCGCTCCTATGAACCGACCAATGACGAATGATCTCCCCCTTGCGGCGCGCGGAAAAACAGGCGGGAAAATCCGCCCCCATCGAAATACTTCTTCTTTTTCTTGGCGTGACTGGAATCCTTGTTCCTTTTCCTTGGTAGAGACGGTTTTACAAGTGGAGTGGGTTGTAGTGTGGTTTATGGAGAAGGTGATCAGTAGTTGGCGTAGGGGGAGGTGGTTAGGTGATTGGCGTAATTGTGGTTGGCGTTGTGGTTGAGGTGATGAGGATGGCGTGGTTTGTTGAGAGGCGCGTGTGGTTGTGATGGTGGGAGGTCAGTGGGTCTGAAGCGGTTGTTTGAGAGCGATGTTGGTGGTGGTGGTGGGGTTGTGGTTGGTGGTTGTTGTGAAGCGGTTGATGAGAGTGATGTTGGTGGTTGGTCCAAAATAACGATAGTAAAGAAAAACGGCTATCTCAAAGATCACAGCCCTGTGACACGAATAATTCCCATTAAACAACGGTGGGGAAATCTAACTGAACACAGACTTATCGATCTAACTGAACTAAGGACCTTTATGGTGTTCTGCGAATTTCCACAGCCGTAACAATATACACCTTGCTTTGTGCTGACAGAGACAAAATACTATGGAACCACCCATCCCAACTTCTCTTCTTCAACTGTGGCAATTTTGATTGCCACCATGCCCATTGTCCAGCACTTGCCTCCACATAATCAGACACAAGATTCCTGTGAAGGTCTTCTGTGAGACTGCTTGTCGGAAGCAATCGGTAACTTTCCAACCACATGCAACTAGTAAATGGTGTTTCCTCCCTCCTGGACATGGTCATCATTAATTTTCCCTCCAACTTCTCATGTTCTTCCTCCATCCTACACGTCTCCTCTTACCATGTTTTTGTGAAAGTCCAAATTTAGCCGCTAGTTAGAGGTATGCAAACTCGCCTTTGAGCTGTCTAGCATGGGTTGGAATCTCGACCCAGAAATAAACTTTCACCCTGGTATTTCACTAGGAGGGCGAAGCATAATTTTGGGCACTGTCCATCAGAAGGACTTAAATCTGGAGGATCCGCCTGTCAGATCTGGTCTTTGGTGGATGTTATAGATTCCATAATATCTTTTGTGAAGATTAGGTGAGTTGCTGCCAACACCCTGCCTAAACTCCAAAATTCCTGCCACTTTTTTTAACACTTTTTTTTTTAATTCCTGTCTCCATAGACAGGCTTTCTTGGCCTTTCTTATGAGATCTCTCGGTGGATGAAACATGATCTGGGCAGAGTTTTGCAGGAGGAGTTGGTTTTACATGTGAGGATAGCAAGTGACGTCATTTGACAATCGCCCTCAGTAATCAGATGACCACTAGATGACCAACATTCGAGATGTTGTCAGTGACACAAAATACACCAGAATACCGAGAGAGTCGTTTATTGACGAGGTGGACTTGTCGCTGTTCAGAAGTCATGTCAAATGTTTACTTACCGTTACAGTCTAAGTATGGACTCATCCTTACGATCGTGAAGCACCAAATCAGCTGAGATCAAAGAAACTGACATGGCCACGACCTGAGGGACGAGTCACTTCATGTGACTGTGTTCGGCATTGTATTCACCACAGGCTTTCTTGGCCTTTCTGATGAGATCTCTCGGTGGATGAAACTTATGATCTGGGCAGAGTTTTGCAGGAGTTGGTTTTACATGTGAGGAGAGCAGGTGACGTCATTTGACAATCGCCCTCAGTCATCAGTCTTGTTCTTGTGAACTTGTGAGAAGATACTTTCCTCTTTGGCATTACTGCGAGGCAGGACAAGTATGTGCTGAACTACTGTAAACAGACGGCCAACTTGTGGCTCCCGGTCTGCCCTTCTCTTCAATGATACAAGCCTGGTGATAGTTTAACGGTTAAGATGGCTGGCTTAAGATCCTAGGGTCTTGAGTTTGATACCCTGCCGTTCCGTTGAAATAACACCAGGTGGGTTTACTCAGCCTGTCATCCTTCCAAGGTCGGCAAAATGAGAACCAGCTTACTGGAAACAAGGGCACTACTCTAGTGGCACAACTGTGCTTCCGTAAAATGATGCAACCAGCAGGTACAGGCTGCATACGAAGCAACAACAACATGAACGACATCTCATGGCCCCAATTACCGTTCCAAATTCAAACAGTAATAAACATTAATGAAATGGGATACGGCCTTCCTCCAGCCAATGAATTAGGATGGGATACTGCACTGCACTGAAACTTGTAACTCTCCCTGTAGGTCTTTGTAATAAGATGGTGTCATGTATCCTATTTTATTTTATTTTTTTTACAAATTTGAATTTGTGAATTTGTGGACACCTTGTATGAATGAAAACGATCTGAATCAAATCAAATCCTGCCATTTAAAAGACGTACTCAAAAGTACTGATAAAATACCACTGAGAAGTGGAAGAGAGGATTGCAAAGCACAGATCAATTGATTTCATGGTGACGGCAATATGGTCGACGTGATTGGAAGTGAAGTGACACTGCGTGCGGAATCCTGGAGGACGTCGACGTGGCCATCAGTGGGAGAAAGCCCATGACTTCACACAATCAATAGAAGACACTAGATGACCAGTGATACCTTGCATTTTTGACTGCAGGTCGCTACAGGTCTATCAGTGTGTGTATATCAATCCTTGCGAGTGGAATGGAAGTGAAACATTTTTGGGTGGTCGCTAGACTACCTTTAGTCTCAGGTTTTCCGTCTGTCTGTTTGTTTGTATGTAATGGACAGTTGGATGGCAGAAGGAATCCAACGCAGTGTTTTTGATGAAACTTGACTGGTAGGTTCATACCAGGATCTAGTTGTATGCTTTTGAGCACCGTTCTGTATGGCGCCATTGTTGCCTAGCAACGGCCGAAAAACCTCTAAATGTGGGGGTATTTTAACGAAAAAACAATCTGCAGCATTAACTTGAAGCTAGAATCATGAATTTTCTTGTGCTTAATCCTCAGGTCATTCCCCATCGAACGGGCCCATTGCGTCAGGTTCTATTGGTAGTCGACTATCCTGTCCGCCTACCGGCTTGTTTTCTGTCTGTCTGTTTGTCTGTCCTCTGTTCGGTCCAGTGTCTCCGTTAATACAATGGCGATTTCGATGAAACTTGGTTGGTAGGTTCATACCATGACCTAGTTGTTGTGCAAATGAGAACCGTTGCTATGGACGCCACCGTTGCCTAGCAACGGGACTTTGAATTTTTTGAAAAAATCCGAAAAATATTTTTTCCCCAAAAATCAAAAACGGGCTTCTGCGCTTTTATGCGCACTATAATCAACTCTTTGTCAAAAGTTTTCAGCCGATCCGTCAAAAACTGTATGATAGTATGCAATTATATTACTATATGCTTTCCACCCAAACGTTCGTGTTGGGATTCCCTAACGTAGGTTAGGGAATCGAACACAAATGATGAATGGACAGTTGCTCGTCATGTTCCTATATGGAACAACGAACGGCAAAAATGCCATCTGATGTGTTCTCTTATCTACATATTTCAAATTTGCCTTAGTCTAGCGACCACCCATGTCGCCTACCGGCTTGTTTTTATATTGATCCAACTTTCCATCCAATACGAGTTTTGACCACACTAAAGGGGCTGTCACACCTTGACGATTTAGCGAACGTATGCCGTTTTTTTACAAATTTGCCGAATACGCTGGCACACGTCGAATACGTTATTGTAAGTTTTGTATACGTTAGGAATACCCTGAAAAACACTGCCATAAGTCGTTGTACGCTGGCTTTAATCGTTGACTTTTGTGCTTGTTCTCTCTTTTTCGAATGCTTAAAATTTTACGACGTACTCGGCGTTTGGCTCACACGTTCCGCTACGCGGCGGCCATAAGGTTTAGGCACGTTATGCGATCGTTGACACACGTTAATTGTATGTTACTCATAGTCGAAACACGTAGGGGTAACATTCGCGTACCCGAAACTTATTTCTAACCTATGAGTAACGTTTTGTAAGCACGCTACACAAACGTTGTTCACACTTCGCAACACGCTACTTGAAAGTTCCTCTACGTCGAAAACATCAAAGTAATGTTTAGGGTACCCGAGACTTATTTATAACTATGAATAACGTGCTTGGGAATTATTACGCTATGCATACGCTGGACTATCGTTGGGCATAGGTTGTGGACGCCTAAAACACGATAAACAATCGTTGGATAACTTATGTATAAGTTCTCGAAGCGTTCTGTGTTCATTACTAGTACATTATGCATTTGTCAAAGTCGTTTTTAATACTTTAAAAAGTAAAACAAAGAAATATTTATCGTGGGAATGAGGAAAAAAATTAGCCGAAAAGAACATCGAACAATGGTGCAAAGATAGTCTCCTATTCGTGGACGATAAGAGGATCCATCATCACCCACACCCTCCCATCACGCTCACCTACTACTACTGACATGGACCTACTACTATAAACTAACTATATATCTATACTACTACTACATGACATACTACTACTACTACTACTACTACTACTACTACTGACAATAGACATACTACACTACTACTACTGACATAGACATACCACTACTACTCCTATAGTAGACATTCTACTACTAAATGCTATTACTACAACTACTACTACTATTACTACTGTCACGCCACAACTACTGCTAATAGTATTACTATACTGATACTACTGGCATTGACATCTACTCAACATGGAGTCTGGAACAATGATGGGTTCCTCTTGTGAAGCCCATTTGTATGTACCAATTCCCCTAAACGCTGCCAATACGTAGTACACGGTAGATGTAGTATTAGAAACACTTTCAGTAAGTTCTGTGGTTGTCCGGAAGACGTCAATTTAATTCGTCTACATACGACAATGTGCGTTATACATACGTTACAATTAGTTCATGCATGTATTCAATGGTTAGATGCACGTTTTACTTAGGTTCAAAACATGCACACATAGGTTAAACGCACGTTACTCATAGCTTCATAGCACGGTAGCCATTGGTTCGGCCAGTTATACATAGTTTCAATGCAAGTTACTCATACTTTCCAAGCACGTTAAACATAGGCTAAACTTACGTTAATCATTTGTTCAAAGACACATTACTCAACGGTTATAAATTGGGTTTCAAGTATGGTTGCCATTAACTTGACTGCTTATGACTAACCTACAAGTAACGTGTGTTCGCCGTGTTAAACGATCGCGGAACGTGCAGACAGTGCCAACGCATGCGACTGTGTAGCTTTCTCGAGTACGTCTTAAAATTTTCAGCATGCTTGAAATTTCACGACGTATCGAACGGACTAGGTAATATGCCAGCGTACTTCAATGATTTCGAGCATACTCTAAACGTATACACAACTTACCTGTAGCGTATTTGACGTGTGCCTAGCGTTGTAAACCCATTTTTCATAGGGGCATACGCTGGCAAAATCGTCAAGGTGTGACTGCAATGTTGACAATTCAAATCTCTCGGGCAGTTTTGATTTCAATCGGCGTCCGGCAAGTTCTCAACAGGCTACGCCACGAGTTCGCCGGCGATACGTATAGCGCGCAAAGGGAAGTTGAACTATCGCTTGTCTTAGGTTTTGAACGCCGATCATAAGGTAAGCATTCGTTGGTAAAAGTTATGTATAACACAACGAAACGTTCTGTGCCCGTTACTAATATGTTATGCAAACGACCAACACGTTTTGAATACGCCAAAAACTAAAAAAAAAACATCAAAATTTCAGCGTACGTCAACGTTTTAGATCAATTTTTATACGTTGCCATTGCTGGCTTAAACGTCAAGGTGTGACAGGGCCCTAAAACGTGCTGCGGTTTTCACAAGCAAAACGGTCAAACCCATAAAACCGGGTCACTTGCCATGTATGCGATTGATGCTACGTTATATGGTGATCAATAAAGCCTCCATCTCCTAAACTGCGACTCATCATCATCATATTATAGTGTACAAAGGTGGTGGGTAGACTGCTTCAGAAGCGCTAAGCTTCTGGATTTTTTTTTTTTTTTAAACGACCTGTAAATCATTATTTTATTAAAACTGAAGTACTTTATATACTTGAACACTAGTACATGGGGCATCGTGTTCGATGAACTGTCTACTGTGTTTATATTTTAAGTTTGTTGAACTGTTTGTTGTGTTTATATTGTTCAGGCTGTGGAAATTCGCAGAGCACCATATAGGTCCTTAGATCAGTTATATCGATAAGTGTGTGTTCAGATAGATTTCCACCAGATGTCTCAGGAATTTCGTGTAACCGGGCTGTGAATCTTCAGTTAGTGTTTTTCTTTTACTATCGTTATTTTTGACCAACCGCTTTACAAACACCACCTCACCACCAACATCGCTCAGACCAACCGCTTCACAACAACCACCTCCACAACCAACATCGCTCTGACCAACCGCTTCACAACAACCACCTCCACAACCACATCGCTCTGATCACCGCTTCACAACAACCACCTTAACCACTGCCAACCACACCACCCTCACGACCACACAAATGCCAGCCACACACCCTCGACCACCACACAACGCCAGCCGCACCACCATAAGACACCACAAAACGCCAGCCACGCCACCATAACGCCAACCACACACCACCGCATTTCCACCTCAGCACGGTTGCGAGAAGCCTGGCATTCATCGGGGGGAGAACGGACGACGGCCTCACCCCTCCCCCCAACGACAAACACGTGCGGAAAAGAAAGCAACGATCGGTAAAAGGAGAAGGTAAACGAAAAACCCCGATTCGGCGAGGAAAACGCCTATTATATAAAGGGCGCGCTGAAAGCGCGGTCTGAGTCGGTTGGTCGGTCGGTCTCTCTCTGAGTCGGCGCTGGAGGTTGTGGAGTGTGTGGAAAGGAGAGAAGGGTGTCGTATCGGAGTGGTGGGCAGTGAGTGGAGCCACGGTAGGGGCCTGGAGAGAGCGCAGCGGAGCCAAGGCGCGCGGCCTGCCGAGCCGTGGGTCATGGAGACGGGACGTCGCGGGTCGCCCAGCGATGTGAAGGTAGCCAGCTCGGTCTCGCGGAGCCTTTGCGGTTCACAGCTCCGTGTTATAAGCACCAAGGGGTCCAGTCTACCCCTCGCTCGCTGGGTTTTTCCTTGCTTTTGAATGAACGTTGTGGCGCCAGTGCTCGTAAGTAGAACTTGATAAGTGACTGTACATAATAAATAGATGGTCGTAGCTCTTTGTCTTGCTCGTGTTTTGTCCCTTACCCGCATTTGCTTTACATAACTGCATAACTGCATGCGTGTTTTGCATTGAGTGCATACATGATTGCATACGTGCATTGATTGATACATGACTGCATATGTGTTGTGTGTGAAATAAATGTGCTTGTTTAAATGTTAACCCGTTCGTTGTGTCCTCTTTCCCTAATTGAACTGCCATCTTGCACTCGGAATATAGTTGGTTTTTGAATAGCCGGTAAAGTGATCGGGTCCAATGGGGCTCGCGATAACACCCCGCCCGGTTATCCCAAAACGAAGCGAGCTGCTTAAGCGGCTCGTTTCCAGCAGCCCCATTGAGGTACAGTCTCTCGGTAGTCTGCCGCGCGAATATTAGGTATACGTGACAATTCGGCGATTGACCCTGTCGCGCGCGGGTAGATATTGACAAGGCTGTGGTGTGCTTAAAAACACACACGTGGCTGGTTTCCGGTGTTGATCCGGAAAGCGCGCCTGGATTGTCCGTTCGGTGGGCGAAGCGGCCGCTGTTAGTTAAACGCGGTCGTTCGCACGCCGGCGGGCGAGAATCTACAACAATATTTTAACGTTGTTGAACCATCTTGTGTTAACGAACAATTTATAGCAGCTTCTAGTTTTAGAACCATCTTGTAATTATAAGAGTAGTTTGTTGAGGGAGGGGCTTTTGCGAATTCTCTTGGATTGAGTAGATAAATGGTGAAGTAAAGTGAGAGTGAGGAAGCGGCAAAGAAGAACCGGTCATCAGTTTGATTGCTGTGTCCAGTGCTTTGGTGATGTGTGTGCATTTCCGGTGGTTTATTGCATGAAGTTACTTTTGAACTTTGGGAGATTGTTTGCCTAACGGAAACGTTCCTCTCATGGGATGTCGCTGATTCCTCTCTGTGTCTCCATAGATATTCATTCTTAAGTTTTGACAGCCCCCCACTCCCATGCCGATGGTGTAGTTGGTGTCTGTTAAGAGCACATTCCTCACTGTCCATTCTCCTGAATAACCCCTCTGAACACACGGAATACCTCGAGCATCGTATACCTCTCAGCAACTACTAAATATTTGTATGTATGCTGTACCATCCACCCAATGATGATCATGATACAAGATATACCTCAATTCTGCTAACGTAGATAGACACATAACAATCTATCCCAACTCTCTGTTCCTCATCTTTGGTGACCTCAACAGCCACCATGGCAGCTGGTGAGGTGTTAGGTCTGCAATGACCAGCCAAGGCATATCACCAAAGGCTTTTTATGACTGAGTAGGCCTGACTCAAATTGTAAACTTCCCAATCTGGATTTTTGTAATTGGCATGTACTCCCTCCTGGACCTGGTAATGAATCACTTCCCATATAACCTGTCCTGCTCCTCCTCTGCCTCTTTTGGCTCATCTGATCATGTTCTTGTCAAAGGCCATATGTCTGGCTGTTGCAAGAGAACAATATCAAGGCCATTTAACATTGCTGTTCACACAGCCTAATGAGCAGGAACTGCAATCTACCCTCACACAAAAGTTTTGGGCTGTCATCTCAACCACTTCTGATATGATTCCACCAAGCACAGGTTTATCCCATTCTGTCTGCAGTTATACTATCAATCAACTCTGGAAATGCTAATGTTCCTTTCCCAGGAATGGTTGGAGACCCTAAATCACAAACAAGAGGTTAGGACTGTCTTGCAGGACACGTCTTGGATATATATGACATAGTCTTGAATCCTGCTCTGCTTGCCAAGCCTGCTTTCAGCACACAAGGTCACTGACATACCTGGATATCTGTGTTCTCCCCTCACTCGGTCAAGGCAATGTGATCAATGTAACCCTCTCTTCTCCTTTCCCAGTGGGGGCTGCAATGCCCTTAAGCCGCATCTTGTGCCCAATGTTCCTCATCTATATTAACGATGTCTAGTTTGATGCTCTAGAAACCCTCTCTTCATTTTTGTACATAACTCCACATTGTGTTGTCCTCATACATTCCTTTCTCACTGTCAGACAGCATCTGCAACACTCTCTGCTGATCTGGAATCGATTATTATATGCTGGTCTAACAAATATAATTTGTCTAGTATTATGGAAGAGCAATATGACAGATGAAGAGTACTTGCATGTTGATAATTATGTGGTGTTAGGGAAAGAACCAGACACAAACAAACAAATGGAAACAATGATAAAGGCAAATCTCAGTTTAATTCTGTCACCCCTGAAGTTAATCAAACAAACCCACTTATCTCTTCCCATTGTCAGCCATTGGAAGATGTTCAGTCTCTTTTAAACCTCTCAGCCTAAGCATCAACCATAAACTCTCCTGGGCCAACCACATAGCAAAGCTGGCCTCCAAAGTCATCTGCAGACTGGGAATCCTCCGTCGTTCCAAGTCATTCTTTGGACGATAAGAGCAGCTCACAATTTCTCAAGGCCTTTGTTCATAACTCAAATGATTATTGCTCTCCACTTTGGCATGAGGTGACAACAATCCATCTCTTTCTCTCATTCTTGGATTCTTGCAATCTCACGCTCCCAACATTATTGGTATTGTATGCCTCGAAGGCCTAATCAATAGGTCTGTTGCTCTCACATTGCAGACAGGTTGGTGGCATCTATGATTTTACTGCCTCTCCTCGAGTCTCTCTCTCTCTTCTCTCTCTCTCTCTCTCTCTCTCTCCTCTCTCTCTCTCTCTCTCTCTCTCTCTCTCTCTCTCTCTTCTCTTCCTCCTCTCTCCTCTCTCTGTGTTGTCTCTGCTCTGTTAGCCCTCCAACCCTCCCCTGCTCTTCTGTGATTTCCATTCTCTTCCAGGATCATTTTCCTGGTTAATCTCCAATAATCCAGAATTCCAGCCGATGTTTGGAGAACTGCCTTCCAGAATTGGTTCAATTGCACTCTTCACTTCAAGGCTTCAAGCAAATGGGGGCACCACGATCTTTTGTCACCCCCCATTCCTACCCACAATCTTTTCTACTCCATTAACCCTACATAACTTAAACCTCTTATTTGCAGGTTGCTATGTTTTCTTCCTTCCTTTTCCCATTCTTGTCGCTTCGCTGATTGCTTGTCATATCACTGCCCCACTGTCGCTACATTGCCCTTTTTACCGACTGTCAACTCGCTCTTCCATAAGCCTCAATTTTGGAGAGAAAAATAACTACAGCTGACATGCAAAGCCTTTCCTCTCATTCAATTGCCTGATCTCAGTTTGGATTCAATCCCAGACACTCAACTTTGTATATCCCACTGCTTTACACACAACAATGGAAGGAGTCTCTGAATGTAAAACAAGAGGTCAGGACTGGTCTCCGAAATTTATTGTGGACCTTGGGCACTGTATCTGGTGCCTTACTCTGCTCGCCAAACTTTCTTCATGTGGCAGCAAAACTACCTTTATTCTTGACTTACTGAATTATTTCTTGCACACAATCAGTGCATATACCTCCACAGCAGCCTTTCATCCTCTCTCCCAGTGAGGGCTTGAGTACACCAATACAGTCTGCATCCCAGTTTTCCTCTCTCATATTGTGTATATGTATATATATATCAATATCAATGTCATTTCATGATTCCCTATAAAACTTTTTCCACTTTACAGCCAATTCCAATGATGCCTTACATGTTCAATCCCAAATACAATTCGGCAGCAGCTGCATTCCTTTCAACTGGCCTGCCACATGGAACATATGGCATTCAACCCATGCAAATCTCACATCCTCACCTGATTATGCAACAAGGATTTTCCACTGAACCCACCTTTCTCCTCCCTTAGCCACTGGAAGAACTTCAGTCCTTTAAATTCTGAGCCTCTCCAAAACCCACAACCACTACTGAGCAGTCTATATATCAAAGATGTCTTCCAAATCCAGTTGCATATCCTATCCTCCATTGTTACAAGTGCTTCCTCAATAACTCTGAACCACTCATGGCATACAAAGATTTTGTTTATAGCTATCGGCTGACCTCAAAACTAAAATATATATTTGTCAGGTCAGATCAGATTAGATCTGTGACTTGCTATAGGTACCATGTAAACTTGTACTAACCTGTTCCATGGTCGGGTTGTAAACCGTCTCCCCCACCAAGTTTTCTTGGTGAGGAGGGTGTTTGGATATGGACACGCAATGGGATTAAAAACAAAACCCGTCAAAGGGCGGAGGAGCTCCTTGTGAGCCAACAGCCATCCATATCTAGTGCCCAACTGTGTCTGCGGACGTCCTCCTTCGGTTGGGTTACCTTTTTGAGGAGGTTGGTGACAGGATTTGCACTCTGGCCACCGTAAACCCTTCATTCCGCAAAATATACGAAAAGCATTAAAAAAAAATCTGAAAACCCACTCCGTGGGAGTACCTCCTGTGCCCTTCACAAGGCAGCTCACCGGATTACGGGATTGGGGCAAAGCCTTCGGGACCCCCAATCTTTGATGATAGGAGGGAAACCACGTGGTAACCTTCTTGGGTCAGATTGCGGTAGTGTGTGTCAGGGTAGTGCTAAGGTGTCGTCCAAAAATGGATGCAGCGTCACGCTGTTCTTGCGCATGCTCCCATACTTGACCTGACCTATAGGCTGATGTCCCCACTTAACATTTCTCGCTACTTGATGCTGCAGCATCCAAAGTTCTTCGTCATCGGTATCTCCTACAAATAAGGTGCACAGCTTGTTGCTGCCTCATCACATACATGTTGGTTTCCTCCCTGTTATCTGTTTGCTCTCTCTGCTCCTGCTCCACCTGCTCTTTCAGCCCTCTGTCTTTCTCCAGTCACTCGAGTCCAGAGCAAACCTGTTCTTCCAGTAAACCATCCTTGTTAACTTTACAAAATGTAGTCGTGCTGCTTACTCGACTCATTTGGTACACTTTTCTCCCTCCTGTGTAATGTCCTCCCTGAGTCGATACAATATCGCTCTTCCTTTCAGGGTTTCAAGATGCATGGGACTATCATACCATCAATGTCATCTTTCACCCCCTACCTATGATATTTTTTTTGATCCTCATAAACCCTCATGACCAAACCTCAAAACTAAAAGATACAATCCTTTTTTGTCGATTTAATCTCCTTTCCATTTGCTTGTTTGTGCCTGGTTCTTTACTCAACAACGCATTATCAGTATGTAACTGTTCTATCATCTGTCACATTTATCTTCCATAAGCACAGATTTTGCATACAGAAGATTAATAAATGCAATGGAGGTCTAAAATTGAG
>CM068960.1:8479123-8496225 GCA_035128595.1 Eptatretus atami
AGGGGAAAAGAATTTGCTGCTGCTTACAGCAGGCAGTGTATTATAGGCAGCATTGAATTCCCATTTGAAATTGCCGATAGAAGATGGAGGGTGCTGGTTCACCAGTGACAACACCTCATGGGATGCTCCATATTTGTGATTGAGGTTTGTTTTGATGGAACAGTGAGTAATTATAAATATGTACTTGCTTTTTCAGAGAAAATTGCTTCAGCCAGAGGATGGACACAATGTACAGCCCACAGTGACCCAAAGAAATCGTCCTGCAAAACTGCCCACTGTCAAATGTAATATCGTTATCCACACATCCATTCTCCTTGTAATGGTTCCCCAACAAGTATCCGCTGTATTATGGGTTGCAAGCACCACACGTGCCGTTTATTATAGCCCGTCATGCTGCAGTGGGACAGATGTGCCACGTCTGCTGCTGGGAAATTATGGGGCTCGGGTATCGAAGGGAGCCAAAGGGCACGTCACGGCTGCTTGTCAGTTACCAGTCGCAGCACTGGGCGGCGAGAAGGTGTGAAGGTGCCCAATGGCAACCCAATGCCCCGGCTGTCAGCGCATAAACACTCCCCGTGACCCCCTCGCTGCACCCCTACTTCCCTGCACTGTGCTCCATGAACCCTCTCAGCTGCCCTCCAGTGCGATCACCAACTTGCTCTAATCACCTGTAATTGGCGTGATCCAGAAAATGTCCCAGCAAGTGCGGCAACGAAGACATTTGACAGGAACATCTCGAAAGAAGCATCTTTTCCCCAACCAAGCTGCAACTTAGTATCATGAACATATATATATATCGATTTGATGTACCTTACTCTTTCAGAGCGTTGGTGCTGCCGAAGCAGTTTCTTGGTAAAGGTTATATTGAGGGATTTGCCATTGACTTCCCAGCATTGTTTGTTCATACTCTGCTTTCAAATGCTGAGCACCAAACAACGAAAGCAGACATAACATTTTAAAAGTCTTGGTATGTCTCAGCTAGGATTTGAACCACTGACCTTCCAGACTCAGAGCGAATGCTCCAACCATTATGCCACCGAGGCAGCTCGTGGGTGGGTGGGTGGGGGTTGCAGCAGCGCGATGGGGAGTTTGGGGCAGCATGAGGGGTGTTGAAGCAGCGGCATCACGAGGGGATGGAGGCAGCGGTGAGGGTGGGAGGCAGCGTGATGGGGAGGGGGAGCAGTGTGACAGGGTGGGGGGAAGCAGCGAGATGGGCAGGAGATGGCATTTGACGGGGAGGCAGCGTTTAGGTGGTGGGGGCAACATGAGTGGACGGGGAGGCAGCGTGAGGAAAGGGGGCGCAGCACGAGGAAAAGCGGGCAGCGCAAGGGAAAAGGAGAAAGCGTGAGGATGGGAGAGGCAGCATGAGTGGAGGGAAGCATGAGGGCATGGAGGCAGCAGCTGAGGAGGGTGGAAGCAGCATGATGGGGGGGGGGGGTCACAGCATGAAAGAAACTGGAGGCTGTGTGAGGGAGCAAATGGGAAGGCAGAATGAGGGGATGGGAAGAAGGCGGCATGAGTGGAGGTAAAGAAGCAGCATGAGGAGAGGAAAGAGGCAGCGTGAGGGAGGGGAAGTAGAATGATGGAGGGGAAGGCAGAATGAGGCGATGGGAAGAAGGCGGCATGAGTGGAGGTAAAGAAGGCAGCATGAGGGGAGGGAAAGGCAGCATGAGGGGAGGGAAAGGCAGCATGAGGGAGGGAAAGAGGCAGCGTGAGGGGAGGGGAAGCAGCATGAGGGGAGGGAAAGAGAGCAGCGTGAGGGGAGGGGAAGAGGCAGCGTGAGAGGAGGGAAAGAGGCAGCGTGAGGGGAGGGGAAGAGGCAGCGTGAGAGGGGAGGGAGGGAAGAGGCAGCATGAGGGGAGGGAGGAAGGCAGCATGAGTGGAGGGGAGAGCAGTGTGAAGGGAACATGGCATGGTCTGCAGAGGGAGGGGAAGAGGCAGCGTGAGGGGAGGGGAAGGCAGCATGAGTGGAGGGGAGAGCAGCGTGAAGGGAGCGATGGCAGCGTGAGGGGAGGGTAAAACAGCGTGAGGAAAGGGTAAGGCTGCATCAGGCCAAGGGAAGGAAGCATAAGGGCAAGGGAAGAAATGGTGAAGGGAGGGTAGGCAGTGTACCAGGGCATTCCCGGGACGATAAAAGGCGCCCAAACAGCTTGTTTTATTTTTAACCACAGTGTTCCATGTAAAACCAGGTGGGAAAATTTTATAATTAAAACCCATGCTATCTACCTGGCAAAGGCCTGGCTGCATGCATGCCCAAACCAATATGCATTCCTCCAACCTGATTGTATGCAATCACACACAAACTACACCACGTCTGACCTCTGTGTTTGCTGTCTACGTACCTCTTAGTTTTCAGCTACTGTCGACTATTAATATATTGCAGAAACTAGTCGTGTGTTTGTATTAATATTTTGTTATGAAAGCAGATCACACAAAACAGAAAAACGAAAACTGCTTCTGTAATTTCCGGAAAAAAACAGGACCTCCTGTCGACTCCATCATCATAGATTTTAAAAGCAGATTCGAGAGCACAACATTGCGCCAAATGAAGTTCCACTTTCTGCACATTCCTTAATCTTTTCTTCACTAAATATAATCATCTAATCAGAAGAAAAAATGGAGCTGAATGTAATAATTTTTTATTTTTTTATTTTTTAGCAGTCACTCAAAGATTGGTATTTCCATCAGCGAAGTGACAGTCTTGCTTCTCATGATTTTGAAATGAACAATCAAGCAGCTTGGTGAGCGCTCGCCAAGTGGCTTAAGCACTCAAGTAAGCACTCCGATGGAATGCCTGTTTTGGCAAGCGATTACCGCTTTCCGTTGGTCACATGAACCCATGCACCAAGAAACGCCCAAGCAATGTCCGAATTGGACAAATCAACACTTTTTTTTTAGCAGTCGGCACTGCTGCTAAGTTCAAGTGTGGATGTTACATTTTTATAATTCGGCTTAGTTCAAGAGATTCTCAAGGTTATGGCACATGTGGAAATGAATAAAGCCAGGAATGCTGGCGTCTCCAAGCTTTTTTAAGCATTGCAATGTACCCAACGATTCATAGCTATGATGAACAGGTATTCGATAACATGAGAGGAAAGTGAGAAAGAAAAAAAAAACTTCTTCATTAAGAAATTCTTGCGGCCTGTTCAAAGTCAAGGCATGTTTGAGCAGGCTAAAAAATATGGCGGCTTCAGACCCCGACGTGGTAACACAGGATACACCTCCAGACCCCAGAGAGTGAGGTGGCCGAGGATGTGCCTGATAAAGGATATAATTAAATAAGGCCATTAATTATCTTCAAAAGGGGTTTTTTAGTTAAACCAAACACCCAATTTTCACTCATACGCTTCCTTGGAGATCCCTGAGTGTGCATGCAAAGTTTCAGGCTGCTCGGTTTCATGATTTTGGAGTTATGGAGGAGACACACACACATTGACATTTATTAGTATAGCTATACAGACATGACAGAAGTAAATAGACACCTTAAATTTCTTCATTTCATATGAAAATGCACTTTTAGTCAGTGATTTGTACGAATATTTGACTATTTCTTTGCAGAAACGAGTTACTGGGTCTTGTACGCCAATTAATTATGCCTCTAACCCAGGGAGCACACAAACTTTCCAATTTTCAAAGAGGACAAATTGTTGGCTAATCAGAAGATGGAATCGGCCAGTGTCAGATAGCTCAGAACCTTGGCATTCCGCTTTCTTCGGTCAATTGGGTGATTGTGAAACTCACCAGCGAAGGCAAGGAATCCACAGCTTCCCGTTCTGGTCGACCTGGGCCCTCAGAAAGGTGTCTTCGAGCTGTCAAGCGATCCATTGAGAAAACTCCTCGTTGCAAGGCAGCAGATGTTGCAGAGGAGGTCCAAGTTAGCTCAAGAACTGCTGTGTGGTACCTTCATCAACTGGGCTACTATGGGAGAGCAGCTCGGAGAAAACCTCTTCTTCGACCCGCCAACATTCAAATGAGAAATAAGTGGGCCGATGAGATGGCCAACAGATCCTTGGAGTTTTGGAAAACGGTCATTTTTTCAGGTGAGTCTCAATTTACTAAATTTTCTGGCAGTGGACATGTATGGTTTGGAGACTTCCCAATCAAGAGTTTTCTTTGAACCGATTGCAGCCAAGTGTCAAACACGGTGGTTTTTCCGTGATGGTGTGGGGAGCAATCTGGAGTGCTGGTCGCTCAGAGCTTGTCGAGTGTGTTGGCAACATCAACTCCACGATACACATTTCTATCCTTAAGAATTGACTTCTCCCTGTCTTCTCCACTGGACAGAAGGTCAATAACAACACTGTTCATCGAAGATGGAGCTCCATGAAACACTGCAAAAAAGACCAAAGAATGGCAAGACAGAAATGGGATCGAGCGACTTCCACGGCCAAGTCAGTCTCCTGACATGAATCCCATTGAACACCTCTGGGCCATATTGGATCGAGCTGTGCGGACAAATTCCAGGAAACCAACATCACGGGCAAAATTGCTAACTCGTTTGTGTGAAGCCTGGGCAGAAATCCCACAACAGAAAATTTCGGAACTCGTTAGTTGCATATCTGAAAGAGTAAAAGCGTTGAAATCTGCAAATGTAAAGTCTACCAAATCCTTGTGCTTGTACTAAAATAGATCAAATGTTCTTCAAATGTTAAATAAATAAATTCTTTAAAAATCATGGTGTCTATTTACCTCTGTCATGTCTCTGTACATGTACATACATACAATATTATATATATATATATATCATATATATAATATATATATATACATATTATTATATATCATATTAATTACATACGTATATAGTCTATACATATATATATATGTATATACGTATAATACATGTATATATATATATGCATATACATGTATAATACATATAATATATATGTATAAAAAATTAAAAACGTTAATAAAAAAATATATAAAATACCTGAAAAAATATTTTATTAAAATTTAATTAAAAATAAAATTAAAATAAAAAAATTATCAAAAAAATAAGATTTACAATCAAAATTAATTAAAAAAATAAAATAATATAAATAATAATAATTATAACAATAAAATAAAAATATATATTAAATTATTTAAAATAAAAAAATAAATATAATAAATATTTTTTTAAAATTAAATTTTATTAAAAATATATATATAAAAATAAATAAATTTTAATAAAAATATAAAAAAATAATTATTAATAATAATTTAAATTATATTTATTAAAAAAAATAATAAATATAAATATAAATAAATAAAAAATTATAATAAAACAATAAATATTTAAATATAATTTTATATTAAAAAAATAAAAATATATATATAATATGAAATAATATTAAGATATAAGATATATTAAATAATTAATTAAATATAATAGAAAAAAATATAAATAAAAAAAAAAATAATTATTTTAAAAAAATAAAAATATTAATAATTATAAAAAAATATTATTACAATGTATTAATAATATTAAAAATTATTATAAATTAAAAATATAAAAAAAAAAAAAAAAATTAAATAAAATAATAAATAAAAAAATATATTATTAAATAAAAAATAAATTAATAAAAAAAAAAAAAAAATAATAATCAATAAAAATCAATTTTTAATAAAAATCTAAAATAAATAAAAAATATTTATTATAATAAATTATAAATATCTAAACTTAAAATAATAAAAAATTAAACCTAAAAAAATATTATATTATTATAATATAAATTAATATTGCCGTCTTACACGTGTTTATAAATACCATATATCTTACTGTACTATCTATAAAAATATTAATGGTAATAATTAACTGAGGGCATGTTATATTAATTAAAATATAATATAAATAGATTAAAATAGATATATACGAAATACATTAAATAAAGAAATTTAATGGAAAAAAAAAATAAAAATAATGAAAAAAATATATTATAAAAAAAATATAAATATAAAAAAAATTAAAAAAAATAAAAAATAAAAAAATTAAGATTACATTATAAATATATAAAGAATAATATTTATTGTATGTTGAAATATTATATTACATATTTTAATAAATATAATACTATGTTAAATATTTATATAAAATTTAAAAATACTTGTAAAAAATTAAAAAAACATTCTATTTTAAAATTTTTAATAATTAATTTTTAATTTATATTAAATATAAAAAAAATATTAATTTTATTCTTGTTTATAAAATATTTCGTTATTACTTTATAAAATTTTATAATGTTTATAATTAAAAATAAACAGAAAGTATTAAAATAAACTTCATATATGATAATATGTATACATAAATAATATGTATTTATAAAAAATATTATATATATTAGTATATTTTGTAAAATATAAAATATTAAATAATATAAATTAAATAAATTTTATAATATAAAAAATTATTTAATTATTTAATATAATTGTTTATTAATATTTTAAAGTAAAATTTAGATATACAAATGACAGTCATAGTTAATCTATTTGTATACAAATTTGTAGTTAGTAAATGTAATTCACCAAAAATGAATTTTTTAAGATATTTTTTTTATTTAACATTTTTTTTGAAATAAGATACAATATTATATATTTTAAAAAAAAAATAAGAATTACATTAAAATAAAAATTTTAAATAATAAATTATAAAAGTTTTTTTTTTATAATAAATAAAAGCTAATTTTCAAGGTTAATTTTGGATATTAAAAAATCTATTTTTAACTTATATTTTGTAACAGAATTTTAAACAAACGAAACATTTTTACTTTTCATTAAAAAATATTTAATAATCTTAAACAATAAAGAGTTCACGAAATTTACTTGTTGTGTAGATTTTATAAAATAACTTAGTCCTCGGTTTCATCTTTCTTTTTAAAACGAGTTAATAATAGTACATAAATATATTAATTGCACCCGTTAGAGTGGTTTCGTGAAGATTGTCTCGCACAAAGAGAGAGAAACTTCGATCCAAATATGGCCCTTGAAGTTGATGTAAAAATTCTTAAATGTGAGTATATTTTATTTTAAAAAATCATTTGTTTTAATTTTCAGTTTAGATAAAAAAGACTTATTTTTTTTAATTTTGTTGTAAAACTTGAAGCCGTGGTAAGTCGCGTCGATACCCATTTCTGTCTTGCATTCTTTTGTCTTTTTTGAGATGTTATCATGGAGCTCCATCTTCGATGAACAGTGTTTGTTATTGACCTTACATGTCCCAGTGGAGAAGACAGGGAGAAGTCAATTCTTACGATAGAAATGTGTATCGTGGAGTTGATGTTCAACACACTCGACAAGCTCTGATAGAACGAGAGAGACTTCAAAAAAAAAAAAAAAATAAGCAAAAAAACTTTTATAATTTTTTATCTAAAACAGTTATTAATATAATTAATTGTCCCCACACCAATAAACACGAAATTTAAAAACCCCGTGTTTGATCAACTTTGGCTGCATATCTTAGTTTTTAATCAAAAAGAAACTTTTCTTTATGAGTTTAGGGATAAGTTCCAAACTAACATTTAACCACTACAGTCCAAGAAAAAATAATATAAAGTAAAATATATAAAAAATAGTATGAAAAAAACTCACCTGTATATTAAATAACGTTTTCCAAAAATCTTATACTAAAAAAAAATGAAAGATTCTTTTATAGTTTGTGTCCATCTCATCGTATTTTGTACTTAAAAAACAACACTTAAATTAATTTCTTTCAAATATTTTAATTGAATGTTGGCGGAAAGTCGAATGTAAAGATGTCAAGTTAATTTCTCCCGAGCTTGCTTCTCTTTTTCCATAGTAGCCCATGATTGATTTACAGGTTATCTAACACTAGAACAGATTCTATTGAGAAGTTAACTTTTGAGAAAACCTCTCTTAGCAACATCATGCTGCCATTCACAGGCGTTTTCCAATGGATATGCAGCTTTTGACTAGCAATAAAACGATTATAAAGACACCTTTTTCTGTAAAAAAAATGCTCAAAAATGTACTAACCGAACCTAAGTAAAATTTGTGTAACTGTAATGTAGATTTTTTCTTTTCTTGCTTTCTGCTGGTGTATGTTATTCTAACATATAACACAATAAAAATACCATTTGACCTGAAAAAGTAAAAAAAAAATTTAAGTTCAAAATTTGTTTTTTATATAAAATAAATGATTTTATTTATATTAAATTATTTTAAATTAAATATTAATTGCTTTAGTTTAAAAATTAGTAATTTTTATATAACATTATGTTTTTTTATTTATTAATTGTTATTTATTTTAAAAAATATTGTATATATTTAATAAAAATTAATTTTATATTCCACACAAAAATAATAATATATGTACTTTAATACATATTTACATTCATATGGTAATGTATATATCTATACATTTATATATTTATACGTATATACAGGCAGTAATATACATTATATATAACATAAATATAATGTAATAAATAATACAATGTAGGACTTTGACAGTTGGGGAGACGGGGGAAGTGCTCGTCACACTAAACAAGTTTCGATTTACCCACCGATCACATCACGTGCCTTCTGGTCGAATGGTTTGCATTGGCGGGAACAATCGTCTGGGTGGCAAAAGGACGGTTGTTCTTTGCGGATTATGCGGTTTTACCATGTGAGATCTAATCCGCGGTGATGCTCACCATAACAGTCGGCAGGTATGTCTGATGTTTAAACGATGAACGTGGTCATCATGCGTAAGATATTTCTTGGTATGCTGTCCTACTGAGAGCAAACAAGCCCAAAATCCAGATAGGTGGCTCCATTTGATGTTTAATTGATGTTGACCATGTAATCATTGTCTGATTGACAGTCACTCGGCCGAGGCCTCTGGGTTTGGAGGTGATGCTTTGGACCAATGTCCAATGGAGATTGGGGGAGTGATCGTCACACTCCACATGTTTCAATATATATATATATATTATTATATAATATTATATATATATATATATATATATATATATATATAATTATATATATATATATACATATATATAATATATATACATATATATATATATATACATACATATATACAATATATATATATCGCTTTGCTGATAGCGACAAACACCGTCAGGACATAATCACCACCCGGACACATCCGGAGACAAAGAGACAGAGAGAAGAGAGAGGAGAGAGGGAGAGAGACAAGAGAGAGACAGAGAGAGAGACAGAGAGAGAGACAGAGAGAGAGACAGAGAGAGAGACAGAGAGAGACAGAGAGAGACAGAGAGAGACAGAGAGAGACAGATGAGGTGGAGGGAGGGAGTTAGTAGAGAGAAAATGTGATGCTTTATACCACACAGCACACGACACACACACAACACACACACACACACACACACACACACACACACACACACACACACACACACACACACACACACACACACACAGCACAGATATTTGTGCTTGGCCGATATCGGCAGCTATTGGAGAATCAGAGATTGGGTCAATGTGTTACCACTGCAGTACATACTGTATACAACTCAATAACCTTGAGTAGCTTAAATTTCGCCATTATTTTGGGGGAATTTCAACACACAATTTTTTTTTAAACTGTTGCATTATATAGACATTTAATGGGGATGTGCATAAACATTAATCTTTATAATCAGCTGTGTGTGACTGTTGGGAAAAAAAATTTGGCCTTGTTTAATTTCGAAAACACTTCAATATGGCAAACGGCTCAGAAATTGGGTGTTATCATGTATATTTTGCTTTTAAACTCACAAAACGAAACCATATATCCTCTGTAAAGCACACCCGATAACCCATTGGTTTAGAAACAGGTGCAAGGACAAAGGAAAACCTGATAGAAATCCCCATAAGATACGGGCTGAAACTTTACCACCACGGCGCCCGTAACAGGCATGGCAATGCCACGCACCCCAGGAGAGTCCCGACAAATCCAAATCTCCCCAAATGTACCACGTCCATGTGTGCTGTATATGTACATCTACCTTTAATAGCAACCACTGACTGTACATCCCGATCGGGACACAAACTGTACCGCTGTCGACTGTAGGGCTCTCGGCAAGTGGCTTGATCTACTCTGCTTATTTAAGGAATAAAGAAATAAGAGCAAACCCGATCTCAGGTGACATTTCACCCGCTTCCCATCGAGCTTCCTCAGACCTGTATTGGTACGCGTCAGCGGTTCCCAAACCCATTGTCGCGACCCAAATAAGGGTCACGAGGGTGTTTCTAATGGTCATGGGATGGTCTCCAAAAAGAAACATTATAGTGTTAAAAATGGATCACTTCATTGGCACAATATGAAGGATTCCTATTACATTTTTATTTAAATTCATTTTTTAAAATTAAATTCTGTTGCCAAAATATATTTTGTATTCTGAATCATTCACGTTTTTATCATATTTTTATACATGTTTTATAATATTTCTTTTATTTATAAAAAATGTTCCAATCAATTTTAAACTCTTTTCATTCTAGGTCTGCCCTTTAACTGGAAAAAAATGCCCAACGCAAAACACAACTGCAGTATAAGTCTGACTTTTTGAAATATGGCTTCACGGAGATGACAGAACGATCTGGGAATGTCCGACCTCAGTGTGTTCAGTGTCTGCAAGTCCTCGCCAACGAATCTATGAAGGAAAACAAATTGAAACGTCATTTGCATTCAGTTCATCCAAAGTTTGTCGAAAAGCCACTGAGTTAATGGAAGTCAAAGAAGAACACATAACTGGAGAAGACATCTTTAATATGATGAACAATTTTTTGCAAGAAACATGATCTATACTGGTTGAATTGTTTGGCTGTGTGCACTGACCGAGCAGCTCCATCTATGATGGGAAATCGTGTGGGTTTTGTTGCTCTTGTTAAAGCAGAAAACCATGATGTTGTAATAATTCACTGTTTCTTACATCGGGAAAACCTTGCCTCTCAACGTTTGCAACCGGACCTTCATGTAGTTATCAATGATGTTATCCAAATTGTGAATTTCATAAAGGCCAGGACTTTAAACTTACGTATTTTCCATAGCATGTGTGAAGAGATGGCATCACAGCACCAGGTCTTGCTGTTCCACTCTGATGTTCATTGGCGCTCTCTCGAGGGAAGATTCTCGCAAGAATTATTGAACTAAAGACGGAAATTTAAGTTTTTTTTTTAACTTGAGAAGAAACATGCGCTGGCAGACTGCTTTAAAGATTCTGCTTGGTTGGCAAAGCTTGCTTATTTGTGCGACATCTTCAAGCACCTGAATGAACTGAATTCAGACATGCAGGGTCAAAATCATACCAAACGGCTAGTTTTCCAGAACTGAGTGTTCTGCTGGAAGATATGCTCGAGATATCCCTTGTTGACATCAAAAGTATTTTTGAAGATCATCTGAAGAACCTTCAGGAAGAAATGGACAGATATTTTCAGGAAAACGTCGATCTTAAGAAGCATAGTTGGATCAGGGATGTGTTCAATGTGAACGTCAGTGAAGTCGAAGATATTCCAGGATTTCAAGAGGAACTTATAGAACTCCAGAAAAATCAAGTGCAGAAGCAACGTTTTGAAAACCTCCCGAATTTTAAATTTTGGACACAACTGAAGGATTAGCCCATTTTGACTCGAGAGGCTGAAATAGCTCTTCTCCCTTTTCCAACAATGTATCTCTGTGAACAAGGATTTTCAGGTCTTCTGGTAAATAAAACTAAAGCATGGAGTCGTATGGAACCTCAGCATGACTTGTGTTGTGCTCGATCCATCAATATAAAACTAAACTTTGAGGAGCTTACCCAAAAAATGAAACAGCATCATGGCTGCCACTGAGAAAATCTTTGATTGTGTGATGAAGTATCATTTTCATGTAAATTTGTTTTACATTTAGTCCAATTAAAAATGCTTTGAAATTTATGATGTGTTGGTAGTTAATCCAAGAAAAGATATGAATAAACACAACACATCAAAATGATTGGTCATAAGCACTGCATGTACAAATGTGTAGGGTCCGCCAGGCCAGGACAATATTGGATTTGGGTCAGGTCAGGTCAGGTATGGGAGCACGCGCCAGAGCAGCGCGTTACTGCATCCACTTTCTGCCGGTACTCCAGGGGCCTCCATCTGGCCATCCCCATCTCCTTGAGATGCTGATCAACCTGCTGCAACCACGAGGCACGTGGTTGACCCATTGGCCTCCTCCACTCACGAGGCTCCCTCGCTGAGAGAATCTGGTGAGCAGCATCAGGAAAACGAGCCACATGTCCATACAGCCACAGCTGACACTCATGGACTATGCAGGTAACAAATCTCATTTGAGTCTCTCTTCGCAACCGCTCGTTGGACACAAAGTCTGACCAGCGATAGCCAAGGATTCTCCGAAGAGACGTACCAAAGGAATTAAGTCTCCATCTCAGATCCTTGGTCAGAGTTCAAGTCTCACATCTGTAGAGCAAGACTGGAAGCACCAAGAACCTTAAGACTCAGACTTTTGTCCTCCCGCACAGGTACCGACAGCACCACACCCCATTACCCAGTGAATCCATGACTCCCAGGCCCGACCCAGATGTCTGTTGACCTCTGGCTCACAGCCAGCAGAGACATAAATATCACTGCCAAGGCAAGCGAATCTCTCTGTGACCTCAACTTCCTCACCACAAACAGGTACAGACAGGATAGCAGCATCCAAGATGTCATTGAAAGCCTGGATCTTAGTTTTGACCCAGGAAACCCATAATCCCAGCAGTTCCGACTCCTCATTTAGCACCTCGAGGTCCCCCAAAAGGATCTCCAGAGTCTCCGCAAAGATGACTGCATCATCTGTGAAAACAAGGTCAGAGATCTTGACATTTCCAAATGACGCACCACAGCTTGATCTCTCCGACATCCTCCCCAGAATCCAGTCCATACAAGCATTGAAAAGTGTGGGGGGCAGTACACACCCCTTACAAACTGCAGTAACAACTGGAAATAAGTTAGAGATGGTGTCACCACATCTCACAGCACTCTCAGTCCCAGAGTATAGTTCATACATCAGATCAATCAGTTTTGGTGGCATCCCAGGAAGACATCAGATCAATCAGGAAGGTGGCATCCTCCAGAGGGCATCCCAATTCACTGAATCAAACGCTTTACAGAGATCAACATAAGCTGTTTGAGAAACTCTCGTCTGTGTTCGGTGAGGAGCCGAAGAGCAAGGATACGGTTAATCGTTAACCTCTTTGGTGTAAAGCCTGACTGCTCTGGGTGCTGGCTCTCAAACAGATGGTGGCAATCCCTTTCAAGAATTATCCAAGCAAAGACCTTGCCCGGCACAGAGAGCAGTGTCACCCCTCAGTAGTTGTTGCAGTCCTGGCGATCACCCTTCCCTTTCCAGGGAGGGACAACAAGGCCCCTCTTCCAGATAGTTAAGGTGATGCCTGTGTTCCAGGCAGAGCACAGAACTGCATGCAATGACATGAGTACAGCATTTCCACCAGCCTTGAGAAGTTCAGCATGGATGCCACACATCCCTGGAGGTTTACCCCATTTGAACCGGTTCACCGCAGCCTGTGTTTCCACAAACAAAGGTAGATCACAGTTGATTGGAGGGTCAGCAATAAGGATAGTAACACCCCTGACATCCAACTCCACAGCTGGTGGATCAGCCTGGTACAGCCGCTCAAAGTAACTGGGCCAGCGGGCCTTCACTTTGGACTCCTCTGTCAAGAGATAGGTTTTCCACCTATCATCAAGGAGTGGAGGTCCCTAAGAATTTGCCCCAATCGCGTCATCCAGTGAGCTGCCCGGTGGAGGGCAGCTGCACAGGAGGTACTCCCACGGAGTGGGTTTTCAATTTTCTTTCCGGTGGTTTATGTTTTGCGGAGTGAAGGGTTTTGCGGTGGATGAAGTGCAAATCCTGTCACCAACCTTCTAAAAAAAAAAGGTAACCCAGCTGCAGGAGGATGTCCGCAGACACAATTGGGTACTAGATATGGATGGAAACCCATCCGGTAGCGGAGGGGGTGTGTAGCATTGGGATTCTCATGTGTCTATTGTGTGTGAACGTCTCTGTAGTTGATGAGGAACTCTGGGAAGGGTTCAAAACAGCATAGCGCTTAGCTTGTGTAGGTCTTCTTGGGTTGCTTTATGCAGCTTCTTCAGCTCAAGTAGTGTGGGAAGGGTCAATTATATATATATATATATATATATATATATGTATACCCACCCATTCTCCCTGATAATGCAATGGTGGGAAAGAAGTCGACACAATTACCCTGTTCTTGTTTCATGAGAACTTAGCTATGAGCCCTCAAAATCTTTGCATTAAAATATGTACAGAAATGTGCACAACAGTTTAAAGCAGTTAGGTTTGAAAGTTTGTTTTGAGTTTGAAGGCCACGTGGCATGGATTGAAAAAAATAAAATCGCCATCACAAAACAAATTATCTCATTGGCATGAAAGGCACTGTCAAGTAAACATATTGCTGAAGCCTGAGCTCCCAAATGATGCAAATTGCTGCATGTTCGGGTTCCCGGGGAAAAGGCAATTTGTAGACGAGGCGCTGCAGATGTGTAATTTGTTCGCTCGCGGACTGTGCTCCATGCAGCTGTGCGGGAAGTTTTAGCATGCGTTTCCAGTTAATGTAGACATTCTTCCGAGTCATTTGCAAAATTGTTTCAATGTGGAAGAGAGCGCGTGGGTTGAGGGTGGTACCGAAGAAGGGCTGGGTTGGTGTACGGGGTGTTTTGGGGAATCAGGTACCAAGTCGGATTTTTTTTTCTTCTTCTTTTTGCTGCAATAACACGTAAAAAGCAAGGAACGAGGGGCAGAGATGACAGCTGAGTCCCATTACAGGCCCATTGTAGCAGCGTTTATGGAAAATTACTTGAAGGTTACCCAAAGTACAGCTCCCAAGAAGGTATGACGTCATTAACGATGGCAACCATACAGCGGTTTTGCTCGGTTGAATGTAAGGAACGTACTTGCATTGTCCATGCACGGGCACAGGGCACGGAATGCAGCTTGAATTGAGCTGACATTGATTACAACAGGGATTTCAAAAATAAAAAAAATGCTTCTCTGGATCCAAGTCCAAGATGTGAAGGAATCGTCAGATATAATAGTTTTATGTAAAGTTTGGTCATAACGTAGCACTACGATTAAACTTTTCAATCACACTATTATGATACATCATTTTTATTACAAGCTCTGTATTATTCTTGATATATATATATACTGTATGTATGAAGTTCATGATGATTGGGGGTTCTGTGTCATTACTTTAAGGCCTTATCCGCCATTTTAAATTTTTAACATGGAGAGGGACTTGTGTTAGGGTGAAGTTGTGTGTTACATAATTCACCAGTGGAACAAGCCTTGTCTATTTTCAATGAGACAGGCTAAGAGGTTTTGTCCATGTGTTCCGCGTGTTGAATTGGGTGAGGCCAGGAGAATGGGATGGCCTCCCACACACGGAGAGAGCCCCTCCTACTAGCTATCCATCAATGACTGCGAGGTAGACCTTGGACTGTCCACGGACCGTGTTTGGTTCAGACTCCCATTCGGTGATCGGTCCACTCTGCCTAAGCGAGGAGAACCCTTAGACTGAGATTGGGGAACCTTTTCGGGAGTAGGAGACCCACCCCCTCAAGCTGATGATTGGCTAGCCTCTGGATCGGGGGTGGGGTGGGTGCGGAGACAAGACTAGTTATGTGAGGTGGTGTGATTGGCCAAGTGCAATCAGTCAGTGTGGAGGAAGAAACTGCAAGTCAAAGCATGTTGTTGCCCCTTGCTTTCTTGCTGCTCTGCTCACAGAAATGTGATCTTGACCGTTTGTCTGCTCTGTGCTATTGCTGCAGGGACATTCTGCGCTTTCGCTGCCATGAGTTCTTCCCTCGTGAGCTGCCTGCTTGCTGTCAGGGCTCGCTCTCCTGCCACTTGGCCGAGCACTGCTCCTCCCGATAACCATCAGACTGGGGCTTTTCATCCTGTGCTATTTCTCCGTCACTCACCCAGTTTCATGTGAATGAGTGTGTGGGCCTTTGGCTGGGATCTAATTTTTATTGGACAATAAGTACCATTTTTATTAATTGTGTCTTTGCGTCTGAATTGTCATGCCGTGTGTCTTGTGTGATAAATAGATAATTAATTTTCAAGTGATGTGGTGCATCTCGTGATTCCTGCCATTTTGCCGTGCCAACGGCTGGGTTTAATAGGAATTCCTGGAGGGCTAAATTGTTAAAATTCCTGTTTTACAACCGTTGTGGTGCCAGACTGCACAGACTAAAGTCACCACTCAACATCGGTCTGAGTAAAAGTATGTGTGTGTATATATACAGATGATGCAGTCATCTTTGCGGAGACTTTAGAATCCTTTTGGGCCTCGAGGTGCTGAATGAGGAGTCAGAGCGCTGGGATTATGGGTTTCTGGGTCAAAACTAAGATCCAGGCTTTCAATGACATCTTGATGCTGCTGTTCTGTCTGTGCCTGTTGTTGGTGAGGAGTTGAGGTCGGGAGAGATTCACTTCCTTGGCAGTGATATTCATGTCTCTGCTGGCTGTGAGTCAGAGGTCAATAGACGTCTGGGTCGGCCTGGGGAGTCATGGATTCACTGGATATGGGGTGTGTGCTGCCGTACCTGTGCGGGAGGACGAAAGTCCGAGTCTTTAGGTCTTGGTGCTTCCAGTCTTGCTCTATGACAAGACTTGACTCTGACCAAGGATCTGAGACGGAGACTTAATTCCTTTGGTACCAGGTCTCTTCGGAGAATCCTTGGCTATCGCTGGTCGATTTTGTGTCCAACGAGCAGTTGCTGAGAGAGGACTCGATGAGATTTGTTACCTGCATGTCCTGAGCGTCAGTTGGGCTGTATGGACATGTGGCTCGTTTTCCTGAGCGATCTGCTCACCAGATTCTCTCAGCGAGGGAGTCTCGTGAGTGGAGGAGGCCAATGGGTCACCACGTGCCTCGTGGTTGCAGCAGGTTGACCTGCATCTCAAGGAGATGGGATGGCCTGGCATCTGCCTGGGGATGGCCAGACGGAGGCCCCTGGAGTACCGGGAAAGTGGACGCAGCGAGCGCTGTTCTGGGGCAAAACATCGGCTCCCCGCATTACCTGACCCCCTGAACCTGTGTGTGTGTGTGTCGTGTGTGTGTTGTTGCGGACCCAGG
>CM068960.1:8533532-8545955 GCA_035128595.1 Eptatretus atami
TTGTGAGTATGATCCCCATTATATTATAATACGATGATTGTGAGTATGATCCCCCTTATATTATAATCGATGATTGTGAGTATGATCCCCCATTATATTATAATACGATGATTATGAGTTATGCCCCATTATATTATAATACTATGATTGTGAGTATGATCCCCACTTATATATAATACTATGATTGTGAGTATGATCCCCATTATTATAATACGATGATTGTGAGTATGATCCCCATATATATATACGATGATTGTGAGTATGATCCCCATTATATTATAATACGATGATTGTGAGGATGATCCCCATTAGTATTATATACGATGATTGTGAGTATGATCCCCATTATATTATAATACGATGATTATGAGTATGATCCCCATTTATATTAATACTATGATTGTGAGTATGATCCCCCATTTATTTATAATACGATGATTGTGAGTATGATCCCCATGCTATTAGAATACGATGATTGTGAGTATGATCCCCCATATATTATAATACTATGTTGTGAGTATGATCCCCCATTATTATATACCTGATTGTGAGTATGATCCCCCATTATATTATAATATATGATTGTAGTATTGATCCCATTATATTACTACTATGATTCAATAATATCCCTCATATATACATACTATGATTGTGAGTATGATCCCCATATATTATAATACGATGATTGTGAGTATGATCCCCATATTATAATACATGATTGTGAGTTGATCCCATTATAATTATAATACGATGATTGTTGAGTATGATCCCCCTTATATTATAATACGATGATTGTGAGTATGATCCCCCATTATATTATAATACGATGATATGAGTATGATCCCCATTATATTATTAATACTATTGATTGGAGTATGATCCCCCATTATATTATAATACGATGATTGTGAGTATGATCCCCCATTATATATAATACGAGATTTGTGAGTATGATCCCCATTATATTATATAACGATGATTGTGAGTATGATCCCCCATTATATTATAATACGATGATTGTGAGGGATGATCCCCATTATATTATAATACGATTGATTGTGAGTATGATCCCCCATTATATTATAATACATAGATTATGAGTATGACCCCGTTATATTATAATACTATGATTGTGAGTATGATCCCCATTATATTATAATACGATGATTTGAGTATGATCCCCATTATTAAATACGATGATTGTGAGTATGAACCCCATTATATTATAATACGATATTGTGAGTATGATCCCCCATGTATTAAATACATGATTGTGAGTATGATCCCTATATTATAATCCTATGATTATGAGTATGTCCCTATATTATAAACACTTATTATTGAGAATGATCGCTCATATTATAATACTTGATTGATTGAGTATGATCCCTCTATTATAATACTATGATTATGAGTATGACCCCCATTATATTATAATACTATGATTGTGAGTATGATCCCCATTATATTATAATACTATGATTTGAGTTTGATCCCCCATGATTAAATACGATGATTGTGAGTATGATCCCCCATTATATTATAATATTGATGATGTGTATGATCCCATTATATTATAATACATGATTGTGAGTATGATCCCCCATTATATTATAATACTATGAATGTGAGTATGATCCCCCCATGATATTATAATACGATGATGTGAGTATGATCCCCCATTATATTAAATATGATTGTGAGTTGATCCCCCATTTATATTATAATACTATGATGTGAGTATGATCCCCCATTATATTATAATACTATGATTGTGAGTATGATCCCCATTATATTATAATACTATGTATTGTGAGTATGATCCTCCCATGATATTATAATACGATGATTGTGAGTATGATCCCCCATTATATTATAATATTTGATGATTGTGAGTTATGATCCCCCATTATATTATAAACTATGATTGTGAGTATGATCCCCCTTATATTATAATACGATGATTGTGAGTTGAACCCCTATTATATTATAAACGATGATTGTGAGTATGACCCCATGCTATTAGAATACGATGATTGTTGAGTTATGATCCCTTCATATTATAAATCTATGATATGGTATGATCCCTCATATTATAACATATGATTATGAGTATGTCCCTTCATATTATAACACTATGATTATGAGTATGATCCTCATATTATAATATATGTATGAGTATGATCCCTCATTATAACACTATGATTATGAGTATGATCCTCATATTATACACTATGATATGAGAATGATCGCTCATAGATAATACTATGATTTGAGTATGATCCCTCACATTATACACTATGATATGATATGATCCTCTTTATAATACGTATGATTATGAGTATGACCCCCCATTATATTATAATACTATGATTGTGAGTATGATCCCCATTATATTAATACTATGATTGTGGAGTGATCCCCCATTATTATAATACATGATTGTGAGTATGATCCCCCATGATATTATAATCGATGATTGTGAGTATGATCCCCCATTATATTATAATACATGATTGTGAGTATGATCCCCATTATATTATAATACTATGATGTGAGTATGATCCCCCATTATTATTATATACTATGATGTGAGTATGATCCCCCATATATAATACGATTTGTGAGTATGATCCCCCATTATATTATAATACGTGATTGTGAGTATGATCCCCATTATATTATAATACTATGATTTGTGAGTATGATCCCCCATAATATTATATACTATGAATTGTGAGTATGATCCCCCTTATATTATAATACTATGATTGTGAGTATGATCCCCCATTATATTATAATACGATGATTGTGAGTATGATCCCCATTATATTATAATACGGTGATTGTGAGTATGATCCCCCATTATATATATACATTATGATTGTGAGTATTATCCCCCATTATATATAACTATGAATTGTGAGTATGACCCCCATTATATTATAATACGATGATTGTGAGTATGATCCCCATGTATATTATATCGATGATTGGGAGTATGATCCCCCATTAATTATAATACGATGATTGTGAGTATGATCCCCCATTATATTATAATACTATGATTGTGAGGATGATCCCCCATTATTTATAATACGATGATGTGAGTATGATCCCCATTTTATTATAATACGATGATTATGAGTATGACCCCATTATATTATTAATACTATGATTGTGATATGATCCCCCATTATATTAAATACGATGATGTGAGTATGATCCCATGCTATTTAAATACGATGATTGTGAGTATGATCCCCATTATATTATAATACTAGATTTAGTGAGTATGATCCCCCATTATATTATAATACGATGATTGTGAGTATGATCCCCCATTATATATATAATACTATGATTGTGAGTATGATCCCCCATGATATTATAATACGATGATTGTGAGTATGATCCCCATTATATTATATACGGTGATTGGTGAGTATGATCCCCCATTATATTATAATATTATGATTGTGAGTATTATCCCCCATTATATTATGATACTATGATTGTGAGTATGACCCCCATTATATTATAATACATGATTGTGAGTATGATCCCCCAATTTATATTATAATACGATGATATGTGAGTATGATCCCCCATTATATTATAATACGATTGATTGTGAGTATGATCCCCCATTATATTATATACGATGATTGTGAGGATGATCCCCCATATATATCTATATATACGATGATTGTGAGTAATGATCCCCCATTATATTATAATACGATGATTGATGAGTATGACCCCCATTTAATTTATAATACTATGATGTGCAGTATGATCCCCCATTATATTCTGAATACGATGATTATGAGTATGATCCCCCATTATATTATAATACTATGATTGTGAGTATGATCCCCCATTATATATAATACGATGATTGTGGATATGATCCCCATGTATATAGATACGATGATGTGAGTATGATCCCCCATTATATTATAATACTATGATGTGAGTATGATTCCCCATTAATTATAATACGATGATTGTGAGTATATCCCCATTATATTATAATACATGATTGTGAGTATGATCCCCCTATATTTATAATCGAATGATTGTGAGTATGATCCCCATATATTATAATACGGATGATTGAGTTATGATCCCCATTATATTATAATATGATTGTGAGTATTATCCCCATTATATTATATACTATGATGTGAGTATGCCCCCATTTATATTATAATACGAATGATTGTGAAGTATGATCCCCATTATATTATAATACGGATTGTGAGTATGATCCCCATTACTATTATAAAATTATGATTGTGAGTATGATCCCCCATTATATTATATACTATGATTATATGATCCCCATGATATATATACTATGATTGTGAGTATGATCCCCCATTATATATATAATACGATGATTGTGAGTATGATCCCCCATTATATTGTATTAATACGATGATTGTGAGTATGATCCCCTTATATTTATAATACGATGATTGTGAGTATGATCCCCCATTATATTATAATACGATGATTGTGAGTATGATCCCCCATTATATTATAATACGGATTTAGATTGTGAGATGATCCCCCATATATTATAATACGAGATTGTGAGTATGATCCCCATTATATTATAATACGATGATTATGAGTATGACCCCCATTATATTATAATACTATGATTGTGAGTATGATCCCCCATTATATTATATACGATTATTGTGAGTATGATCCCCATGCTATTAGAATACGATGATTGTGAGTATGATCCCCCATTATATTATAATACTATGATTGTGAGTATGATCCCCCATTAATATATAATACCGTGATTGTGAGTATGATCCCCCATTATATTATATATTATGATTGTGAGTATTATCCCCCATTATATTATACTACTATGATTACAATAATGATCCCCATATATTATCATACTATGATTGTGAGTATGATCCCCCATTATATTATAATACGATGATGTGAGTATGATCCCCATTATATTATAATACGATGATTGTGAGTATGATCCCCCATTATATTATAATACGATGATGTGAGTATGATCCCCCATTATATTATAATACGATGATGTGAGTATGATCCCCCATTTATATTATAATACGTGATTATGAGTATGACCCCCATATTTATAATACTATGATGATGTGAGTATGATCCCCATTATATTTAATACTATGATTGTGAGTATGATCCCCATTATATTATAATACGATGATTGTGAGTATGATCCCCATTATATTATAATACGATGATTGTGAGTATGATCCCCCATTATATTATAATACGATGATTGGATGATTATGATCCGCCCATTATATTATAATACGATGATTGTGAGGATGATCCCCCATTATATTATAATACGAATGATTGTGAGTATGATCCCCATTATATTATAATACGATGATTGATGAGTATGACCCCCATTATATTATGAATACTATGATTGTAGAGTATGATCCCCCATTATATTATTAATACGCATGATTGTGAGGTGATGATCCCCATGCTATTAATACATGATTGTAGTATGATCCCATTATATTATAATACGATGATTATGAGTATGACCCCCTTATATTATAATACTATGATTGTGAGTATGATCCCCCATTATATTATAATACTATGATTTGAGTATGATCCCCATTAATATTATACTACTATGATTACAATAATGATTCCCCGATGATTTATTACTATGATTGTGAGTATGATCCCCATTATAGTTTATAATATATGATTTGAGTATGATCCCCCATATTATTATATACTATGATTACAATAATGATCCCCATGTATATTATCATACTGATGATTGTGAGTATGATCCCCCTTATATTATAATACGTGATGATTGTGAGTATATGATCCCATTATATTATAATACATGATTGTGAGTATGATCCCCCATTATGAATTATAATACGATGATTGTGAGGATGATCCCCCATTATATTATAATACGATGATGTGAGTATGATCCCCCATTGATATGGTATAATACGAATGATTATGAGTATGACCCCATATATTTATAATACTATGATTGTAGATTGATCCCCCATTATATTTAAATACATGATTGTGAGTATGATCCCCCATTGCTATAGATACGATGATTGTGGGAGTATGATCCCCATATTATAATCCTATGATTATGAGTATGATCCCCATATTATAACACTATGATTTATGATATGATCCCTCATATTATTACACCTATGATTATGAGTATGAATCGCTCATATTATATACTATGTATTATAGTAATGATCCCTCACATTTATAAAAACACTATGATTATGAGTATGATCCCTCATATTTATAACACTATGATTATGAGAATGATCGCTCATATTATAATACTATGATTATGAGTATGATCCCTCATTATAACACTATGATTATGAGTATGATCCCTCTTATTATAATTACTATGATTGTGAGTATGATCCCCCATTATATTATAATACTATGATTGTGAGGTGATCCCCCATTATATTATAATACTATGATTGTGAGTATGATCCCCCATTATATTATAATACGATGATTGTAAGAGTGAACCCTCATTTTATAGTTCAGGCCCCACGTATGTTATGCAGCTCCTATTTTCCTGGCACTATCCCGAGGGTTTACTTTTCGCATCAACAATGTCCTTTGTGTGCTGAAACGCTAATATTATTATTATTATTATTATTATTATAATATATATAATTACCTCTAATATGGATTTATTTTTGATACACTTGTGTGTGATATCTACTTTTACATTAATCGGTGTGTTTCAGCGAAACGAGTTGGAGTAGAAGTGTTTTTCTAACGTCCGAATAAAAGTGAATACCTTTAGAAGAGCTCCAAACAATACCCCCCCCCCCCCCCCCACGTCACGTGACCTCCGCGCGTGCAGCCTTTCTGCGCCGGCCAGGTGTATCCATGGAGTCTGCCAAGGAGTACGGACTGCACAGAAAATGGACTTCAGAGCGAAGGCACGGGGTGGACTCATGGGACTAATTACCATGGAGCTCTTGGTCCCTGGAGGACGTGAGCGAGAGTGCTCGAGTAAATTACCAGTCGCTAATTGAGTGCGCGAGACTGGCCGTTTGTGAGTTCGTATGTTCTTTCTTTCTTTCCTCGATTCCTGCACCACCCCCATCCCACCCTCACCCCCGTTCCTCGTCCTCCTCCACATTCCCTGCTGACCTGCTCGAGTATCCAGCGACAGGTGGACCTTGTTACCTGTACACGCCTGTTCGTCTAGGTGTGTGGGAATACCTGTACGTGTTCGGACTTTCAACCTTAAAATGAAAACCTCAATCATTCGCGTTTGGTTGAACTTTGTCCATTCAAAAAAGGAATCATTTATACACGTTGTGACGTCATCGATGACGTAATAAAAGACAACGCGTCACATACTCCTTGTTGAACACACACACACACACACACACACCAGCCGCAGTGGGCACGTTCATGCGTTCTCAGAGGAAACAAATCACTTCTCATTATTCGATTTGTTGTCGAAGAGGTTCACCTTCACCGTGCAACATCTGTTCCTCATTCAGTGACCTTGCGGCCAGAAATGGCGGTTCATTCGCTCGTTTTCGGAACGACGAGGCGTGACCCGAGACCTTGTGCAACAGCGGCAGGTGTTTGCGGTCTCTCAAGGCCGAGGGGAGATGTCCTCGAAAACTATCTCCCATTATCAGCTCGTGAGATTCGAACTTGTTGCGAAAGAGAAAGAACTCCGAAAAGGAAGCTCCGACCCGTCACCTGATAAACAGCAGCTGCTCATCGTGAGGAAGAAACGCCTGAAGGACAGGCAGCTGGTGCGATGCTGTGAGTGTGAGTTCGGTGGTCTCGAGGTGTCGGACCATCTCCATATTACGTAAAACGAGGGCAAAGGAGGTGTTTTGAGAAAATGGCAATTGAGAAACGAAAATTCGGGATTAGGACAGATCGATGGGAGATAATGACGAGTTTCGTGGAAATTTGTGGAGAATCGGTCTGATTTATGGGTGCGAGGGACGAGTACGAAGTGGAAAATGTGAGGACATTGAGAGAGGAGAGACCCCGAGCATCATCTGCAGAGAGTCATTCCATTGGAAGAAGGAGCGCAATGTAAACATGTGGCTGTGTACGCGGCCTATCCGCGTGTCTGTGTAAATTGTCCCTGCTATGTCTCGCACACTCGCAGGGATACGCTGTCCTGCGTCCAAAAAGACAGGTGAGCGTTCCAGTGAGATACCGACGGAGCCGGGATTAGTTGAAGGCGATTCCAGGCAAACCGAGGCGACCTGACCTTCGACCCCCTGTCACGATGCATGGCCGCAGACGAGACGAAAGGTCGTCAGCCACCCGAGCCGAACAGGCTCTCCCGACAACCCGCCAGTTACAGGAGGGGACCGGCACTGTGGGCTGCATATCGAGAACGAACTTCCCAGGACGGTCTCTGCACAGCCTCGTAGTAGTCGTAGTCGTAGTCGTACCAGCTACCCCTAGACACACTACACTCCCCTACAGCACAAAATCCCCATGAATGACCCCTGGAAAACCGCGTGTGCTGTTAGTTTGGATCAGGAATCAAAAAAGCGCAATAATGTACTTAAGCAACTTAATGTAAACAGCGGAGGCTTTTTACATGAACCAGGTCCAATATTACACTGTGATCTGGGCTTGACGGATTCCATGAGAGCCGTCATCGTGTGACATTTACACTCTATATTGCTCCATTAATTAATATTTATTTATAAACTCTGTATAATCAAAAGCTTAAAAGGGAGTAGAAGAAAAAATATTTATAACTGGATTTTATCCAAAGGCTGCTGTGTTTTTTTTTCTTTTTTTTTTCCTTCTCTTGGCCAGAGCTTGTAACGCCAGGCGTGTTTGGTCGCTCGTGGTGGAACTTCACAAACGTAAACGAACGCCGCAACTGTTGATCCAGCGGTCTAGCAAATCCACAGTACAACTTTAAGGTATTTTTACATCAACAAGAAAATTATAAGATGATGAACAAATAAATATGATTTGGTACCACTAAAAAATTTATTTTTTTATTAAACATAAAAATGGAACCACGAAGTGGACACGAAATTCGTCGAGTCCAATCCAACTGAATTTGTAGCCACAAAACCTCGATTTATTGTTTACAAAACATTAATATAATATTTTAAAAACAAAACGCTGGTAATTTATAGATCAAACTATAAACTCTGCTGGCTGATAGAAGAATCAAAAAAACAACCTTCTGAATACTCATGGAAACCAATACGTTAGTATTATTACCCCGCATGCACGCTGCTCTCCATGATGGTGAAACGAAGCTGCAGTTTTGCTGTGTTGGGTTTCGTGGGCATGACAGACGTATTTTGTCGCTTTATCACCAAGCCATTAGTGCGGCCTCTCCCCGCAGAGAGACTCCAGCTGTCCAGGCGTGTTCCAGACTAAACGTTCAACCCAGTGGCAGCATGATGCTCGAAGAACCAAACTTACCAAAAGGGGTTTCGGAAAGCCGGCTGTCTTTCTTCGGCACTTGTGGCGACTTGTGTTCTTGGGTTCTACTTATTTTATTTTAATTTGATCATCAAGTAACAAGGGGCTGGCGGGATAGTTTTGAGGTTTGCATAGTCACGCCGAAGCTGTCTCGGCCCGACCCGGCTCTAAACTGCCGTCGCTTGTGTTTTGCAGGCAAGGCGAGGCATCATTGTGTGCGTGTGCTTGTCCCTAGGATGGACGCTCGGTCGGAGGATTCATCTGCCTACAGCAGTCATTGATGGACGTTAGAGATGCCACTGTGTCTGTCGTGAAGAATAGGCAAGTTATCGCCGGCACCCCAAACAAATTCGAAGTTCCTGCGCACTCATCCTGCGATGGAGTGGTGACCCGTCCAGGACTGCATCCCCCTTGCCAATAAACTGCTACAGCAGAGCCAATGCTCTGTATGAAGCATAGTGTTTAATAATAATAATAATAATAATAATAATAAGTAATAAATACAATGTTGGGAAAATGATGTGGAATATACTGTATTGGTAACTTTGGCAATAATTTACTATTTTATCAACATTTGTAAAATTGCAATAAATTGTATGATTTCCAATAATAGTTGAAAGTAACAAATCCAAAATGGACTTCGCATGTGCGATTGTATACGCAAGCAAGCATTGTTGTAAATATTACCATTAACTTTCACTGCGATGAACACTCCTCGTAACAAAACTTTCCTTCACAGCGTGTTGTACTACAATGCAAGTGTTTACACTGGCGTGTAAAAGTTACATCACAATTTTATTATTATTATTATTATTATTATCATTTTTCTTTTACACACCAGAGTTACAAACTTGCGCAACGTCATGTTCTACTCGCGGGATATAAACTATACAACTCAAGCTTCTTTTAAACACTGATATGTAACACAACACAACTTTCTTTAATGCTATGATGTAAACTGTAGTATGATATTTTGTACTGCGATATAAACGATAACTCAACCTTCTTGTATGTTTACCAGTGTTGCTTGTCGGACAAATTTATGATAATTGGGCCATTCGTTCCAAGAAGAAAGACAAATAAATATGAGTAGTGAGCTGAGAGTACGCATTGAAATATGATGGACATCTGATTAAACGGACACTTCATCTAGTCGATTTCAAACTTTACAATTATAAAAACAATAAATACCTTGAAGCATCAATTGTGGTTTTAAAAAACAAACAAACGTGTGGGTGCTGGTGCACAGCTTGTAGTATTTGGTGATGTTTATGGAGACATGTCAGTTGAACAACAGTGCCCAGTGTGATAGTTAATAAATCCAATTGCGTGCGAAGAATAACTCGAAACGTACGTCCTGATTAAATAATTATTTCGGTTAGAAATTTTATTGTTTTGGCCTTCGATAACGCAAAGTCTCATGGAGCATTGCGAACGAGTTCGGACGTCGAAAAATGCTGCTTATTGATGGAAAACATTGTGAGAAAAAAAATAAACAATGAAAGATGAAAGTACAGATTAAAAATTGATTCCAAAAACATTTTGTAAATATTTTGTCGAGTCGGAAAAAAAACAACAAAATAAAACGTGTAACTATGACGTCATAACTTTAGTCAATTCTTGAGAGATTGATCCGACGTTGAGTTGTAAATCACAGACTGACACATCATCATACGTGCGTAGCTTTGATTGTAAAATTAAAAAAAATAAACATTGTGCATCAAAAACTTTATTTTAACATATTATATGATTAATATTTCCACGACCTTGTAACACATTGGGTTTTTTGGTATGCACAGTTATTGCTGAGCAAATTTGGGAGGACGGGTCCTGGATCCTCATGACTTGGTCAATTCTTGAGAGATTGATCCGACGTTGAGTTGTAAATCACAGACTGACACATCCATACGTGCGTAGCTTTGATTGTAAATTAAATAAAAAAATAAACATTGTGATCAAAAACTTTATTTTAAACATATTATATGATTAATATTTCCACGAACTTGTAACACATTGGGGTTTTTGGTATGCACAGTTATTACTGGAGCAAATTTGGCAGGGACGGGCCTGGATCCTCATGATTTGGTCAATGCTCTGAGTAGCAGATATGAACAAGAGTCTGCTTTTTAACGTCCTGATGCGAGGCCCAATCTTCACTATATTGCAGCTTTCGACCGGTATAAAGAGATGGATTTGAATCCACGTGCACTGTAATCCATTTTACATAGATGGTGGTCATCTGGTAAAGCTCTCTTCTGCCTGGGCAAACCTGCTCTCCAGCAGCTGTGTTATTTAACAGGATCTAAACAACGTTCCTTGTCTTTCATAACATTACATTTGAAAGGTGCCGGGTTACGGCGGTAATCATAAATGTTTTATGTTAAGTGAAACGTTCCAGGCTGCAGGAATCCATCTCCATTGAGTTTAATCGGTAAGGAAAACTCTATTGTATATGGCAGTGCAGGGTATAGAGGGGTTTTTATAAAAATAAAAATTTTTAGAACAGAGATGTTTAAAGGATGCTGAGGTTGTTTGTGGTGTTATAACTCGTTCTCAAAGAGAGCTGTATAAATTGTTTGGTGTAAAACAACCTTCATGGTTTAACAAAATGATCATGATATTATTTTCCGCACGCTCCTCGGGCTGTTCGACGGGCCATGATTTTATCCATCTTGCATGGATCGGTGCATGTTCATCATCATGGATTAGAAATGGGGTTGTAATTGGGTTCGTACTACCACATCATGTAAAACTACTCTCTGTAATGACGAGAGTCAGTCTGTGTCGGTGGAGAGATAAGGATAATTTTCTGAACCAAATGTTGAGACAGATAAAAGCCATCCTTCCCCCAACCCTGCTTTCTAGAAAGGCTCACACCCAAAACGTGTCATCGTCATTTTGCCCTTCAACAGTTCG
>CM068960.1:8545965-8556339 GCA_035128595.1 Eptatretus atami
TTATTGGATCTTATGCATGTCATGACAGTTTATGTTCATATCTCATGTAAAATTATATATGATGTGAGTTTGTGTTCATATGTGTAACATGAGAGTTCCTGTTCACACATGTAATATTGGATGCGATATAACAGTGCATGTTCATAAGTGTGATAAACGTGATGTGAGAGTTCATGTTTACATATATATGACAAGATGGGTCACCCGATCAAGATCGGGTTATTTAGACTTTAGTAAACCATCAATAGGAGGAGGAGGAGGAGGAGGAGATTGGGACCATACTCTGTGCAGAGCGTTGGTGCTGCCTAAGCAGTCTTTCTACCAGCTTTAAACATCAATCTATTGATGGTTCTTTTGTTGGAGTGGCATCCGTCCAGGTTTTGTGCCAATAGCCAAGGAGACTGCTTAGGCGCACAACGCTCTGCACAGAGTATTGGTCCAATCTCCTCCTCTCCTCCTCCTCCTATTGATGGTTTACTAAGTCTTAAATAACCGATTCTTGATCGGTGGACCATCTTGTCATATATATGTAAACATGAACTCTCACATCACGTTTATCCACTTATGAACATGCACTGTTAATGCATCCAATATTACATGTGTGAACAGGAAACTCTCATGTTACACATTGACACAAGATCACATCATATTAATTTTTACATGAATATGAACAAACTGTCATGACATGCACTAAGATCCAATAAACAATCAAAACGAACTGTTTGAAGGGCAAAAATGACGATGGACACGTTTTGGGTGTGAGCCTTTCTAAAAGCAAAGGTTGGGGAAGGTTGGCTTTTATCTGTCTCCACATTTGTTCAGAAAATTATCCTTATCTCTCCACCGACACAGACTGACTCTCGTTCTTTACAGAGAGTAGTTTTACATGATGTGGTAGTACGAACCCAATTACAACCCATTTCTAATCCATGATGTTTGAAACATGCAGCCGATCCATGCAAGATGGATAAATCATGGCCCGTCGAACAGCCCGGAGAGCGTGCGGGAAAATATATTTTACATGATCATTTTGTTAAACCATGAGGTTGTTTTACACCAAACAATTTATACAGCTCTCTTTGAGAACGAGTTATAAACCCACACACTCAGCATCCTTTAAACATTCTTGTTCTAAAAATTTTTATTTTTATAAAACCCTCTATAACCCTGCCCTGCCATATACAATAGAGTTTTCCTTTCGACTTTAAAACTCAATGAGAGATGGATTCCTGCAGCCTGGAAACTTTCACTTAACATAAAAACATTTTATGATTACCGCCGTAAACCGGCACTTTAAAATGTAATGTTATGAAGACAAGGAAACGTTGTTTAGATCCTGTTAAATAACCAGCTGCTGGAGAGCAGGTTTGCCAGGCCGAGAGCAGGGGGGGCTTTTAACCAGGAGGCACCATCTATGTAAATGGATTACAGTGCACGTGGATTTCAATCCATCTCTTTATACCGGTCGAAAGCTGCAATAGTTTGAAGATTGGGCCTCGCATCAGACGTTAAAAAAGCAGACTCTTGTTCATATCTGCTACTCAGAGCATTGACCAAATCATTGAGGATCCAGGACCCGTTCCCTGCCAAATTTGCTCAGTAATAACTGTGCTACCAAAAACCCCAATGTGTTTACAAGTTCGTGGAAATATTAATATATAATATGTTTAAAAAAGTTTTTGATCACAATGTTTTATTTTTTTTTAATTTTTACAATCAAAGCTACGCACGTATGGATGTGTCTAGTCTGTGATTTACACTCAACGTCGGATCAATTCTCAAGAATTGACCAAGTCATGAGGATACAGGAGCCGTCCCTCCCAATTTGTCAGCAATAACTGTGCATACCCAAAAACCCTGTGTTACAAGTCGTGTGATATTATCATATAATATGTTAAAAAGTTTTTGATGCACAATGTTTATTTTTTTTAATTTTACAATCAAAAGCTACGCCGTATGGATGTTATTCTGTCAGTCTGTGATTTTACAACTCAACGTTCGGATCAATCTTTCTCAAGATTGACTCAAAGTTATGACGTCATAGAGTTAACACGTTTTATTTTGTTGTTTTTTTTCCGACTCGAACAAAATATTTACAAAATGTTTTGGAATCAATTTTTAATCTGTACTTTCATCTTTCATTGTTTATTTTTTTCTCACAATGTTTTCCATCAATAGCAGCATTTTTCGACGTCCGAACTCGTTCGCAAGCTCCATGAACTTTGCGTTACGAGGCCAAAACAATAAAATTTCTAACCGAAAATATTATTTAATCAGACGTACGTTTTCGAGTTATTCTTTCGACGCAATTGGATTTATTAACAGATCACACTGGGCACTGTTGTTCAACTGACATGTCTCCATAAACATCACCAAATACTACAGCTGTTGCACCAGCCCCACACGTTTGTTTGTTTTTTAAAACCACATTGATGCTTCAAGGTATTTTTGTTTTTTATAATTGTAAGTTTGAAATCGACTAATGAGTTGTCCGTTTAATCAGAATGTCCATCATATTTCAATGCGTACTCTCACGTCACTACTCATATTTATTTGTCTTTCTCTTTGGAACGAATGGCCCAATTATCATAAATTTGTGCCGACAAGCAACACTGGTAAACATACAAGAAGGTTTGAGTTATCGTTTTATATCGCAGTACAAAATATCATACTACAGTTTACATATAGCATTAAAGAAGTTGTTTTGGTGTTACATATCAGTGGTTTAAAAGAAGCTTGAGTTGTTATAGTTTATATCCCGCGAGTAGAACATGACGTTGCGCAAGTTTGTAACTCTGGTGTTGTAAAAGAAAAATGATAATTAATAATAAATATAATAATAAAATGTGTATGTAACTTTTACACGCCAGTTGTAAACACTTGCATTGTAGTACAACACGCTGTGAAGGAAAGTTTTTGTTACGAGGAGTGTTCATCGCAGTGGAAAGTTAATGTAATATTTACAACAATGCTTGCTTGCGTTTACAATCGCACATGCGAAGTCCATTTTGGATTTGTTACTTTCAACTATTATTGGAAATCATACAATTTATTGCAATTTTTACAAATGTTTGATAAAATAGTAAATTATTGCCAAAGTTACCAATACAGTTATTTCCACATCATTTTCCCAACTTGTATTTATTACTATTATTATTATTATTTATTATTATTAAACACTATGCTTCATACAGCATCATTGGCTCTGCTGTAGCAGTTTATTGCAAGGGGGTGCAGTCCTGGACGGGTCACCACTCCATCGCAGGATGGTGCGCAGGAACTTGAATTTGTGGGGGCCGGCGATAACTTGCCATATTCTTTCACAGACAGCACAGTGGCATCTCTAACGTCCATCAATGGACTGCTGTAGGCAGATGAATCCTCACGAGGCGTCCATCCTAGGGACAAGCACACGCAACAATGATGCCTCGCCTTGCCTGCAAACACAAGCGACGGGCAGTTTAGAGCCGGGTCGGCCGAGACAGCTTCGGCGTGACTATGCAAACCTCAAAACTATCCCGCCAGCCCTTGTTACTTGATGATCAAATTAAAATAAAATAAGTAGAACCCAAAAACACACGGTCGCCACAAGTGTCCGAAAGAAAGACAGCCGGCTTTCCGAAACCCCTTTTTGGTAAGTTGGTTCTTCGAGCATCATGCTGCCATGGTTGAACGTTTGTCTGGAACACGCCTGGACAGCTGGGAGTCTCTCTGCGGGAGAGAGCCGCACTAATGGCTTGGTGATAAAAGCCGACAAAATCGTCTGTATCCATGCCACGAAACCAACACAGCAAAACTGCCAGCTTCGTTTTTACCATCATGGAGAGGGCAGCGTGCATGCGCGGAATAATTACTAACGTATTGGTTTCCATGAGTATTCAGAAGGTTGTTTTTTTGATTTCTTCTATCAGCCAGCAGAGTTTTATAGTTTGATCTATAAATTACCCAGCTTTGTTTTTTAAAATATTATATTAATGTTTTGTAAACAATAAATCGAGGTTTTTGGCTACAATTCAGTTGGATTGGACTCGACGAATTTCGTTGTCCACTTCGTGGTTCCATTTTTTATGTTTAATAAAAAAAAAATTTTTTAGTGGTTACCAATCATATTTATTGTTTCATCATCTTATATATTTCTTTGTTGATGTAAAAATCCTTAAAGTTGTACTGTGGATTTTGCTAGACCGCTGGGATAACAGTTGCGGCGTTGTTTACGTTTGTGAAGTTCCACCACGAGCGACCAAACACGCCTGGCGTTACAAGCTCTGGCAGAAGAGGAAGGAAAAAAAAGAAAAAAAACAGCAGCCTTTGGATAAATCCAGTTATAATATTTTTTCTTCTACTCCCTTTTAAGCTTTTGATTATAGAGTTTATAAATAAATATTAATTAATGGAGCAATATAGAGTGTAAATGTCACACGATGACGGCTCTTCATGGAATCCGTCAAGCCCAGTCACAGTGAAATATTGGACCTGGTTCATGTAAAAAGCTCCGCTGTTTACATTAAGTTTGCTTAAGTACATTATTGCGCTTTTTTGATCTGATCCAAAACTAACAGCACACGCGGTTTTTCCAGGGGTCATCATGGGGATTTTTGTGCTGTAGGGGGAGTGTAGTGTGCTAGGGGTAGCTGGTTACGACTAGACTACGACTACTACGAGGGCTGTGCAGAGACCGTCCTGGGAAGTTCGTTTCTCGATATTGCAGCCCACAGTGCCGGTCCCCTCTGTAACTCGCGGGTTGTTCGGGAGAGCCTTGTTCGGCTCGGTGGCTGCCCTTTCGTGTCTCGTCTGCGCCATGCATCGTGACAGGGGGTCGAAGGTACGTTCGCCTCGGTTTGCTGGAATCGCCTTCAACTAATCCCGGCTCCGTCGGTTATCTCACTGGAACGTTTCATGTCTTTTTGGACGCAGACAGCGTTATCCCTGCGAGTGTGCGAGACTTAGCAGGACAATTTACACAGACACGCGGATTGGCCGGTACACAGCCACATGTTTTACATTGCGCGTCCTTCTTTTCCAATGGGGGAAGACTCTCTGCAGATGATGCTCGGGGTCTTCTCCTCTCTCAATGTTCCTCACATTTTCCACTTCGTACTCGTCCTCGCACCATAAATCAGACCGATTCTCCACAAATTTCCACGAAAACTCGTCATTATCTCCCATCGATCTGTCCTAATTCCCGAATTTTCGTTTTCTCAATTGCCATTTTCTCAAAAACACCTTCCTTGCCCTCGTTTTACGTAATATGGAGATGGTCCGACACCTCGGACACCGAACTCACACTCACAGCATCGCACCAGCTGCCTGTCCTTCAGGCGTTCTTCCTCACGATGAAGCAGCTGCTGTTTATCAGGTGACGGGTCGGAGCTTCCTTTTCGGAGTTCTTTCTCTTTCGCAAACAAGTTCGAATCTCACGAGCGTTAATGGGAGATAGTTTTCGAGGACATCTCCCCTCGGCCTTGAGAGACCGCAAACACCTGCCGCTGTTGCCACAAGGTCTCGGGTACACGCCTCGTCGTTCCGAAAACGAGCAAATGAACCACCATTTCTCGGCCGCAAGGTTCACTGTGAGGAACAGAGTTGCACGGTGAAGGTGAACCTTCGTTCGACACAAATCGAACTAATTGAGAAGTGATTTTGTTCCTCTGAGAACGCATGAACGTTGCCCACTGCGGCTGGTTGTGTGGTGTGTGTGTGTGTGTGTTCAACAAGGAGTATGGTGACGCGTTGTTCTTTTATTACGTCATCGATGACGTCACAACGTGTATAAATGATTCCTTTTGAATGGAACAAAAGTCAACAACAACGCGATTATTGACGGTTTTTCATTTTTTAAGGTTACAAGTTTCCCCGAACACGTACAGGTATCCTCCCACACACCTTAGAACGAACAGGCGGTGGAACCAGGTTAAACAAGGTCCCACTGTCGCTTGGATACTCGAGCCCAGGGGGGTTTTTTTCAAAGAGGGAATTCTGGAAAGGAAGAAAGAGGACGGGTGAGGGTGGGGATGGGGGTGGTGAGGAATCGAAGGAGAAAGAAAAGAAAGCAACAATAAAACTGCACAAACGGCCCGCCCGCGCCTTCAATTTAGCGGAACTGGTCATTTACATCGAACGCACTCTCGCTCACGTCCTTCCTAGGAACCAAGGTCCATCGGTTTAAATTTAGTCCATGAGTCACCCCGTGGGCTTCGCCTTCCTTGAAGTCAATTTGTTCTTGTGCCAGTCCCGTTACTCCTTGGCAAGACTCCCTGGATACCCTTGGGCCGGACGCAAGAAAGGCTGCACGCGGAGGTTTCAGTGGACCCGTTGGGGGGGTAATTGTTTTGGAGCTCTTTCTAAGGTTATTTCACTTTTATATCGAACGTTAGAAAAAACACTTCTACTCCAACTCGTTTTTCGCTGAAAACTACGATTAATGAAAAGTAGATATCAACACACAAGTGTTGTAAAAAATAAAAATAACAATATCATTTAGAAGGTAATTTATACTATATTATAATAATATAATAATAATAATATAAAATATTAAGCGTTTCAGCACACAAAGGGACATTATTGGGTTTGATGCCGAAAGTAAACCCTCGGGATAATAAAGTGCGCAGAAAAAAATTAGGAGCTTGCATAACATACCGTGGGCGGCTGACTATAAAATGAGGGTTCACTCCTTACAATCATGAATTATAAATTAATAGGGGGGTACAAATACTCACATTCATTAGTATTATAACTAATAATTGGGGGATCACTCTCCAATAAATATTATTATATAAATAATGGGGGATTCATACTCCACACAATCATTAGTTAATTATAATAAGGGAATCCATACTCATAATCAAATAGTGTCAATAAATGTGAGGAGATTACTCATATATCATAGTGTATTATAATATGACGCACGATCAATTCCTCATAATCATTAAATGTGGTTATAATATGAAGGGTATCTCATAATCTACTGTGAGGAATTCTATATCATAAAGTATTAAGTTTATATGTATGACGTAGGTCAATATTCTCATCAATATAGGTAATGAATATGAGGAAGTCATTAATTCATATATCAGTTATGATAAAATAGGATCTAAGGATCATACTCATGACTCAAGATCAAATATAGGGGAGTACTCCAATATCGATTTTAACATGGGAGGATCATACTCCATTGCATGTAATAATTAATGCGGGATGACTATATCACACTCATGAATTATCATATAGTTTGGGATAATATAATCATCAGGTATTATAATATATGAGGGGAATTACATAATGCTCCAATCGTTCGTATTCTCCCACTGGGGGATATCATAAATTAGGGCAGAATCACCTACAATCATCGGTAATTTGTCATAGATAGTATATGTGGTCGGATCATACTCACATACTCCGGTATGATTAGTATTATATAATGGGGGTCAATACTCCATTGGATTCATCGTCTTATAATATAACATGGGGGATCAATACTCACAAATCAACGTATGATAATAATCAGGGGGATAAAATTGTTACATCATCGTAATTATGAATATAATGGGGGATCCATACTCACAATCATCGATTAATGGTCAACTCCCAACTATTATATATAATGGGGATCATACTCACAATTCTATAGTATGAAATATTATTCGGGAAATCATTATTTGTAAATCCGATAGAGTAAATATAATGGGGGACATACTCACATCTCGTATTAAATTATGATCAATCATACAATATTTATAATATCAAATCGGGGGATATCACAAATATTAGTATATAATATGGGGCTAATCTAGTATTAATAATATAATGGGGGATCCCTCTCCACAATCATCCCTAGTAATTCTTAATAGCTAATGGGGGGAATCCTATCACAATCTACGATTTTATAAATACATGTGGGGGATCATACTCAAATCCATATGTATTTTAAATATAATGGGGGGATCATACTCAATCATTCGTATTATCTATACATGGGGGATCATTACTCACAAATCTCCGTATTAATAATAATAATGGGGGATCATCCTTCACAATCAATAGTATATAATATTAATGGGGAGTCATTCTACTCAGAATCATTCGTATTATAATTATTATGGGGGATCATACTCACATCAATCGTATTATAATATAATGGGGGATCCAACCTCAACAATCACTTCTTTATAATATGGGATCACTCACAAAACGTTATAATTATATGGGGATAATACTCACAGTCAATCTAATTATAATAATGGGGGATACTAAATCTAAGTTTAAAAATTAATAATAATGGGGGATCATACTCCACACATAAGTTTTTGGAAAATATCACATATGTTATTAAGGGGGTCCATACTCATAATCATCGATATTATAATTATGATGGGGGGATCATACTCACAATCATCGTAATATAATATTAATGTAGGGGATCATACTCACAATCATGTAATTATAATATAATGGGGATTCTACTCACAAATCCAATCGTATTATAATATAATGGGGATTTCCATACTTCACAATCACTCGTTTTATATAATGGGTCATACTCCATATAGTATGTAATTCATTGGGGGAATCATTATTTGTAATCATATAGTATAATATAATGGGGATAAATATACTCAAATATGATATATTAACTGGGGGATATAACTCACAATCCACAAAAAGGCCGGAGGATGTTGGGTATTATAATATAATGGGGATTCATAATCACATATAGTATTTATTATATAATGGGGATCATCTCAGCGATATCGTCTTTACGTTATGCAGTGGGGATCATACGTCACAATAAGGCGTATTATAATATAAGGGGGATCATACTCACAATCATAGTTGTATAATATAATGGGGTCATACTCATAATCATCGCTATGTTAATATAATTGTGGGGTCATACTCACAATCTCGTGCTGCTATTAAGATCAAGTGGGGATCATCCTCACAATCTCGGTACTATTAATGATAATGGGGGAGCATACTCACAATATCATCGTATGTTATAATATTAGTATGGGGGCTCATGCTGCCAATCATCGTATGTATTAAAGTATAATACTGGGGATGTACTCACACATTTCGTGGTTATAATTAGATGGGGGATCATTAGCTCACGATCATTGTCGTAGTCTATAATCTATAATGGGGGATCATACTCAACAATCATAGTATGATATATCGATGGGATCACTTATGTTAATCATAGTAGGTTAATATAATGGGGATAATACTCACAATCAAATAGTTCATAATATTATGGGGATTCATAATAGCAATCACTGGTGTATACTATAATGGGGGATCATACTCACAAGTCATCTGTTATATATTATGGGGTCATACTCACAATCATCAGTATCTTTTAATAATGGGGGATTAATACTCACCATATAATTATTATATAGTGTATAATGGGTATGCATACTCCACAATCACGCCGAGTTATATAATATATATGGGGTGATCTACTCACAATCATCGTATTATAATACAATGGGTCTATACTCCGAATCATAGTATTATAATATAATGGGGGAATCTACTGCACAATCATCGTAGTATAATATAAGGAGGTTCATGCACTCTAAAGTCTAGTACTTATAATAAAGGGAGATTCATAACTCACAATCATCTATTTCTAAATAGATGGGATCGATACTCACAATCATCGTATAATAATATATGCGGGATGCATCTCATCTGTGATAACATATGGGGGTCATACACTAATCATCGATTATATATAATGGGGGATCATACTCAACAATCACTAGATTCATAGATATATAGGGGGTCATACACTCAGAATCATCGTATTAAAAATAATGGCGGTCTACTTCCATCATCGTATTATAATATATGGGATATCCTCCAATCAATCGTATTATAATTAATGGGGGTCATACTCACAATCATCGTATTATAACTATAATGGGGATCATACCACATCATGCGTATTATAATATAATGGGGGATCTACTCACAATCATCGTATTATATATATGGGGGTCTACTGCACAATCATGTATCATGAATATAATGAGGATAATACTCACAATATAATATTATAATATAATGGGGTATCATACCACAATCACCGTATTTAATTATAATGGGGGATCATACTCACAATCAGCGGATGATAATCCATGGGATCATACGCACAATTCATAGCTATTATATATATTATGGATTCATACTCACAATATCAGTATTATAATTATATGGGATGATACTCACAATCTAGATATATAATATAATGGGGGATCATCCTCACATATCGTAATTCTATAGCATGGGGGTCATACTCACATCATCGTATTAAATTTAATGGTCTATCACAAATCATGAGTATTTATAATATAAAACTCTTCTCGTTTT
>CM068960.1:8564428-8584968 GCA_035128595.1 Eptatretus atami
CCCATTATATTTATAATACTATGATTGTGAGTATGACCCCCATTATATTATAATACTATGATTGTAGTATGTGCCCCATTATATTATAATACTAATTGTGAGTATGATCCCCCATGATATTATAATACGATGATAGTGAGTATGATCCCCCATTATATATAATATGATGATTCGTGGAGTATGATCCGCCCATTATATTATAATACTATGATTGTGAGTATGATCCCCATTATATTAATAATACGATGATTGTGAGAATGACCCCTATTATATTATAATCCGATGAGTGTGAGATGATCCCCATGACTATTAGAATACGATGATTGTGAGTTATGATCCCTTCAATAAATCCATATGATTTGAGTATGATCCCTCATATTTATAACACTATGATTATGAGTATGGTCCCTCATATATAACACTTTTGATTAATGAGTATGATCGCTCATATGTATAATACTATGATTATGATATGATCCCTCACATTTATAACACTATGATTATGAGTATGATCCCTTCATATTATAACACTATGATCATGAGAATGATCGCTCATATTATAACTATGATATGAGTTATGATCCTCACATTATAACCACTAGATTATGAGTATGATTCCCTCTTATTATAATACTGATGATTATGAAGTTATGCACCCCCCATTATATTATAATACTATGATTGTGAGATGATCCCCATTATATTATAATACTATGATTGTGAAGAGTGATCCCCCATTATATTATAATACTTATGATTGTTGAGTATGATCCCCCATGATATTATAATACGATGATTGTGAGTATGAATCCCCATTATATTATATACGTGATTGTGAGTTATGATGCCCCATTAATTATAATTACTTATGATGTGAGTTGATCCCCCCATTATATTATAATACTATGAATGTGAGTATGATCCCCCATGATAATAAACATGATTGTGAGTTTATTTGCATCCCCCATTATATTATAATACGGTGATTCCGGAGTATGATCCCCATTATATTTAATACTATGATTGTGAGTATGATCCCCCATTAGATTATAATACTATGATTGTGAGTATGATCCCATATATTATAATACTATGATTGTGAGTATGATCCCCCATGATATTAATGAATACGATGATTGTGTGAGTATGATCCCCCATTATATTATAATACGTGAATTGTGAGTATGATCCCCCATTATATTATAATATTATGATTGTGAGATTATCCCCATTATATTATGATTTACTATGATTGTGAGTATGACCCCCCATTATATGTATAATACGATGATTGTGAGTATGATCCCCATTTATATTATAATACGATGATGGAGTATGATCCCCCCATTATATTATAATACGGATGATTGTGGAGTATGATCCCCCATTATTATTTATAATACCGATGATTGTGAAGGATGATCCCCCATTATATTATATCATGATTGTGAGTATGATTCCCCCATATATTATAATACGATAGATGGAGTATGAACCCCCATTATATTATAATACTATGATTGTGAGTATGATCCCCCATTATATGATTAATTACGATGATTGTGAGTATGATCCCCCATGCCTATTAAGAATACGATGATTGTGAGTATGATCCCCCATTATATTATAATACTATGATTGTGAGTATGATCCCCCATTTATTATAATCGATGATTGTGAGTAATGATCCCCCATTGATATATAATACTATGATTGTGAGTATATTCCCCATGATATTATAATACGATGATTGTTGATATGATCCCCCATTATATTATAATACGGTTGATTGTGAGTATGAATCCCCATTTATATTATAATATTATGATTGTGAGCTATTATCCCGCCATTATATTATGATACTATGATTGTGAGTATGTACCCCCCATTTATTATAATACGATGATTGTGAGTATTGATCCCCCATATATTAGTAATACGATGATTGTTAGTATGATCCCCCCATTATATATATAATACGTGATGTGAGTATGATCCGCGCCATTATATTATAATACGATGATTGTGAGGATATACCCCCATGTATATTATAATACGATGATTGTGAGTATTGATCCCCCGTTTATATTATAATACGATGATTATGAGTTGACCCCCATTATATTAAATACTATGATTGTGAGTTATGATCCCCCATATATTATAATACGATGATTATGAGTATGACCCCCTTTATTTATAAATACTTATGATTGTGAGTATGACTCCCACTTATATTATAATACGATGAGTTGTGAGTATTGATCCCCCATGTATTTAGATACGATGATTGTTGAGTATGATCCCCCTTATATTATAATACGATGATTGTGAGTATGATCCCCCATATATTATAAACGATGATTGTGAGTATGATCCCCCATTATATTATAATAACTATGATTTGAGTATGATCCCCCATGATTATTATAATACGATGATTGTGAGTATGATCCCCCATATATTATAATACGGTGATTGTGAGTATGATTCCCCCATTATATTATAATATTATGATTGTGATATTATCCCCCATATATTATGATACTTATTGATTTGAGTAGGACCCCCATTTATATTATAATACGATGATTGATGAGTATTTTGATTCCCCATTATATTATAATTACCGTTGATTTGAGTATGAATCCCCCATTAATTATAATATTATGATTGTGAGTATTATCCCCATTATATTATACTTACTATGAGTACAATAATGATCCCCATGATATTATCAACTATGATTGTGAGTATGATCCCCCATTATATTACTAATTATACGATGATTGTGAGGTGATCCCCATTATATTATAATCGATGATTGTGAGTAGGATCCCCCATTATATTATAATACGATGATTGTGAGTATGAGGTTCCCCCATTATTTATAATACAAGATTGTGAGTATGATCCGCCCATTATATTATAATACGATTTATTGTGAGATGATCCCCCATTATATTATAATACGATGATTGTTGGTATGATCCCCCATTATATTATATACGATTGATTATGAGTATGACCCCCATTATATTATAATACTATGATTGTGAGTATGATCCCCCATTATATTATTAATACGATGATTGTGGTATGATCCCCATGCTATTAGAATACGAGATTGTGAGTATGATCCCCCATTTATATTATAATACTATGATTGATAGTATGATCCCCCATATATATTATAATACCGTGATGTGAGTAGATCCCCCATTTATATTATAATTATTATGATTTGGAGTATCTATCCCCCATATAGTTTTAACTACTATGATTACAATAATGATCCCCATTGATATATCATACGTTGATTCGTGAGTATTGATCCCCCATTATATTATAATACGATGTTGTTGAAGTTGATCCCCCATTAGATTATAATAGATGTGTGTGAGTATGATCCCCCCATTATATTATAATACATGATTGCTTATGAGTATGATCCACCCATTATATTATATACGATGATTGTGAGTATGATCCCCATTATAATTTATAATCGCATTGATTATGAGTATGACCCCATAATATTAATACTATGGATTGTGAGTATTGATCCCCCATTTAATATATAATACTATGATTGGTGAGTATGATCCCCCATTATATTATAATACGATGAGTGTGAGTATGATCCCCCATTATATTTATAATACGGATGGATTGTGCAGTATTGATCCCATTATATTATAATTACGATGATTGGAGTATGATCCCCCCATTATATTATAATACGATGATTGTGAGATGATCCCCATTATATTATAATACGATTGATTGTGAGTATATCCCCCATTATATTATAATACGATGGGATTATGAGCTATGACCCCATTATATATAAATACTATGATGTGAGTATGATCCCCCATTATATTATGAATTACGATGATTTGTTGAGTATGATCCCATGCTAATTAAATACGTATGCATTGTTGAGTTTGATCCCCCATATATTATAAATACGATGATTATGAGTATGACCCCCATTATATTATAATACTATGATTGTGAGTATGATCCCCCATTATATTATTAAATACTATGATTGTGGAGTATGATCCCCCATTATATTATACTACTATTGATTACAATAATGATCCCGATGATATTATCATACATGATATTGTGACGTATTGATCCCCCATTATATTTATAATACGCATGATTGTGAGTATGATCCCCATTATATTTATACTACTATGATTACAATAATGATCCCCGATTATATTATCATACTATGATTTGTGAGTATGATCCCCCATTATATTATTAATAAAAAGGGATTGATTGTGAGTATGATCCCCCATTATATTATAATACGATGATTGTGATATGATCCCCCAGTATATTATATAGGATGATTGTGAGATGATCCCCCATTATATTATAATACGATGATTGTGAGAGGACCCCAATTAGATATATACGATTGATTATGAGTATGGGACCCCCATTAATTATAATATATGATTGTGAGTTATGATCCCCCATTATATTATAATACGGATGATTGTGAGTATGATCCCCCATGCTATTAGAATACGATGATTGTGGAGTATGATCCCTCTTATATAATCCTATGATTATGAGTATATCCCTCATATTATAACCACTATGATTATTGAATAATCCCTCATATTTATTTACCTTGATTATGAGTATGATCGCTCATATTATAATACTATGATTATGAGTATGATCCCTCCACATTATAACACTATGATTATGGTTTATGATCCTCATATTATAACACTATGATTATGAAATGATCGCTTCTATTATAATACTATGATTATGAGTATGATCCCTCACCATTATAACACTATGATATGAGTATGATCCCTCTATTTATAATACTATGATGTGGAGTAGATCCCCCATTATATTATTAATACTATTGATTGTGAGAGTGATCCCATTTATATGTATAATACTATTGATTGTGAGTTATGAATCCCCCATTATATTATAATACGATGATGTAAGAGTGAAACCTCATTTTATAGTTCAGGCCCCACGTATGTTAGCAGGCTCCTATTTCCTGGCACTTATCCCTAGGTTTACTTTCGCATCAACAATGTCCTTTGTGTGCTGAAAACGCTAATATATATTATTATTATTATTATTATTATAATATTATATAATTACTCTAATATGGATTTATTTTTGATACACTTGTGTGTGAATTCTACTTTTAATTTAATCGGTGTGTTCAGCGAAACGAGTGTGAGTAAGACGTGTTTTCTAACGTCCGAATAAAAGGTGAATACCTTTTAGAGAGCTCCAAACAATAACCCCCCCCCCCCCCACGTCACGTGGACCTCCGCGCGTGCAGCCTTCTGCGCCGGCAGGTGTATCCATGGAGTCTGCCAAGGAGTACGGACTGCACAGAAAATGGACTTCAGAGCGAAGGCACGGGGTGGACTCATTTGGGACTAATTACCATGGAGCTCTGGTCCCTGTGATGGACGTGAGCGAGAGTGCTCGAGTAATTTTACCAGTCGCTAATGAACGTGCGCCGAGACTGGGCCGTTTGTAGTTCGTACGTTCTTTCTTTCTTTCCTCGATTCATGCACCAACCCCCATCCCACCCTACCCCCGTTTCCTCGTCCTCCGTCCACATCCCTGCTGACCCTCTCGATATCCAGCGGACAGGTGGACCTGTTACCTGTACCGCCTGTTCGTCTAGGAGTGTGTGGGAATACCATGTACGTTTCGGACTTTCAACCTTAAAATTGAAACCTCAATCATTCGCGTTTGGTTGACTTTGTCATTCAAAAAAGAATCATTTATTTACACGTTTGTGACGTCATCGATGACGTATAAAAGACAACGTCCACATACCCTTGTTGAACACACACACATCACCACACACACACACACACACACACACACACCATCCGGCAGTGGGACGTTCCATGCGTGTTCTCAGAGGAAACAAATCACTTTCATTATTCGATTTGTTGTCGAGAGGTTCACCTTCACCGTGCAACTCTGTTCCTCATCCAGTGACCTTGCGGCCAGAAATGGCGAGTTCATTCGCGTCGTTCGAACGACGAGGACGTGACCCGAGACTTGTGCAACAGCGGCCAGGGTGTTTGCGGTCTCTCAAGGCCGAGGGGAGATGTCCTCGAAAAACTATCTACCCATTATCAGCTCGTGAGATTCGAACTTGTTGCGAAGAGAAGAAACTCCGGAAAAGGAAGCTCCGACCGTCACCTGAATAAACAGCAGCTGTTCATCGTGAGAAGAAACGCCTGAAGGACAGGCAGCTGGTGCGATGCTGTGAGTGTGGAGTTCGGTGGTCTTTCGAGGTGTCGGACCATCTCCATATTACGTAAAAACGAGGCAAAGGAGGTGTTTGAGAAATGGCAATTAGAAACGGAAAATTCCGGGATTAGGACAAGATCGATGGGGAGATAATGCGATTTCGTGCGAAATTTGTGGAGAAGCGTCTTGATTTATGGGTGCGAGGAGAGTACCGAAGTGGAAAATGTGAGGGACATTGAGAGAGTAGAGGACCCCGAGCAATCATCTGCAGAGAGTCATTTCCATTGGAAGAGGAGCGCAATGTAAAACATGTGGCTGTGTACGCGGCCTATCCGCGTGTCTGTTTAAATTGTCCCTGCCTATGTCTCGCACATCGCAGGGATACGCTGTCCTGCCGTCCAAAAAGACAGGTTGAGCGGTTTCCAGTGAGATACCGACGGAGCCGGGATTAGTTGAAGGCGATTCCAGGCAAACGAGCGACCTGACCTTCGACCCCCTGTCACGATGCATGGCCGGCAGACGAGACGAAAGGTCTCAGCCCCCCGAGCCGAAACAGGCTCTCCCGACAACCCGGCCAGTTACAGGGGGGACCGGCACTGTGGGCTCATATCGAGAACGAAACTTTCCCAGGACGGTCTCTGCACAGCCTCGTAGTTAGTCGTGAGTCGTAGTCGTACCAGCACCCCTAGAACACTACCACTCCCCTACAGCACAAATCCCCATGAATGACCCCTGGAAAACCGCGTGTGCTGTTAGTTTGGATCAGGAATTCAAAAAAGCGCAATAATTACTTAAGCAAAACTTAATGGTTAACAGCGGAGCTTTTAAATGAACCAGGTCCAATATTACACTGTGATCTGGGCTTGACGGGGTTCCATGAGAGCCGTCATTCGTGGTGACTTTACCTCTATATTGCTCCATTAATTAATATTTATTTATAAACTCTGTATAATCAAAAGCTTAAGGGAGGTAGAAGAAAAAATTATTTATAACTGGATTTATCCAAAGCTGCTGTGTTTTTTTTTCTTGTTTTTTTTCTTCTCTTGGCCAGAGCTTGTAACGCCCAGGCGTGTTTGTCGCTCTGTGGTGAACTTCACAAACGAAACGAACGCCGCAACTGTTGACCAGCGGTCTAGCAATCCACAGTACAAACTTTTAAGGTATTTTTACTCAACAAGAAAAATATAAGATGATGAACAATAAATTTGATTTGTACCACTAAAAAATTTTATTTTTTATTTAAACATTAAAAATGAACCACGAAGGCGACACGAAATCGTCGAGTCCAATCCAACTGATGTAGCCACAAAACCTCGATTTATGTTTACAAAACATTTAATATAATATTTTAAAACAAAACGCTGGTAAATTTATAGATCCAAAACTATAAACTCTGCGGGGATGCTGATAGAAGAATGCAAAAAAACAACCTTTCTGAATACTAATGGAAAACAATACGTTAGTATTATTACCCGCATTGCACGCTGCTCTCCATGATGGTGAAAACGAAGCTGCAGTTTTGCTGTGTTGGTTTCCGTCGGGCATGACAGAACGTTTATTTTGTTCGCTTACACCAAGCCATTAGTGCGGCCTTCTCCCCGCAGAGAGAACTCCAGCTGTCCAGGCGTTGTTCCAGACTAAACGTTCACCCAAGTGGCAGCATGATGCTCGAAGAACCAAACTTACAAAAGGTGGTTTCGGAAGCCGGCTGTCTTTCTTCGGCACTTGTGGCGAACTTGTGTTCTTGGTTTCTACTTATTTTATTTTAATTTGATTATCATAGTTAACAAGGGCTTGGCGGGTAAGTTTAGGTTTGCATAGTCACGCCAAAGCTGTCTCGGCCCGACCGGCTCTAAACTGCCGTCGCTTTTGTGTTTCAGGCAGGCTGACGTGCATCATTGTGTGCGTGTGCTTGTCCCTAGGATGGAACGCTCGTCGGAGGTATCATTTTTTTCTGCTACAGCAGTCATTGGATGGACGTTAGAGATGCCACTGTGTCTGTCGTGAAGAATAGGCAAGTTATCGGCCGGCACCCCAAAACAAATTCGAAGTTCCTTGCGCACTCATCCTGCGATGGAGTGGTGACCCGCCAGGACTGCATCCCCCTTGCCAATAACTGCTACAGCAGAGCCAATGCTCTGTTATGAAGCATAGTGTTTATAATAATAATAATAATAATAATAATAAGTATAAATACAATGTTGGAAAAATGAAATGTTATGGAATTTTTTACTGTATTGGTAACTTGGCAATAATTTTACTATTTTTTCAACATTTTAAAATTGCAATAAATTGTATGATTTCCAATATAGTTGAAAGTAACAAATCCAAAATGGACTTCGGCATGTGCGTGTATACGCAAAGCAAGCATTGTTGTAATCATTACCATTAACTTTCACTGCGATGAACACTCGGTCCGTAACAAAACTTTCCTTCACAGCCGTGTGTACTTACAATGCAATTGTTTACACAGGCGTGTAAAAGTTACATCACAATTTTATTTTATTATTATTATTATCATTTTTCTTTTACACACAGAGTTACAAACTTGCGGCAACGTCATGTTCTACTGCGGGATATAAAACTATACACTCAGCTCTTTTAAAACACTGATATGTAACACAACAACAACTTTCTTTACGCTATGATGTAAATGTAGTAGTATGATTTTATTTTGTTACTGCGGTAGAAACTAGAACTCAACCTTCTTTGTATGTTTACAGTGTTGTTGTCGGACAAATTTATGATAATGGGGCCATTCGTTCCAAGAGAAAGACAAATAAAGATGAGTAGGTGTAGCTGGAGAGTACGCATTGAAATATGATGGACCATCTGATTTAAACGGACACTTCACTAGTCGATTCAAACTTTACAATTATAAAAACAATAAATACCTGGAAGCATTCAATTGTGGTTTTAAAAAAACAAACAAACGTTGGGTGCTGGTGCACAGCTGAGTATTTGGTGTGATGTTTATGGAGACATGTCAGTTGACAACAGTGGCCCAGTGTGATAGTTAAATAAAACCAATTGCGTGCGAAGAATACTCGAAACATACGTCCTGATTAAATAATTAAATTCGTGTTAGAAATTTTATTGTTCTGGCCTTCGATAACGCAAGTCTCATGGAGCATTGCGAACGAGTTCGGACGTCGAAAAATGCTGCTTATTGATGGAAAACATTGTGAGAAAAAAAATAAACAATGAAAGTGAAATTACAGATTAAAAATTGATTCAAAAACATTTTGTTAAATATTTGTCGAGTCGAAAAAAAAACAACAAAATAAACGTGTAAACTATGACGTCATATACTTTTAGTCAATTCTTGAGAGAATGATCCGACGTTGAGTTGTAATCACAGACTGACACATCCATACGTGCGTAGCTTTGATTGTAAAATTTAAAAAAAATAAACATTGTGCACAAAAACATTTATTTTAACATATTATTATGATTAATATTTCCAACGACTTGTACACATTCGGTTTTTTGGTTACGCACAGTTTATTGCTGAGCAAATTTGGGAGGGACGAGTCCTGGATCCTCATGACCTTGGTCAATTTCTTGAGATGAGATTTGATCCGACGTGAGCTTGTAAATCACAGACGACACAATCCATACGTGCGTAGCTTTGTTGTAAAATAAAAAAATAAACATTGTGCTCAAAAACTAATTTAACATTATTATATGATTGAATATTTCCACGACTTTGTAACAACATTGGGTTTTTTGGTACGCACAGTTATTAGTGAGCAAATTTGGGAGGACGGGTCTTGGATCCTTCATGACTTGGTCAATGCTCTGAGTAGCAGATATGAACAAGAGTCTGGTTTTTTTAACATCCTTGAATGCGAGCCCAATCTTCCACATATTGCAGCTTTTCGACCGGGTTATAAAGAGATGGTGTTGAATTCCACGTGCAGCTGTAATCCATTTTACATAGATGGTGGTCATCTGGGTAAAAGCTCTCTTCTGCCTGGGCAAACCTGCTCTCCAGCAGCTGTCGTTATTTAACAGGATCTAAAACAAACGTTCCCTTGTCTTTCATACATTACATTTGAAAGGCCGTGCCGGGTTTACGGCGGTAATCATAAATGTTTTATGTTAAGTGAACGTTTCCAGGTGCAGGAATCCATCTCCTATTGAGCTTTAATCGGATAGGAAAACTCTATTGTATATGGCGCAGTGGCAGGTATGAGAGGGGTTTTATTAAAAATAAAATTTTTAGAACAGAGATGTTTAAGGATGCTGAGGTGTTTTTGGTGTTATAACTCGTTCTCAAAGAGAGCTGTATAAATGTTTGGTTTGTAAACAAACCTAGGTTAACAAATGATCATGATATTATTTTCCGCACGCTCCCGGGCCTGTCGACGGGCCATGATTTTATTCCATCTTGCATGGATCGGTGCGATGTTCATCATCATGGATTAGAAAGGTGTAATTGGGGTCGTACTACCATCATGTAAAACTACTCTCTGTTAATGACGAGAGTCCAGTCTGTGTCGGTGGAGAGATAAGGATAATTTTCTGAAACCAAATTTGAGACAAATAAAAGCCATCCTCCCCCTCCCCCCCCCCCCAACCCTGCTTTCTAGAAGGCTCACACCGAAACATGGTCACGTCATTTTGCCCTTCAACAGTTCGTTTTGATTGTTTATTGGATCTTATGCATGTCATGACAGTTATGTTCATATCTCAGGTAAAATTATATATGATGTGAGTTTGTGTTCATATGTTAACATGAGAGTTTCCGGTTTCACACATGTAATGATTGGATGCGACTATAACAGTGCATGTTCATAAGTCTGATAAAACGTGATGTGAGAGTTCATGTACATATATATGACAAGATGGGGTCACCCGATCATGACGGGTTATTTAGACTTTAGTAAACCATCAATAGTGAGGAGTGAAGGAGGAGGAGGAGATTGGGACCATTACTCGTGACAGCGTTGGTGCTGCCTAAGCAGTCTCTTGGCTATTGGGCACAAACCTGGCGGTCGCCACTCCAAACAAAGACATCAATAGATTGATGTTAAAGCTTTCTAGAAAAAAAATTAACCTCAGAGTGTGACAGGGCAATAGGGCCAAACGGCCTCAGGTCCGCTTGAGGTCAGTTTCTTGATTTTCGACATTCAAAGCACATTTACATACAGAGGAATTTCTTGCGGGAGGTGAGAGGGGAGCGGGATTTGCACACTACCTCACCCTGGTAACCCAGAACTTATGCAGAATTTGTTGTGGATTGGCCCAGGCTATACAGGTGGAGATCCGAAGTAGAGATTGGGGGGGGGGGGTTTTAAATTTTGGTGCCCATGACCAGAACCTTGGTACCTCCTGCACATTGCAAAATTGGGGGAGATTGGCTCAGCTGTTTTTCTTTCGAGTTACATACATCCATAATACACACATACATACATACATACATAGGGCATACATACATACTACATACACACATTACATACATGCATCCATACATACATACATACATTAATTCACATACATACACATACATACACACCATACATACACACATACATACAGACATACATTGCATCCATACATACATACTACATACATTCACATACATACACATAATACATTACATACACACATTACATACATACATTACATACACAACAACATTACATACATACATACATGCCATCACCATACATACATACATCACATACTACACATACATACTACGTACATACATGCATACATACATACATTACATACATACATACATACACAACATTACATACATACATACAGAGAATTTCTTGAGGGTGTGGTGTGGATTTTTTGATGGCTTTGTCATGACCATGGGTAGCCCCAGTATGTTAGCAAATTTGGTGGAATTGGAAACATGGGTGTGCAATTACAGAGAATCAAGAAAACGTTTCTCACCACACAACACACACAACCACAACACACACACACACACACACACCCACACACACACACAACACCACACACAATGGCGGCAAGGGGGGACCGGTGTGATTCGCCGCTTCCTCCTCACCTGGAGGAAGGACTGGGCCACATCAAGATACATCGGTTTTTGGCAGGAAAGGACCGAGGCAAATACGGCGGCTTCCATGGGGACGAGATGTGCATCCAACTCGACATGCGTTTAATGACGGCTGCGCCTGCAACTTGGCGGGACTTAATTGGACCCCTGTGCTGTCGGGAGAGAAGCCTGAGCTGTGGTGAACTCTCTTGCAAATCGTGCTGATCGACAAATGCATTTGGTACCCGCCTGGGTCTTGGGCTTGTTCGGTTTTTACCGACCCTATGAACATGTGAGAACGAAACCCGAAGCTTGGCGATTCCTTTTGCATTCTGCCCACAATGGGCGAGTTTATGGGTCCAGGACCGTGCCGAATACATTGACTTCGATGGAAGTGAGAACTGAAGCCAGAGCGGCAAGCTGTTGATGGGCAGAGGGACCGCACAGGGTATGCCTGGATGTCCTTTGCAGAATCGCATGTGTTTTGCGTGGGTCTGGCACACTGGCCTTGCTTTGTGACTTTTGGGTTTGCCGAGTATTAAACCCATCAAGGGAGAGTGAGACTGAGAAAGAGGAGGACCGAGCCGGCTTACCCAGAGGCCACACGTGAGGCGATGCGATCGACATCATTGCTAACTCGTCGGGGATGGAGTGTGAAGACGGAGCATGGATAAGGAGACTGATGGCCAACTGAGTCGTGGTCTTCTTTCGGGCTGAGAACGGTGTGCTTCAGGACCAGGAAGGATCCGTTCAGTCTAGTGACTTCGTCGATGAAAGATGACCACTGGCGGCGGCGATACACACGCCACACAACAATACGTTGATATCATGATCTACACATATTTATACATTATATATATACACACATAGTGATAGTGTCACATACATATTATACGTGACATTTTATACAGATTTAATACACACACCATTGATATGTGATCATACACTTTATACATTTTACACATATTATACCACACACATATACCACACCACACACACACACACACACACACACACACACACAACACACACACACACACACACCCACACACAATCACTAACACTGACTTACCGATATATTATATACACATAGTTATGTGTACATATCATATATAGTGTTTAGATATACACCTGAGTATTATAATATTATACATTATAAAACTATATATATATATAAAATATTATAACAAATATATATACATATATTATATACACATATGATTGATATCGATCAATTGTTATGACACACACTTGATTGACGTGTTCAACATGCTATTTAACTGTACCACCCCACCCCAACCAAAACACTACTTTGATTACGTGTTCATATATATATGCTGTGCATCAGTGTGTGACATATAGTGTGTAGTAAATAATTTAATTATTATATATGTATATATTATAAGACGTGTCCATTAGGCGCTGGTCCAAAAGGTCTGAGTCAAGCCTCGTATGGCTGAATTAAGACACCAGGTGATATGACTCAGTCCATGTCTCACCTCGACTCCTGAAGTGAAGCACAGTGATATGGCGCGATAACCCGAAGTTTGGTGTACATTACCCTGTTAAGTTGACGGACCAGGTGTGTCAGAGATCGGTAACGTGACCAATTCATATGTGGTATTATACTGAAATATCGCATTTGTGGCGACCGAACAGACAGCGATAAAAAAAAAGATTATATTTTTATATATAATTTAGTAATATTAAAATATTTTGATTGAGCGGTAATTTTACTGTTGATGTTGGTGTTCTACATTATTTATGATACTACTAGCGTTTATCTATGCACAGGCTGCTTTGTGTATAGATAACGTAACAGATCGTACCATACTCGATGTTGGATTAGACGTGATATGATAGTCCATTCATACATTGAATGAGACAGATATAAAGTTGTGTTCACCCCGTTAAGCTTAGACGTGATGTCAGATTCGTATTCAGTGTGTGTATTGTCTGATATTTGTGATGTGCTCACAATTTGATATTTATGATACGATTGTTGTTTGCATTAACACCTATTAACACCTGAGAAGAAGATGAACAATTTGTTTGAACTTGCAATTGAGCCGTTGCGGCTAAATTTATGCAATTACAATTACAGACTAAAAACATTAAACAATAACAGGAGTCACCGGAAGACGCACACTGAAATATAGTATTACATCACTAAATATAAACTATCAACGAAATAATGACATGATTATGCATTAAGACAAAAACATCCACGTTATCAGTAAACACACCAGCAAGTTGCCTGTGCCCGCAGGGGATTCTAAACGTGGTAGGGATGGAGTCGGCAAAATGCGAATGGCATCTTCTGTCATTGAGCCGGCAACCTGGAGCACCAATTCACATCTATTGCCACTTCTGATGCAATTTAAATGCCTCATGGTGGCAAGGTGCTCCATTAAACTGTTCGATGTATGTAGGTTTTGATGCCAAGGTCCGTAATAAAAATTTGTATTGGTGTCAAAGCTCGTGACCAATTGCAAATTTATTGTAGATTTAAGATATTAACAATTTACTTGGCATCGCTTTGAACTAACCAAGATAAAAGCAGACGATCCAAATGAATCGTGGAGAAAATCACTTGTGAAAAACAATTTTTTAATTCAGGCAAATCAGCAATGGAAGAGAAAAAGATGGAAAAAAAGGAAAAGAAGACAATAGGGATAAAGGGACAAAAGGGAAGGACAGCGAGACAAGGCAGACAGACAGTTTTCAGCAAACAACAATCTTTAAGTGCTATGGCAATGCATAAACAAAATGAGAAGGTCACTCCGTAGAGCGCATACCTCCGCCAGGCCGAACAGTTTAGTTTTAGTATCACCACTGACATGTCGGATCTGCACTCGGACCTGAACCAAAATCTAATGGACTAGTTCTTGTTAACTTACCCAACTCATCAACAAGTTTTGTCAATATAATAATCCGTCCATAACTTTTTGAGATATCGTGTTTATACTGTGCAATGCCTTCAGAAAGTATCACACCCCTCGGCCTTTTCGCATGTTGTTGTGTTCCAGCTTGAATTTAAAATGGATCAAATTAAAAAGAATTCACCGATCTACACAAAATACCCATAATGCAAAGTGAAAACATGTTTTCAGAAATTTTTACAAATTAATGAAGAATGAAAAGCTGAAATTGTCTTGCGTCGATAAGTAGTCAACCCCCTGAGTCAATACATTGTAGTAGCACCTTTAGCAGCGAATACAGGTTCGAGTCTTCTTGGGTACGTCTGTCTCAGTCTTGCACATCTGGATTTGGGGATTTTCTCCCATTCTTCCTTGCAGATTTGCTCAAGCTCTGTCAAGATGGATGGGGAGCGTCGCGTGAACAGCAATCTTCAAGTCTTTCCACATAATTCTCAATGTGATTCAAGTCTGGGGCTTGGCTGGGCCACTCAAAGACTTTCACATTCTTGTTCTGAAGCCATTCCACTGTTGCTTTGACTGTTATTTAGTAATTGTCCTGTTGGACGTACTCTGAAGCAGGCTTTTGCACTCTGGAAGCAGGTTTTCCTCAAGGATTTGCCTGTATTTAGCTCCATTCATATGTTTCCTCTATTCTTACAAGTCTCCCAGTGTCTGCCACGGAAAAGCATCCCAAAGCATGAATAACCACCACCATGGCTTCATGGTGGGGATGGTGTAAATAACGATGAGCTGTGCTCAGTTTCTGCCAGATGTAGCGCTTTGCATTCAGGCCAAAGTGTTCAATTTTCATTCTTCATCAGACCAGAGATCTTTTGCCTCGTGCTCTCAGAGTCTTTCGTGTGATTTTGCAAACTCCAGGGTGCTGTCATGTGCTTTTTCTCAGGAGTGGCTTCTGTCTGGCCCCTCTCTCATAAAGCTGAGATTGTGAAGTGCTGCAGAGACTGTTGTCCTTCTGGCAAGTTCTCCAGCTCAGCCAAGGAACTCTGTAGTTCTGTTCAGAGTGGTCATTGGGTTTCTTGATCACCTCCCTGATGAAGGTCCTTCTTTGCCGGTTGCTCAGTTTGGTCGGACGGCCAACTCGAGGAAGAGTCTGGTCATTTCATATTCTTTCCATTTTCTAATATGGAGCTCACTGTGCTCTTGGGAACTCAACACTAAAAATTATTTTATACTCTTCCCCAGATCTATGCCTCCTCATAATTGTATCTCGAGTTCTACAAACAGTGCTTTGGACTTAATGGTAGAATTTCTACTCCAAATACACACTGTTCAACCATGGGACCTGATATAAAAGGTGTGTTTCTTTGTAAATCATGTCCATTCAATTGAATTGGCCACAGGTGGACTCCTATCAAATTGTGGAGAGCATCTCAAGGATGATCAAAGGAAAATGGATGCACCTGAGCCTCAATTTGGAGTGTTATAGAAAAGGGGTTGAACACTTATTGACTCAAGACATTTCAGATTTCATTTTTAATTTATTTGTAAAAATTTTTTTACATAAACTTCCATTTTGACATTATGGGGTATTATGTGTACAGTAGATCAGTGACAAAAAAACCTCATTTTAATCCATTTTAAATTCATGCTGTAACACAACAAAATATGAAAAGTCAAGGGGCGTGAATCCTCTGAAGGCACCGTGTACCGTTTGCCCTGTCTATCTCTCAACGGTGAAGAATGCTTATAAAAATTCTAGTAATCTGATCCGGATCTTCACCAAAATCAAATCAAACTCATCCGTGTCACATACCTAACCTGTGCACCAAATTCGTCCGAATCCATCCATAATTTTTGAGATATCCTGCTCACATCCAGACAAAACAGACATACAGGGTGAAAACATAACCTCAGTCCACATTCGGTGGTGAAGTAATAACCAAAATTTTAAGTTTATAATCCATTAGAGTTCAAAAGCTGATAAGGAAGAGTATTCATAAGTGCGTGTTAGAACGTGACGTGAGACTTGGTATTCATGTGTGGTATTAGACATAACATGATATTAGCATTTATACATATAGTGTATTCGACGTGACATGATAATACGTATGGTATTCGACGTGACATGAGAATTTGCATTCATACATAGGTACATATTCATATGGTACATCATACATATTTGTATTCATACATATGGTACATATATGGTATGAGGTGCCTATGTGTGTAGACACGTGCTAGAATGACTGATTAAGTGGGATGATATGCTTAGAGGGTAAAGTCTTTCTCCTGTGAACTGTTTCCTGTAAATACATGTCCTTTGATCTTTAGAAAAACTGTTTCCAAACTGCCCGATCGTCTTTTCTCATTGGTGGGACGATAGTGACAGGGAGTTTGACCTAGTAGTGTTCTAGTGACAGGGAGTTCGACCCTTCCATTCCGTTATGGTTAGTCATTAGCCAACATCCCACTTATGGTAGCGCTTGGCCGTCTTGATTGGCAGCAGTGGGGCGTTGATGAGCCGGTTCCCATCTGGGAGGTTAAATTTGCTGGAAAGGCAAAGCAGAGTTAGACGCTGGACCCTGCTGAATTAACATCTGTGATTGCCTAGCAACTCGTCTTGCGGCGGAGTTATCTGCGGCTCGTCAGCTTCAGGGTCACCAGTTGGGAAGTGGGTTCCGAGTACCCCCCTTGCGACATCGCAATCTCAGAACCTGTAACAGTTGATATAGACATGATGTGAGAAGTAGTATTCATGAGCAGAGTACCTGCCGCCTCTGGGTGATCTTGTTTCCAAGCATGCAACAACGTTCTTGCTGATGCATACTTTATTTGGGCGGGGCATAGCAAGTAACAGCTGCCTCAATCACTCCTAAAATATAAATAAGACAAGAAAAAGAGCATTCAGAGATTACAAACCCTCGCCAGGACTTATTCTGAGTGGTGTGTGTTTTTATATTTTTTCAATAAATCCAATATGGCTGCCAAACATGTGACCTATGATGTCATATGTGTGACTTCGTTCCTCATGGAAGGCAGTCATATGTATAAAGTTTTTCCTCGATATTTTCAGCCATTTTAGAGAAGATTTTTAAAGGTTAAAAAAATATATTATATTATACAATGTGGCTGCCGAATCACATGACCGATGACGTCATGGATTTTTTTTCTGTGGACCATTTTATCCCTAGATGACCCTCAAAAATTTTCATACTGATCGGATGGGGCATTTTACGTATGCAATTATGACGTCATAACAAGGACACATATGACGTCATAAAACACACTCATTCCCCATGAGTACTTGCTATGTGCCAAATTTCAAATTTTTCATGGTGCGGTGTCAGAGAAACTAGAGGTCAATTTTTTTTTGCTGGTTTTCCAATATGGCTGCCACACCACGTGACCTATGATGTCATAATTATCATTGAAACATTCCACATGAGTACTCGCCACTAATGGTGAAATTTCGTCTCATTCCGACAAGCGGTTGCAGAGAAAAACACGAAAATTCTGTGCGGGACAGACAGACAGACAGACAGAATAACAAGTAGAAGACGTCGTGCAGAGGCCGCACATTGCAAAATTCTTCATCAACATATGAACCTCAAAATAATTCTGGTTGAATTCAATGACCAAAATGCAAATCCTCTTCAAATTTCAAGTCAATCGGATGAAAATTGAGGATTTTAGAAATCTCACCGAAGTTGTTGACCTTTCGCTATGTTGAACCTTTTGAACCTCTAAAAACAATAGGTTTCTTCCTTATTGACAAACTCTACCATGTGGTGAAGTTTCGTGAAGATTGGTTTAAAATTGTGACCTGTAGGCAACAGAAGACAGACAGACAGACAGACAGGAAGAACAAAAATGGACTGACCGATATACTTGAAAAATCTTCGATTTTTGCCAGTACCAACGGACACCAATGCAATACCTCTCCGAATCCTTCTGCGACGGTAATAACCCGGGTTACGTGCACGAGCAAAAACATGTCACTACGCTTACAATTCAAAACATCCTCATTACACTGATAAACGTGGGGACAGGAAGAGCTGTGCTGTAAATGGTGGAGATTGTAATACCCTACCCCTAACCTGCGGTGGCGCTACACGATACACATTAACATAGAGAATTTGCATCCATCCCTCGCCCACTCCCAAGACCACCGTGCGAAGATATAACAAAAGCAGTCCTATGACTAAGATTCGGGCCATGCTGATCCTATGGAACAAGTCTGAATGTAATCGGCCAGAACTGTAGAGGAGTAGCGCGACAAACAAAAACACACACCGGTCAATAATTATGAATTTATAGAAAGGATATGTATGGTATTAGACGTGCGTCAGAATTAGATTCATCCATGGGGTATTGGACATGAATGAGAGTGAGAGTCATCCATATGGTATTAGATGCGGGCGTGATGACTAGATGATGAATGGTATATTTCGACGTGACGTGAGAGTTTGTACCGCGATACGATGTGATGAACCTCAGATCAGAGTTCTTTTCATTTTTGAGTTTTTACAGCTGATGTACGTGTTCACCCAAAGCATGCCAATATATATATATATATATATATATATATATATATATATATATATATATATATATATATATATATAAATGTATTTAAACCGATGTTCCTGTCAATTGATCTTCGTCCCTTCATAAAACGTTAATTTGTAAATCAGTGTTTTCTAAGTTGAACACTTACAGCTGTACATCCCCGAGCCCTTTAACCTTTCCTCCAGTCGAGGAGACTATCTTCGTTGTCATGACGTTTCGGGATTCTAGACTTTCATGGTGTGAAAACGATGTTCAAGCTTGAAAAACTCAACTGATTTTTCAAAAAAACCCCAAAACCCCCAAAAAATCAATGGGTTGTCCAACCATTGATGGCGACGAATGTTCCATGAAAATCTTTTGTTATTCTCTTAATGGGCTCCAAGCATGGTTACATGAGAGGCGCGTATTTCCGCTATCAGCATATTTGGCTGTTTGACGGAAAGCAGATACTCAAGGGTTTTTTTTTTATTTTTAAACACTGTGACTCGGTCTGGGTGAAACGTCTTTCAATCGCCTTGCACCTGACAACGTCAGAGTCAAATTGAACGTTTCCATCGATGGATGGATGAGCGCACGCGTTGGAACGGGAGAGGGGGATTCTTGAATGAGACAATTCGTTGATTTGCTGATGATGTTTGTTTCCTTGTTAACCACAGGTTTGGAGCTCAAGCACCTCGAAATATGTACATTCAATTACATATGTGTTGTGATGCTTATGGAGACACGTCAATCGTACCGTGATTAAATTGTTTTGTTGCGTTCCGTATTAATATCCCTGCCTTTTTTTTTTT
>CM068960.1:8588188-8603706 GCA_035128595.1 Eptatretus atami
CGCATATACATAACGATGTTGCACGATATGCATAATTATTAGTAACGCTACACAGAACGTTCGAATAACTTATAGATAACTTATACCACGAATGCTGTACGTGCTTGTCCGGCGTTCACCACCTATGCGAACGTAGTCTAACTTATGCATAGCGCAGCAAGCGTATCGCCGATGATCCACTGCCTTGGCGTAGGCCTACTTCAACCAGGCTGCTGCTCCAGACGATTAATTCATACCCTGCACTAGAATGAAGTGTCAGAATCACGTGCATGGCCGAAGCAAAAAAAACACACAAACTGGAGTCTGGCAACACTGACGGGTTTCCTCCTGTGAAGCCCATTTTTATCATAACCAGTTCGCCCTAAACACGTGCCAATAACGCCATTATACCACACGGTAGCTGTTAATGTTAGAAACACGTTCAAGTACGTTTCGTGGTCGTACCGGAGACGTGCCAATGATTCTACATACGTCATATGCCGTATGGAGATACCGCTTCACATAGGTTAAAGCACGTTACTCATAGGTTAGAAATAAGTTTCGGGTACGCTAACATTACTCGACGTGTTTGCGACTTATGGTAACTTACAGTAACGTGGTGTCAACATGTGTCACGCTCGCATACGTGCCTACAATTAATGGCCAGCGTATGCGGAACGTGTGGTATACCGCTGGCATTGTCGGAAAATTTTGAGCATGCTTATTTGTGACAGCTGCGGTCGTACTACGACTGTATTGCCAGCCGTCTTCACGTGCTTCAGCATGCCTCTTAACGTATTCAAAACTTAGCCGCATAACGTATTCGACGTACGTGCCAAAACGTTCTTAGACATTCTCTCATACGTCGGCATACGCTGGCCTAAAAACGTCAAGGTGGTGGAAGGGCATACCACGTGAATCTGTTTCCACCTCTGTGTCTCTACGATTGAAGAATTTTACCACAATTCACCTCACGATTATTTTCCGCAACCTTTTCCAGTTGACATAATGCTGATGAACACTCTTCAAACAAGCTCATATGACGCTAAGACCTCGTCCTCCTAATGATTGCGATCATAAAACGAATATTAGACCGTCATTGTGATGTCTCAGGTTTGCGATAAGTAATCTGTGGCTAATGCTCCCGCGCTTGCATTCCGCAAACATATAATTCAAACAGCTTGCCTCTCACGTTGCCAGATAATGGATAGGAGATTTCCATTACGCCGGCGGAGTCATCTCATGATTCACTTTCTTTCTAGGAAGACATTTCCAAAATCGGCAGCATGTCTGCTGCGCGTGGCTTTCTCATATCATGGCAAGTTTTACCGAAGATCCCGTTGAGAATCTGGGTTTGTGAACAAAAAATTGTCAAAAGATTTAGAATGAGTCATAAAAATTGATATGACGTCATAAAAATTGATATGACGTCATCTAGTGGATTTATCAATATGTTCCGCTATTATCTTCAGCTATTCGCCGATGTTCGATTCCCGCACAGCAACTTCAAAACACTTGCCTGTTTAGAGATAATCTTTTTATGGCGATTTCATTACGGCAGATTTTGACGTCATAACTTTTTTTTAGAGGAATTTTTCAAATCGGAGACTGGTTCTCGTTCTTACACATGGTATTTTTCATATTTCTGCCAAGCTTTAGGAAGTTTCGAATGATAAACTAGTAGGCTGTGAAGACAGAAAGTCCACAGAACACAACGGAGTAAGAAATTAGAGATCCTCCACGAGGATCTAAAATAATGATAACAAGTGGTGCCAAGGCAAAATCAAATCGCCCATGTTAAGGCATAAAAGTATTTTGGGGATCCAATTTAAATTATTATACCATCCTAACTGATGTTCATTATAGGAATAGAATAGCGAATATTAATCTTAGTTTGAAGTCAATTAAACCATTTTTGGACAGATGTATGGACCGTAAAATGATTTTGACCTTAAGGACCACGTAATGTCAACAGGTCATCGGTGTCAAATGAAGCCATAAGGATTTGATATTTATGCTTTCATAGTAAAGCACGCATATTCCCTACCGTTTTTTTGACTTATAATGGAAATTTTGTACCTTTTGACGCGACTGACCATGACCCCCGAAAACTTTGGACTACGGACTTCCCCTTCACAAATGCATTTTTCACTGGTGGAATGGGTGGCATTAGTGACAATATAGAATAAGGTTCACTATAAGCTTAGTTTGAAGTAACAATCAGATCATTTTTTGACGAAGTGTATGAGCGAAAAACGATTTTTCTTTTCGGTGACTTCGACCTTGACCTTGTGATTCCATTGCCAAGTTAATCGGGGTCGTCCCAAGGTTCATTGCCCCTGGTGATCTAAATTTGATAGTGTTTGCTGAGTCGTTTTGCCGTAAAAGTGGCTAAACAGTACAGACAGGACAACAAACAGCACATAGACTGGATTTACGAATGTCAACTTGACCTCTGACCTTCGTCTATAAAGCTGTCTCTAGAGAAGGTATGCCGACGCAAACTCAAAATTTCTAGCGTTGATCTGTACCAAACCATCCAAATTGTAAACGTGACCGACAGCAAAAATCTCCATTTCTTCCACGCAATTATTTTAATATTACTTTATCAAAGGTATCCAAAACGTAATATTCGGATCCATCCAACCCAACAATTCTTTACAATAAACGACGGCCGATTACGAGTCAGGCCATCGCGACGCATAACCTTTATTGGATAGAAAAATGACTGTTGTAAACGACCATGCTTTCATCGAAAACACGCCGTGCAAGCTGCGCCATACCAGGAACTTTTACTGTGGACTCAACGACCGCGTCTGCTCGGCGCGCATGCCCAGTGAGAGCCTGATAGACGCGGCGAGTGAACATATTTTTATACAATCTTTAAAAGCGTCTGCAAACATCCGATTTTTACCAATGTTCCGAACATACGCGAGTGTTGCCGTCTGGCGATCGCAAGAAACCGAAGACAAAATAAAAATCCGAAGTTAACACGAACTCGTACGTCGACCGACCCTAAGCAAATAACTGTCCATTTCCCCACATGAATTTACGGAATTATGTTGACTCACTGTGACTTGACCTTTGACACGAATTTTTGAACCAAATTAACCAGCGCTAGCCATCACCCTTCCTGAATCAACGATGGTCTCATTTGACATTGGTAGCTTCTACCCGTTCTCGAGTTATGCCGTGCCTACCAACCAAACACCAAACACACACACCACCACCAAACAATACTACACAAAACAGAGGACCCGGAAGTCATCAAATATACTATACGAAATCTTAGATTTCGTAGTACAAACCGGACACGCATTACAATATCCACCGTTCTCCTCGGCGGGATAATATAAACGATCTACTTTTCATGCTTCACCTCTTTTCCAGCGGCCCATCGTGGTTCTATACGACTGCATCATATTCCACTACTCTTCTACTATTTAAAACATAGAACAAAAACCCCCTGCTCTTCATTCGACCTTTCCTCATACCATTGTCTAAACAAATCATCAGTTATTCAGCGTTTCTTCTCTTCCTTCCTCATAATTACGCCTTCATGTTGCATCCATCAAGAAACTGTTCTCAATCACTTTTGAAATGAATAAATTTTGAAACCGCAGTTTGCTATGACAGGTTTTTTCGTTTCGACATCACATTCTTTTTTCTAACTCTCAAGTGCCAACTCACACGCCTCTCACTCCTACCCTATTCAAGCAACCCATCCAACTTTCTTCCTCAGCGCTCCCTCTCACCTCTCAAAACTCCCCCTACACCTTTCTCCACTCTCCATCCATCCGCCCCATCCCTCCCCCCTCCTCAACCCTTTCTCACACGTTGTCCCCAACCTCCACATCCACCACAGTGCCTCCTTCCCCTGCTCTCGTCAACTCTCATCTCATGCACTCCAGCTCCCTAAATCCTCAACCCTGTTTCTTCTCCCTTTCCCCCCCCTCTCTCTCTCCAGGCACCACAGAGCTTTTCTCCCTCTTCATCTGCCTCCCTCCCCTAGCTATTCGCAATCCCCCACTCTTCACAACTCTCCTTACCTCGCTCCCCTCCACATAACATCTGCCCCAGCTCCTAACCTCCCACTTCAATTAACAGTGTGGACCACAAATATCCGGGGCCTTCGTTCAACTTTCAGATCTTCATACCGTTGCACTGACAAACAGACATATCTGCAAACAGAAACTTTTCCTCCCAAAGACGTGTCTGATCCCAAGTATCTCTCGCTGTTACTCCCTGCCTCGGTATGACAGACCTGAGCCTCGTCCTGGTGGAGGAGTTGCTCTCTTTCATCAAAGACTCCATTCCTCACATCTCCATGCCTGCCCTCACTCCCCCAACTCCCCAGGAATTACTCTGGCTACGGCTTCCCTCCACTCCCAACTCATGTTATATTGTACGTACCGTCCACCTAACATTGATAACTCCATTTACCCTCAATATCGAAAACATGGAACCACTTTCTATCTTCTCATGCCGAACTTATCCCTTCCTCATCATGGTGGTGACTTCAATTGTCATGCATGCAGTTGGCTGTGTAGGTACGCTCTCTCACTGTCAAGGACTTCAGCAAAAGCTTTCTGCACTCATTGGGACTTCGACTCAAATCAGTCAACTTCCCTACCGGATCTCAACAATGTTACCTCCATCTCTCTGGATCTTGATCTTTGACAAATTTTCCTGTACAAATATCTGCTGTTTCTTCTCGCCCAATCGTTCTCTGACACGTCCTTGTCAAAGTGGACATCTCTCTGGCTTGTTTCAGAGAACACCTCCCGCCGTCGAGTCTGGCATTTCACTCAACCGACCTGGCAGGGTCTCAAGCGCCACTCAAACTTACAGACTGGTCTTCTACTTGCTACTTTCTTCCAACATCAACTCATCCTGGGAATTCTTCAAAACAGACAACTGCTATCCCTCATGCACACGATTTATCGCCTCTCATCTTAGTTGTCCTAATCTATCTCTCCGCCTTTGTTTACTGAAGCTTGTTGGTGAGGCGTTGTCCGAAACAACTTGCCCTTTTCTCATGGCAAAGCAACCCAACGGAGGGTAATCTCGTTCCTTCCGTAAGCTGAACAGGTGTGTTACTGTGTATCTACCCTCAGGAGAAGCCCAGAAAACAACATCTTTCTAAAGCTACAGTCTGAACTCACAAACTTTCTCCCTCCTCCAAATCCTGGTGGCATCTAATCAAATCTGTTTCTGGTGTATGTTCCCCTCCATCCGCCTCCCTTACCTCAATGCCGCACTGCTGCATAACCGACGTGAAAAGGCTGATACCAAACTAGGTGTTTGCACGAAATCTTATGTCGACAACCCATCGCTTTCTGTACACACCTTACCCAGTCGCACCAAACTGGTCCCTCGACTTGTGTCCTTTTCTCCTGACAAGGTGGACGAGCTTGCTGTCAAACCATCGACTCAGATTCTGCAACCGGTCCAGATGGGCATCAACCAATGTCCTAAAAACCTGTCCTCTGCTCTTGCTCACCCCTCTCTCTGTCTATTTCACCCTCTCATTTGGCTCAGGCCATCCTGCCATCTGCTTGGAAATCAGCAAACATCAACTGCCCTGCATAAAAATGTGCAAAAACATGATTCCTGCACTACAGACGCAATCGGCCTTCCTCCAATCATCATCAAGTTTAATGGGAATCCATATATCACTTCAGACATTAAATCCTTCCTCTTCTCCAATGGCTTTATTTCCCGATCATCAATTTGGTTTCAGACCAGGTCACTTAACCCTGGATATGCTGCTTCTGCATCTCCCAACAATGATGGAGGAACACAATGCCAGACAGAATCCGGCCGTCCCTGGACATATCGCGTGCTTTTGACATGGTCCTGTCACCCTGCGCTGCTCACGGCAAACTCTCTTCCTATGGTATCGCCAGGCATCTCCACTCAATGCTTCGCAGACTCTCTCTGTCACAGTCACCGTGTGGTTCCTACATGGAGTTCTTTCATCCCTCTTCCTGTTCCAGGCTGGAGTTCTCAAGGCAGCATTCTGGGCCCTGTTCTTTTTCTGGTTTTCATCACTGATCTCTCCGACTCTCTGGGAAAATCCTTTTATCTCTTTGCTGATGACTCCACCTCTGCGTCCCATCTGTCATCACTCAGATGAGCAAGCAGCAGCTTCTTCGCTCTCCTGCAGATCTGGATTAAAATACAAACACGTGGGAACATGTCTTTCACCCAGACAAATTTTCACTCTCATTTGTCTCTCTGAAAGACACTGTTTGGAAAACCCCCTCATCTCTTTTCTTCAACAATCCTCTGGAGAAGTCCTTTCCTTAAAGCTTCTGGGTCTCAGAATCTGCCATGACTTTCCTGGGAAAGCCACATTTCACCCTGGCTCAAAGCCTTCACGACTGGGAATCCCTCTGTCGTATAAAGTCCTTCTCCGGCCACATGAGCTCCTGACAATTCATACAAAGCTTTAGTCCACCAGCCCAATGGGTACTGCTCTCCTCCTGGGCTGGTGCTCCTGCCTCCCACATTTCTCGGCTTCAACTGTGGAAAGACAGGCATTTAGGGGAATCATTAGTAGGAATCTCCCACGGTGAGGCTGTCTTGGGCCTCTCCCTCTCTCACTGCAGGCGGGTGGTGGTCTTTCTGTCTTCTCCGTCTCCTCTCTGTCTCGCCCCCCTTCCCGTTCTGTCTTGCGATTTGTCCCAACCTGTTGATGTAGTTTCTGTCAGGGCCATCAAGGTCGCCACAACCCCTTTGTAAAACTATACTCAAAGGTGACGGATCACTGCTCCTCCTTCATGCTTTTTTATTCTCTTGGTCTTTTTCCCGCGCTTTGGAATAACTCCTATCTGTTACAATCCCATCTTCTCCTGGCTACAAACAGCTGTTACCACACCTCTCATCGTCCCTCATCCAAAATCCTGATCTTTTCTACCCCCGTTAATCCGACCAGAGAACGCACCTCCTTCAATTTACTGCTTTCCTTCTTGAAAGTCCATGTAATTCCATCGTTTTGATACCTCATGTTTCCCACCCATCCTCTCCCTTCCGAGATGCTCCTAATGTCTCTTTCCCACTTGTTTGTCTTTCCCACTCCCTCCCTTTGTCTCATGCCCCCCCCCCTTGCTGTGCGTTGTATGTTAGCTCTCATGCGAGCCTTGATGGTGTATACATATATACGTATATAATTGCACAGTACCTGCCCTTGTGAAAGTCGCTTCCCGGTAGACGGCATGTTGTAAACCAAGGTTGGATCTATCAACCAACACGTCCCAAAAACGGTAACGTGTGTTGATGATTCCAAGCTCCGTGTAAGCTTCAGCGCTGAAGGAGAGTGTTGAGGCATGCTGGAAATTGTCACATGCCGTCCGAGACTCAAACAAACCAAAAAATTCATCAACATACCGATAGTATCCAGCCGACTTTCACAGGGCAGTATAAATCAGTGGGACTCCTCAGCTCCACGAGATAACAAAATTGCCTGATATTATATTTAACAGAGCAAAGGATTGGTTCACTCTTGTAATCTTCCTGCTGAAGATTGACAAAACTCATGAAATATGCTCGGTGAGAATGGTTTCCTGGCATACAGTTAAGAGATCATCGACGTCCTCGTAAACACGACAAAGAGAATCAGAGGATTTGGTCCGGACAAATGTCCAGGTCTAGTGATTCAGGGAGTGGCCCTGTAAAGGGCAATCATCACGAGGTTGAAGTACAAATCAAACATTATTTGTGTCAACACGTTTTCTGCTGTACAACTCCGAGTAATCTTTTACCTTCGCCGTTTGCTGATGTCAGTCAACAAGGATGGTTGCGACCACCTTACCAAACCAGCATGTTATTTTTATGATTTAAGTGCCGATGTGGAAGCTCGGTAACGTGGGCCGCCAAGCAACAGATTGGCTAAATCGGATCAAATACAACACGTCGCCTTGGGCGATTCGAAGAAAGATTGTGAACGGGTTAGGAACACAACCAGTGCGAGCATGTGAAAATCAGCACCACCGACCATTGTATCTGCTTCATCTGCCATTGCAACAACATTCGGTCTGGTTGCCAAACCCTATCTGTGCAGGACCAGTACAATGTCAGATATGTTCAGGAATATTGAGCCATTAAGGGGTTCGGAGCTTCGTTTCATTTACGTATATGTTGGAAAGCAACCTTCATCCTTACACGATCCAATACTATGTCGTCAAAGGATTTTACGATCTCTGTGTCTATTTCACATGGAAAGATCAAGGGAGTTCGGTAACAAATGGTGATATGGACTGAGGGGAAACCCATCCCTCTCTCCAGGATGTTGGTTGCAAACGTCATCATCGACGAACCTCTGCTCCAGCCCAAATGGAGCTCGAGGTGAAGATGATGAGCGCCGACCAATGGGCGTTCGGATTACCGTGGACGTCATTAACGGTTGAACCAATCAGCGTCTACCTTATTGAGACCTGCGTAATAACAAGCAACGGCGCGCTTCACTTCCTCCTTCACTTGCTGCGATTTTTACCCTGAAGAGTGCATGCAGAAAGCTTCGGTCACTTATTATGTCGTGTTTGTTGTAACCATATATATATATATATATATATAATCTATAATATATATATTATATATATATATAAACACACACAACACAACACACACACACACACATCACACACACCACACACACACAGCACACACACTGGCCTGTAAAGTTTCACTCTCTCCCAATAATGCACATTTAGATGAATTATGGAGAAACAATATTTCCAAATTAACTTTTTTATTCATAACTTTGAAGAGATGAAAACTAAACTCTCTTGGCAGCTGAAAGGAGGGTACAATGTCAGAAGTACTGCGAAACCAAATTCCATGGTTGCAAAACTATTCAGTCCCTAAGGTGAGTACTTGGTGGAAGCACCTTTTAACAGCAATGACCGTTATGAGTGTTTCTGGGTAGGTCCTGTTCCAGCTTTGTGGCAGTGATATGGTGAATCTTTGCTCATTCTTCACGTGAAAATTGCTCTAAGTTCTGCCAAGGTTGATGGGATCGTCGTTGGAAGTGCAATTTCAAGCCTCGCCTCAATGTTAAATTGGGTTGTCAGGAGTTTGGACCTGGGCCCTCAGAACATTTATTTTATTTGTTCAGTCACTCCATTGTGGCTTTAGATTTGTGCTTCTGATCTTGTCCTGCTGAATGTAAATTCTCCTGCAACAGTTCAGAATTCAAATGGCGATTCAAGGGAGGTTTTAGTATTCCTGTACTTTGGCACCGTCCATTGTCTTCATGCTTGCCAGTCCTGCTGATGAAAAGCAGCCCAATAACCGATGCTGTCTCCACCTTTATGTTGACAGTAGGGATGTGGTTGACGCGATGATTGCAGTGTTGGGCTTGGCCTCCAGACATAAGCTTTGATATTTCGACAAAAGTTTCAATTTTTGTCTCGTCTGTAACAAAAGTTTCTCGCACATGCTGCAATATCATTAAGATGGCTTTTTTTTTTAGCAAACTCCATGCAAACTTTTAGATGTGTCTTTCTTCTCTAGCATGGGCTTCTTCCTTGACGCTTTGCGTGAGATGCGAGCTTTGTGAAGGGAACGGGATATTGTTGTTGATCGAACACTGACTCCCATATCGACAGTAAGCCCTTGAAGATCTTTCAAGCATTGTGGATTTCAGTGACATCTGAAACCTTTCTGCTTGCGCGGAATGCAGAGCGTTTTGTGATGCGTGATCTGATTGGGTTAGAGTCTGGGTGTAAATAATTGTCTTTCCACTTCCTTAATGATGGATTTATCCGTACTCAAGAATGATAATGCAGGTGACGAAATCTTCTCCTCCCGCCACTTCCAGTCTGCTTCTTTTGGAATTCCCCTTGGTCGTCATGTTGGCCTTGTCGTGACCAACCGAGTTGCACCTTCAAGACCTCCTAGATAAGTGGTAGAAGCTTAATTTTAAGTTAAACTCTGATTAGACATACAGGTCGGAAACTAGTTATCTTATTCTTGTAATCTTTCAAACAAATAATTTTGCTCCGTGAAGTGATTTGGGCTTAATTAGGGCAAGGTTTTTAAATACTTATTTGACTGAGAATCATCTGATTTTCTCTGTTCAATCTAATTTGTTGATCTACTGTGTTTTTTTTTAGCTTTATCACTTTGGAGTAGCTTGTTAAAGTTTGATTGAGCATTCATGAAATAAGCTCAGGTGGATCAAATGGTGAAACTTTGGAGGGGGAAAGGGGTGGGGTAAATACTTTGCAAGGGCACTAGATAATATTTGTTTTTTCTTTTTGGCATAGCGGGAACGATCATCTAATGGCAGACAAGCTGTTGTTCTGTGTGACGGATGACTGGCGTTTTTTTACCATGTGAGTGTAATCTGCTGCTGATGCCACCTTACATGCCATGAGGAATATGTATATATTACATATATTCTATATAATATATATAATGTATGAAGTAATATACAGTATATATATATACATAATAATATATATATATATATTAATATATACCTATATATATATACATCGATAGTATAAACTACATATATATATATATATATATAATATATAGTATTTAATATTATATATCCTTCTACAGTATTATTCTGATGGGATATGAATGTGGAAACGAAATATCAATGTATTCGGTGGATGTGGATTTCCGCTCGGAATACTCCAAGAGGATGGCGTTGTCTTAAAAGAGACCATGGACCACCTCGTGCGACACTCAATCCCTTGTCGGATCTTTTGTGCCCATATGTTGGGTTTACCGAAGCGGTGAAATGAACAAAGCAGGATGGGGAAACCATGCCGGTGACTACGCGGCGGATATTAATTGGGTCCGAGCGAAGCCACCACCGCTCGTTGTTGCATTTATGTGGGCTCCACATATAATTGTGGAACTCAGACAAATCACCCCGGGAGCGTACCGCCAGATCAAGACCCGAACCGGATAAGCTCAAGATACGTATTAACACTTTCATAACTTATTACAACACACAGGAAAGAAGCGAAAGAGCAGGAAAATGTTTGGAGGAATGGCGGTTGCGAGAAATGCAAATATGGAGAATGGTTTGGGAGAAGGTTCAAATAAAGGGCATGCGCAACATTCAAGACCATTCATCATGACCACGTATCACGAACGTTCCTGGCCCGCGCACTAACATCAGAATAGATGACTTGTACATTAAATTCAATAATGATACAGACTCCGGAATAGAAAAACACAGATGGTTGGTATATGAGAATATATGAGTGGTGAAAGGAGAGAAGAGGATGGGGACTTTTTGGTGCGTCAACACGGCGTACCCCAGTGACACTCGGGTTTGAGGGTTCCCAACTCAGCGGCTTCGGGCTCGTCCTCCTCACGGCCCTCATTTTTCCTTATGGATATGCTCGTCGCCCCCGCGCAAAAATGTAATCCACCAGATGCTGAATAATATCAACATACTGGTGATGCCAGCTAACATTTGATAACAAACCACATAGTCGTATCTATACTCGTGCTAAAACCTTTCACAATCTCACTCTAACCAGCACCTCATTCTTTGCAGAAGGCAAGCTCAGCTTTTATTAGTCGTGTCAGTGTTTTTTTGTTTTTGTACACTAAAATGGTTTTGAAGCATTTTGTCCGAGTGCATTTTTGTACACTGAATAATTAAATGCTTAATAAAATTGTTTCCTTTGTTTTTGTGTCAGCCACGCACCAAAATATATTCCCTCAAAGGTAGTTGGATGTTTTTCCTACTGTTTAATTTGTGCTCTTGAAAAAAGATTATTTATTTATTTACCTGGGTGGATCATGGAGGAAGCTGCAACACAATCACGCAAAGATTGCAGACAAAAACATGAGAAAACACCGGACTGACAGACAAACACAGTGCCGAGCTTGGGGGAAGTGACCTAACTTCCAGGGCACATGGGTACCGGCGACGCCATCTTTTTGATGCTTTTTCTCTGCGCACTTGAGAGGGGGAGCAATTTCTGCTTCCTCTGGATGTCAAGCACGAGGTTTATCCGTGCAATCTATCTTTTTTAAATTCTGAGCGCCAAGCGATGAAACGACACGTATCACATTGTAACTCGGATGAGTCGAATGAACCGCCGACCACACAATTAGCGGACATTCTTACCATCATAAAACCGGCTGAGTTATTTCCATAGCTCCACTATTTATGTTTAATATCACCTAGACAATGAAAACCTGAACCTGATATACACCCCAACCCAATCAACAATTTCTCCCCTTGATTCCCCTCCAGTTCTCACCTCTGTACCCTTACCTTACGGTTGCGAGATTTGTGTCTTACAGGGTGATGCTCAAAATCATTCCACAGTCTCCACTTCTTTGTAGGACGCTCTGACTCCAGCATCTCCAAATGTTCTCCATAAGTTTAAAAAAAAATAATAATTGGGAGCAGCTACAATTACAATCGTAAAACAAATTACTTCCAGGCGTTGCCCTCGGGCCTGAGTGCACTCGGACGCGACCAGAGCGAGAAAGACAGAGAACAGTGTGTGCGAATCTCGATGAAAGCGGGTGATTTATTCACCAAGATGTACAATTGCTTTGTTGCCTGTGTTATAAGGAAAGGCTAATTTTTTGTGCAATCAATTTCACCCATTAAGGACATTTAGCCAAGAGAGTTCCCAAAGTGATCCAACAGAGCTGAAAGCAGATGTCGCAGGAAAAGTCCCACCTGGGAAATCATGAAGTTGGAAGGAAAAACGAATATTCAAATGGAAAGGAAATACACAGAATGGGCAAAATAGAAAATGGAGGAACCTGATAGAGAGGTCAATGCGATGTAGTACTGTATAATACATTCGTGGTCGCCTTCGTTGATCACCTTATTTGCTCATGGCCATAAAACATGGTGATACAATCAACGTCGTTTTCGATGAACGTATGTTTTTTTATTGTCCGTGTAACAAAAAAACGTTTTTTAAAGAAAGAATTTATGTTTTTTTTTTCTCTATAAGATGGAAGGTTCTGAAAGAGCAAGGTGGGCCGCAGGGAATTAAATGTGGGTAATAGAATGTGGATATAGTGGGCAAGGACATGAGAAAATGGTGATGTTTACCGACACCTGCTTTTGACGACCTAGAGAGTATGAAGGAAGCCTAGGAATGTCAGTTCCACATATGGAAGAAGTGAAGGAAAATAAATAAAGAGGGCAAGGGTGTGTAGTTTAGCCTGGATTTGGGGGAGTTAACCAGGAGTGTGTGATTGGAAAACTGTGTACATCCTGGAGGAGCTTGGGGGGAATCGGAGGGCTGAGAACTAAACCAGAGGAGAATGGAAAACTGAGAGGTCCACCGCCTGTGCCTGTGATGTGAGAGCAAATAAATCTTGTGTGGCCGATCTCATAGTGGGGATTTAACATATACAAATGTATATTTTCACAATCAAATGCAATCCTGTAGATTAGTCGAGATCAATTATTACCTCTGTCCCGAGGGTGGAGGAGGTTTATGTTTCAACCCTGTCTGTCTGTCTGTCGCGTTTGTTGTTTGATTGTTACCTTGCGAAAATCGAAGATTTTAAAGTATAATTGGTTGGTCGTGTGCGTTTATTTTGTCCTGTCTGTTTGTAAAGTCAATTGCCTACAGGTTGCTACGTAATTTTAAAACCGATTTTCACAAAGACTCTTGCACCTCACCTGAAGAGTTTGTCGATAAGTCCACAGAATCCTATTGCTTTTTGAGGGTCAAAAAGGTCAACCAGTTGGCTCTTAAGGGTCACACTTTTGTCAACTTCTAAAATCGTCATTTTACTTCCAATATGAAGCTGATATTTTTTGAAGAGATTTTATAATTTCAGGTAACTGAAATTCAACCACAATTATTTTTTGAGGTCAACTCAAGCCAAGTTCTAAAAAATTGTCAAATTTGTCGATCCAATTGGTGACTTGAAATTTTTGAAGAGTATTTTGCCATATATAGATATTTGGTCATTTTAATGAATTGCAGCCTGTTTACTTCGTGCTTGATTGTTTTAAAGGTCAAATTTGTTTTTATGTATTTCATGAGTATTGTTTTGCTATGTGTATGACATTTTTCTGTATTGTTTGTTTTCTATGTTGTGGTGTACGTGATAATCTAAAGCGTGTTGGTGGACAAGATTCAGGATGAATTTTGGTGGCTAAGTTGCTGGATCGCGGTGTGTGTAACAATGGAGATACTTGTATTTGGGTTTTTTGTGAAGATCAGGATCGGGATCCGATCCAATCAGTTTTTTTTTGCAAGTTAATTCTTCACCATTGAAGAAGACAGGGCCATAAATCCAATTACATAGCATGTATTATCGTTTCAAAATGTTGTGGACATATCTACAGACAGATGCCGGGGGTGGGGTGGGGCGAGGCCGGAGAAGAGACGGTAGAAGACAGAAAGAAGACCCACGACTGTTTGACCTCCTGTAGTGAGAGTAAGAGACCCAAGAGGCTCAGCCTCATCGCGGGAAATACCAATGGAATGCGCTAAATGCCTTGGTTTTCCCATAGCGTGAAGTCCAAGAGAGGTGAGGCAGGATGCACCAGCACCAGAGGGTGAGAGCAGTAACTCCATCAGTTGAAGAGCAGTGAATCATTATTGTTAGCGTTTAATGCGTGTCGTTTTAGAAGTTATTTTTTTTACTTGTCTTTATTAAATGGGTATTTGCTAGGGACATTCTGAATTCTGCTGTTCCCTGTGATTGATCTCGGCACTCCCCCGACGGCTCCAAACGCCGACTGGTCACTTCCCCAGTCCCACTTTCCTTCGTGCTTCATCTCGGTCGTGACCTTGAATTGGACGTGACCTACTTTGACGTCTATACCAAACATGCTGCAAAAATGTATGAGATTAGCAATGAATATGTGTTTTCAGAAAATGCCTTTTTTCAGAAGAAAAAAAAAGAAAAACATTTTGGCAATGATCGTTTTTTTTTTTGTGGCATTTTAAGTGAAAATCAATTATCCGTCCTGAGATTCCGAATTTGTGTGAATGTACATCTTACACTTCAGGATAGTATTTACACACTCCTTGACTTTTGTTCAAGTTTCTGGTTGTTATCGCCTGAAGTTTAATCAATGGGGTTGTAATTTTTTTTCTATATGGGATTTTTTTTGTGACTTATCTGCACAGTAATAGTCCCAATAAAATTGTGGTAGTGGGAGATGTTATTATTGATTTATTATTTTTTTTTTTGGAAAAGTCTTTTTTGTGTATTAGTTTTTTAATTGTAAATTAAGATTAAAAATTGTGAAACGTCCTGAAATGTCTTGAGGTCATAAGCGCCAGCGTTTTAGACAAATTTTTCATACGTCGGCATACGCTGGCTAAAACGTCAAGGTGTGACAGGGCCATAACCACGTGATCTGTTTCCACCCTCTGTGTTTACCGATTGAAATTTACCATTCACCTCACGATTTTTTCGACAACCTTTCCATTACCTAATGTGATGAAAACTCTCTCAAACAAGCTCATATGAGCTAAGATCCTCGTCCTCCTAATGATGACGTCATAAAAACGAATATGACGTCATTGTGATGTCTCAGGTTTGCGATAAATTATCTGTGC
>CM068960.1:8604026-8626178 GCA_035128595.1 Eptatretus atami
AAATTAACCACATCTTCCTCAAACTGCCACCTCGCTCGTGGGTTTAGACCCCCGGTGGAGAGCTTCAGAGCAAACAACATTAATGTGCGAGCCACGGCGTTTTCATTTCTGGGCTCAGAATTAAGGACAGACATTGCAGACCTTCAACACCTCATTGAGAATGAAGAAGTTTTTACAGAAGAAGCAATTGGAGCTCTGCTCAAACCCACCTCGGGGCAGCCGACACCGGCTCGGTGGCAATGGGCGACACGTTGAGTCTGTTACATGCACACACACAGGAAAACTGGAAAAAACCTGGCAGAGTTGTCTCCACAACCAGACGTACCTTCTTTCTTTTAAAAAAAAAAAAATATATATGTACCTGTACTATATATATATAATAATAACTTATAACATATTATCTCAGTTCTGGAGGAGATTTAGTAATATATATATAGGAAAATCTCCGGTTCCGGGCTGTTGCCAGAAACGGCATGGTTTCTCTTCAGGGCTCTCTGGCGACTTTCTCCAAACGTTTTAAGTTACCGCCTTCTTATTTATGTCCCATTTAAACTGATTATTCTCACCTACTATGTTACTTGTGTGTCCTAGTTCGTTTTGGTTTCAAAAAATCGTGCTATTTTGTGAGTTTGTTCGACCTGTCTTACCGAATTCCTGAGAACCTACCCATCCTTCCCTCTAGGTGTGTGACGATCGTTTTTATTTGTTATTTCTCTCCCTATTACCTTTCAATTCCTATTTTCCCCCACTTTCCCAACGCCCCCTATCCCTCCAACTAAACACTCTGTTTCTCTTGTCTTAAATTTAAAAGAAACCACCCCCCAACCACCTTTCCTCCCTCGCATACCCCAGTCTCGATCCCTCTTCTTCTTCTTCTTTCTTCTTCTTCTTCGTCTTCATCTTTCATATTCCCCTTCGGCCCAGCACACCTATTTTATTCTACTTGAGCTGACCCACGGTCTCTCCATACCTTTCACGATTTTTTTCCCACAACCTTCGATTCCCGAATCTTACCTTAATCTTTCAAAAATCCATCAAAAAAAATAATATTTCTTCCTTTAATCTTTCTATCATAGCGTACCTTCAGTGTACCTCCTGCAACCACGTGGCTCTCTGCCTCTTTCACTGATTATTTCATCGATTCCATTCATCTTCATTCTCTGCGTTACAGTTTCCAAATTCACCACACACCTCCACGATTTTACTTTCAACCTTCCCTTTTCCGAATTTACGCAATCCTTTTTAATAAAAATTAAATAAAATATCAACTTTTGGACTATACACCTTCCCATAGCCACGTGCTGCTTCCGTAAGGCCTGTCCACACCCTTGACATTTAGCCAACGGAAATTGGCAACGTAATCACAATGTATGTTAAAACCGCGTACGCTGAACTTTATAATTTATATGATTTAAGTAAATTAATATATCCCACATTTTCGTATTAAATTATATAAAAATGAATATGATGTTAGTTCTGTTTTTCCTGTTGTTTTTCAGTTTGGGCATAACATACGATGTGGACGTATGGCATAATATGTATTAGAACGTTTTACACAGAACGTTTCGATAACTTAGTAGATAACTTATACCAACGAATGCTGAGCGTGTGTCGGCGTTCACAACCAATGCAACGATAGTCTAACTTATGCATGCGCAGCCAGCGCGGTATCGCCCGTATCACGTGGCGTAGCCTATTAAGGCTGCTGCTCAACGATTAATTCATAACCCGCACTAGAAATCGAAAGTGTTTCAACATCACCGTTTTCATGCCGAAAGATAAAAAAACCAACAAACATGGAGTCTGGAACTACGTTTCTGTTTCCTCCTGTTGAAGCCCAATTTTTATTATTACCATTCCCCTAAACGCTGCCCAATACGCCATATTTACTAGGTAGCCTGTAAGTAGAAACAACGGTTTCCAGTAGTAAGTTTCTGTGTTCGTCCGGAAGACGTAATACATTCTACATACGTCAATATGCGTTTGGAGATCGTTCCACATAGGTCAAAGCACGTTACTCATAGGTTAGAAATAAGTTCGGTGGTACGCTAAACATTTACCCGACGTGTTCGACTATGGTAACTTCACAGTTAAGTGATATTAGTGTCAACATTGTGTCAATGATCGCATAACGGTGCCTACACTTACTGGCCAGCTGTAATGCGGAACATGTGACGTCATTCAACGCTGGCATTTATGCTCGGAAAAATTTTGGCACTGCTTGAAAATTTTTCGACAAGTTCGGGCGTACTACGACGTATGCAGCTGTGCCTTACCTGTTCAGCATGCCCTCTCACTTAACAGTATATACAAAAACTTACCCATAACGTATTCGAGACTGCCAGCTGTTTGCATTTTTTCATACGTCGGCATACGCTGGCCTAAAACGGTCAAGGTGACTGATCAGGGCCCTAACCACGTGATCCTGTTTCCACCTCTGTGTTTTTACCGATTTGAAAAATTTTACCATTCACCTCACGTATTTTTTTTCGACAAAACCCTTCCATTACCTATATGTGCATGGAAAACTCTCTCAATACAGCTTCATATGAGCTAAGATCCTTCGTCCTTCCTATGATGGGACGTCAAAAAAACGAACGTGACGTCATTGTGATGTCTTCAGGTTTGCGATAAATTATCTGTGGCTAAGCCCAGAGCTTTGATTCCCGCAAACCAAAATTCAAAACAAGCTTGCCTAGTTCCCGGAGGATAGAATAATGTTAGGAGAATTCCGATTAGCGTGCATTATATGATTGTCAACTTTTTTTCCCCTTTTTCTAGGGAAGAATTTTCCAAAATCGGAGGAGATGGTTACTGCCGCGCGTCGGCTCTTTCTTGCATATAGCATGTGCAGTTTTTACGAAGATCCGATGAAAACTCTGCGATTGTGAAACCAAAAAAAATTGTCAAAAAATAGAATGACGTCAATAAAAAATGATATGACGTCAATTAAATTGACATGAGTTCATAGTTGATTATCATCATGCTTACGTAATTTACTCAGCTAATGCCCTGTTCGAATTCCCGCAACAGATCAAAAAAACTTGCCTAGTTTCAGAGATAATTTTTTTATGCGATTTCCCATTAGCGGAGATATTTGACGTTCATAACTTTTTCTAGGAGGAATTTTTTCAAAATCGGAGATGGTACTGGTCTACACAGGGTATTATTTTTACCATTTTCTGCCAAGTTTCACGGAATGAGTTTCGATGGAAACTGCTTCGGCTGTGAAAAACAAAAAAGTCCACAAGAACAACAACTGGCGTGAGTTAAGACTTAAGATCCTCCACGAGGATCTAAAAAATAATGATACAACTGAAGGTGCCAGGCAAAAACAAATCCGCCACATTTAAGCAATAAAGGTATTTTGGGGCATCAAAAATAAATTTTATACGCATCCTTAACCTGATGTCATGTTATAAGAAATTAGTAATCAAGGGAGGGGAAATTATTTATTTTAAAATTAAATTCTGTTAGTTTTTGAAGTCAATCTAAACCATTTTTGACGAAGTGATTGACCGTTAAATGACTTTTGACCTTTCAATGGCCACGTAAAGTCAAAGGTCATGGTGTCAAATGAAAGCCACCAAATAAGGATAAATATATTTATGTCTTCCATAGTAAACACGATTATTCCTAACCTTTTGATTAAAAATGGAAATTTTTTAATTGACCGATGACCATGACCCCCAAAACTTTCGGACCCTACGATCTTTCACAAATATGGCATTTCACTGTAGGAAATGGGTAGGATTATAAGTGACAAAAATAGAATAAGGTTCACTATAAGGCTTAGTTGATAGTAATCAGATCATTTTGACGAAGAGTTATGAAGCGGAAAAACGATTTGATCCTTTTTTCGTGACCTTGACACTTGACCTTTGATCCAATTGGGACCCAAAAGTTTAATGGGTGTACCAATGTTCATTGCCCCACCGTGGATTAAATTTGATAGTTATGTTTTGCTGAGTCGGTTTTGCGTAAAGTGGCTAACAGACAGACCAGAACAAACTAAACAAGCAGTCATAGACTGGTACTTTACAATCGTCAACTTGACCTCCTGACCTTGTCTATTAATATAAAGCTAGTCTCTTAGAGAACGGGGTGGTAGCGACGCAAACCAGAAAAATTTCATACCGATGACTCTGTACCAAACCATCAAAAATTGTAACGCAGACCGAGCAAAAAAATCATCATATCTCCACGCATTATTATAATTATTATTTTTATCAAAGCCCAAAACGCGTATTATTTCGGCATCCCACCAACAATCTTTACTAAACCGACGGAACTTTTAGCGAGGGTCAGCGCATGCGACGAGTAACTCTTATAAATTGGATAAAAATGACTTTAAACACACATCCTTTATCGGAAAAACACCGTCAGCTGCGCACACGGAAACCTTTACGATGACACTCAACAACGACGCGTACTGCTGCCATCAGAGCGCGCTGGCACCACTGGACGAGCCTTGACGCCGGCAGATCGTGATATTTTTATATTACAATTCTTTAAACCGTTCCCTTCCAAAACATCCGATTTTTTACCAGAGGAATTTTTCGGACAAACCGAGGTTCTTAAGCGTTCCTATGGCGATCGCAAAAACCGAAGACCAAAATTTAAAATCGAAGTAGTCTAAAACGAACGTAACGTCGATCCGAATATACAAAAAACTCCATTTCTCCCACATGAATTTACGGAATTATGTTTGAACCTCACATATGGCTGAGACCTATTGACTTGACCCGATTTGACCAAAATCTAACCAGCGCTAGCCATTCACCCTCCTTGAATCCACTGTCAGGGCTAATTTGACATTATGGTAGCTTCTATACCCGTCTTTCGAGTTATCGTGCCTCAACAAACCACCACAACACACACAAACACACCACACAAACAAAACACCCACAACAGAGACGGAAGTCATTCAACTATACTTACGAAATCTTAGATTTCGTAAGTTAAACAAAACCCGGCGCATTACAATATTTCCGTTCCCATCCCTCCAGGGGCGGGATAATAATAAAAAACGCATTCTCTTTTCATTGTTCATCCTCCTCTTTCACCAACACGTGGTTCTCATGACTGCATCTCATAATTTCACTACTCTTCACCATTTAAACAGACTGGCTTCTCAATTCGACCTTTTCCTTCATACCTGTCTAAAAATCCAACAGTTACAGCCGTTTCTTCTTCTCCATCCTTAATTCGCTTCATTGCATTCCATCCAAGAAATGTTTTAATCACATTTCTGAAAGAAAATTTTTGAAACCCCAGTTTGCTAATGAAGGTTCGTTTTTCCCATCACATTCTTTTTTTCTAAACTTCAGTGGCCCAACTCACCCCTTTCTCACTCCTCCCTCAAAGCAACCATCCCACTCTTCCTCCCTCCAGGCCTCCCTCTCTCAACCTTTCTCTCAAAAACTCCCCCTTCCCCAACCCTTTTTTTTTTTTTTTCTCCCCCAACCCATCCCCCCCTCACTCACCCTTCTCAAAAGTTGTCCCCACCTCAACATCCACAAAGCTGCCCTCCTTCCCCTGTCTCTCTCACCTCCACTCATCACTCCACTTCTCTCAAATCCTCAACTGCCTTCTTTCCCCTTCCCCCCCTCCTCCTCTCCAGGCACCACCAGGACCTTTTTTTCTCCTCTTCATCTGCCCCCCTCCCTAAGCCTATTCTGCAATCCCCACACTCTTCAACAACTCTCCTTACCTCGCTTCCCCTCACATACCCTGGCACCCAAAGCTCCTACCCTCCCACTTCATTAACAGTGTGGACCACAAAATATCCGGGCCTCGCTCTAAACCTTTTCAGATCTTTCCAACACGTTGCCCACTGGACAAACCAGACATTAATCTGCCAAACAGAAACTTCCCCCCCAAGGACGTGTTCTACTCCCAAGTACTCTCGCTGGTTACTCCCCCTCCGGTATGACAGACCTGCAGCTCGTCCTGGGGAGAGTTGCTCTCTTCATCAAACTCCATTCCTCACTCTCCATCACTGCCTCCACTCCCCCACTGCCCCAGGAAACCTCTGGCTACGGCTTCCTCCACCCCACCTTCAGATGTTCTATATGTGTTACTGTACCGTCCACCTAACAGTGATAACTCCCATTTACACTCAATATCCGAAAACATGGGACCAATTCTATCTTCTCCATCCGAACTATCCCTTTCCTCATCATGGTGAGTGACTTCAATTTGTCATCCATTGCCAGTTGGCTAGTGTAGGTACCTCTCTCACCTGTCATGGAATTCAGCAAAAGCTTTTCTGCGACTCATATGGGACTTGACTCAATCAGTCAACTTCCCACCGGATTCTCAACCAATGTTACTCCAATCTCTCTGGATCTGATTTTGACAAATCCTTGACAATATCTGCTGTTCTCCTCCGCTCCAATCAGAGTTTCTTCTGACAACGGTCCTTGTCCAAGTGGACATTCTCTCTGCCTGTTATCGCAGAGAACCACCTCACCAGCGTCGGAGTCTGGCATTTCACTCAAGCCGACTGGCAGGCGTCTCCAAGCAGCCATCAAACTTACAGAACTGGTCTTTTCCTATCGCTAACTTTTCTCCAACATCAACTCATCTGGGAATTCTCAAAGAAACTTGCTCTCCCTCATGCACACATTTATCGCCTCTCTCTTTAGTGTTTCCTACCCTACCTCCAGCCCTTTGTTTACTGAAAGCTTGTGGTTGAGGCAGTTGTTCCTGAAACAACTTGCCTTTTCCTCTGGTGGAAAGCAAAACCCAACGGAGGGTTAATCTCTAGTTTCCTTTCCGTAAAGCTCAGAACAGTTTGTGTTTGTACTGTTAATCTACCCTCAGGAGAGCCCAGAAAACAACCATCTTTCTAAGTCAAGTCTGAACTCACAAACCTTCTCTCCCTCCTCCAAATTCCTGGTGGCATCTAATCAAATTGTTTCTGGTGTATGTTCCTCCATCCCCTCCCTTACCTCAAATGGCCGCACTGCTGATACCGGCACAGTGAAAGGTGAATTACCAAAACTAGTGTTGCATCGAAATCTATGTTCGAAACCCCATCGCTTTCTGTACACACTACCCAGTGGCACCAACTGTTCTCGACTTTGTTCCTTTTTCTCTGACAAGTGGAGAGCTTGCTGTCAAACCTCGACTCAGGATTCTGAACCGGTCCAGGATGGCATCAGACCACATGTCCTAAAAAAACGCTCCTCTGCTCTGCTCACTCTCTCTGTTCTATTCACCCTTCTCATTTGCTCAAGGCCATCTGCCAATCTGCTTGGAAATCGCAACATCACTGCCCTAGCATTAAAAAAATGTGCCAAAAAACAGATCCTGCAACTCAGACCAATCGGCCTTCCCCTAATCATCAGCAAGGTTATGGAAATCATCATCACTTCAGACATTTTAAAATCCTTCCTCTTCTCGCAATGCTTTATTCCGATCATCAATTTTGGTTCAGACCAGTCACTCTACCGTGGATATGGCTGCTTCGCTCTCCCAACAATGGATGGAGGAACACAATGGCCAGACAAGGAAATCGGAGCCGTTACCCTGGACATTATCGCGTGCTTTACATGTGGTCTGTTCACCCGCCTGCTTCACCAAACTCCTCCTATGGTATCCAAGGCCATCTCCACTCATGGCTCGCAGACTCTCCTCTTCCTGTCACAGTCACCGTGTGGCCCTAAATGGAGTCTTTCATCCCCTTTTCCTTCCAGGCTGGAGTCTCAAGGCAGCATCTGGGCCCTGTTCTTTTCTTTGTTCATCACTGATTCTCCTCCGACTCTCTGGAAAATCCTCTATTCTCTTGCTGATTGACTCCACCCTCTGCCGTACCATCTAGTCATCACTCGATGAGCAAGCAGGCCAGCTTTCTTCGCTCTCTGCAGATCTGGATAAAATCACAAACACGTGGAACATGTCTTTCACCCAGACAAATTTCACTCTCATTTTGTCTCTCTGAAAGAACTGTTTGGAAAACCCCCTCATCTACTTTCTCAACAATCCTCTGGAAGAAGTCCTTTCTTTAAAGCTTCTGGGTCTCAGAATCTGCCATGACCTTTCCTGGGAAAGCCACATTTCCAACCTGGCCTCCAAAGCCATTCACCGACTGGGAATCCTCTGTCGTATAAAGTCCTTCCTCGGCCCACCTGAGCTCCTGACCACATACAAAGCTTTCGTCCACAGCCCAATGGAGTACTGCTCTCCTGTCTGGGCTGGTGCTCCTGCCTCCCACATTTCTCGGCTTCACACTGTGAAAGACAAGGCATTTAGGATCATTAGTATCTCCCACGGTGAGGCTGTCTTTGGGCCTCTCCCTCTCTCACTGCAGGCGGGTCGGTGGTCTTTCTGTCTTCTCCCGTCTCCTCTCTGGTCTCGCCCCCCCCTTCCCGTTCTGTCTGCGATTTGTCCCCACCATATTTCTGCAGGGCGCTCAAGGTCCGCCAACAACCCCCTTCTGGTAAAATACCAAAATCACGGATCACTGCTCCTCCTTCATGCTTTTATTCCTCTTTTTTCCCGCCTTTGGAATAAACTCCTCACTCTGTTCAATCCCATTCTTCCCTCCTGGCCTACAAAACAGCTGTTCCACACCACCTCTCATCGTCCCCCATCCAAATCCTCGATCTTTTCTACCCCCGTTAATCCACCCGAAACCCACCTCCTTCAAATTCCCTGCTTTCCTTCTTGAAAGTCCCTGTAATATCCATCTTTTATACCTCATGTTTCCCACCCCATCCCTCTCCCTTCCGCAGATCTCCTAATGTCTCTTGTTCCCCACTGTTTTGTCCTTTCCACTCCCTCCCCTCTTGTCTCATGCCCCCCCCCCCCTTGCTGCGTTGTATGTTAGCTCTCATGCGAGCCTTGACTGGGTATACAATATATACATATATATTGCACAGTATACTGCCCTGTGAAAGTCGGCTTCCGGTAGACGGATGTTGTGAAACCAAGGTTGGATCTATCAACCAACACGTCCAAAAACGGTAACGTGTTTGACGATTCCAGCTCCGTGGTAAACTTGAGTGCTGGAAGGAGAGTGTTGAGCCATGCCTGGAAATTGTCACATGCCGTCCGAGACTCAAACAAAGCAAAAATGTCATCAACATACCGATAGTATCCAGCCGACGTTCACAGGGCAGTATACTCGGTGGGACTCCTGCAGCTCCACGAGAAACAAAATTGCCTGATCAATATCCTGGTTAACAGAGCACAGAGGATTTGTTCACCTGTAATCTTCCTGCTGAAATTGACAAAATCATGAATATACTCGGTGAGAATGGTTATCCTGAGCATACAGTTAAGAGATACACACACAAGTCTCTAAACACGACAAAAATATCAGAAGATTGGTCCGGACAAATGTCCAGTCTATATCAGGATGCCCTGGAAAGGGCATCATCACGAAGGTTTGAAGTACAAATCAAACATATTGTGTCCAACACGTTTCTGGCTGTACAACCCCGAGTAATCTTTACCTCTCGCCGTTTGCTGACGTCAGTCAACAAGGATGTGCTGCCACCTCACAAACCAGCAATGTTATTTATGAGTTTAAGTGCCGATGTGAAGCTCGGTACGTGGGCCGCACAACACCAAGATTGGCTATCGGATCAACAACACGTCCCTTGGCGATTAGAAAAGATTGTGAGGGTTAGAACACAACCAGTGCGAGCATGTAGAAATATCCAACAACACCGACCACTGTACCTGCTTCTTCTGCCATTGCACAGCACCTGGTTGCCAACCCTATCTTGCAGACCAGTACAATGCAGATATTGTACGGATATTGAGCCGAGGTTGGAGCTCTTCATTTACGTATGTTGGAAGCACCTTCATCCTTACACGATCCAATACTATGTCGTCAAAAGGAATTTGTACGATCTCTGTGTCTCTTTCAGCATGGAAAGATCAAAGGTGGTAACAAATGGTGAAGGACTGGGGAAACCTCCCCCTCTCTCCAGGATGTGGTTGCAAAGTCAATCATCAATGAACTCTGCTCCAGCCAATGGGAGCTCGAGGTGATGAGCCGACCATAGGCATTGGATTAACCGTGACGTCATTACGGTTGAACCAATCAGCGTCTACCTTATTGAGACCTGCGAATAAACGCGCGTCTTCACTTCCTCCTTCACTTGCTGCGATTTTACCCTGAAGAGTGCAGCACGAAAAGCTTCGGTCACTATTATGTCGTGTTTGTTTGTAACCATATATATATATATATATATATATATATATATATATATATACACACACACACACACACACACACACACACACACACACACACTGGCCTGTAAAAGTTTTCACTCTCTCCCAATAATGCCACATTTAGATGAATTATGGAGAAACAATATTTCCAAATTAACTTTTTTATTCATACCTGAAGAGATGAAACTAAACTCTCTTGCAGCTGAAGGAGGGTACATGTCAGAAATACTTGCGAAACCAAAATTCACTGGTTGCAAAACTATTCAGCCCCTTAGGTGAGTACTTGGTGGAAGCACCTTTTACAGCAATGACCGTTATGAGTGTTTCTGGGTAGGTCTGTTCCAGCTTTGTGCAGTGATATGGTGAAATCTTTGCTCATTCTTCACGTGAAAATTGCTCTAGTTCTGCCAAGGTTGATGGGGATCGTCGTTGGAGTGCAATCTTCAAGCCTCGCCATCAATGTTAAATTGGGTTCGTCAGGAGTTTGACTGGGCCACTCAAGAACATTTATTTTATTCTTGTTCAGCCACTCCAGTGTGGCTTTAGATTTGTGCTTCTGATCATTGTCCTGCTGAAATGTAAATCTCCTGCACAGTTTCAGATTCATGGCTGATTCAAGGAGGTTTTTAAGTATTCACCTGTACTTTGCACCGTCCATTGTCCCTTCATGCTTGCCAGTCCCTGCTGATGAAAAGCAGCCCCATAACACGATGCTGTCTCCACCATGCTTGACAGTAGGGATGGTGTTGACCGGATGATGTGCAGTGTTGGGCTTGCTCCAGACATAACGCTTTGAATTTCGACCAAAAAGTTCAATTTTTGTCTCGTCTGGTAACAAAACGTTTCTCCACATGCCTGCGATATCATTAAGATGCTTTTTTTTTTAGCAAACTCCATGCAAACTTTTAGATGTGTCTTTCTCAGTCATGGCTTCTTCCTTGACGCTTGTCCGTAGATGCGAGCTTTGTGAAGGGAACGGGATATTGTTGGTTGATGAACACTGACTCCCATATCGGACATAGAGCCTTGAAGATCTTTCAAAGTCATTGGTGGATTTTCAGTGACATCCTGAACCAGTTTCTTGCTTGCGCGGATGCACCGTTTGGATGCGTGATCTGATCTGGGTAGAGTCTGGGTGGTATAATATGTCTTCCACTTCTTAATGATGGATTTATCCGTACTCAAAGAGATAATGAGTGACTGAAATCTTCTCCTCCGCCACTTTCAGTCTGACTTCTTTGGAAAATTCCTTGGTCTTCATGTTTGCCTTGTCGGTTGACCAACCGAGTTGCACCTTCAAACTCCTTAGATAAGTGGTAGAGCTTAATTTTTAAGTTAAACCTCTGATTACATACAGGTGAAACCTATTATACTTATTTTGTAACCTTTCAAACAAATAATTTGCTCCTGAAGTGATTTGGGCTTAATTAGGCAAAGGGTTTTAAATACTTATTTGACTGAGAATCATCTGATTTTCTCTGTTCATCTAATTTATTAACATTCTATCTGTAGTTTTTTTTTAGCTTTATCACTTTGGAGTAGCTTGTTAAAGTTTGATTTGAAAGCATCATGAAATAAGCTCAGGTGGGATCAAAATGTGAAAACTTTGGAGGGGGAGGGGGTGGGGGTAAATACTTTTGCAGGGCACTAGATATATTTGGTTTGCATTAGCGGGAACGATCATCTAAATGGCAGACAAGCTGTTGTTCTTTACGGATGATGCGTTTTTTTTACCATGTGAGATGTAATCTGCTGCTGATGCTCACCCTTACAGCCATGAGGAATATCTATATATACATATATATATATATACATATATCCTTCTACAGTATTATTCTGATGGATATGAATGTGGAAAAAAATATATGTATTGGTGGATGTGGATTTCCCCTCTGGATAACTCCAAGAGGATGGTGTGTCTTAAAGAGACCATGGACACCATCTGCGACACTCACCCCTTGTCGGATCTTTGTGCCCAATGTTGGTTTACCCAACCGGTGAAATGAACAAAGCAGATGGGGAACCATGCCGGTGACTACGCGGCGGATAATTAATTGGCCGAGCGAACCAACACCTCGTGTCGCATTATGTGGGCTTCCACTATAATTGTGAACTCAGACAAATCACCCCGGGAGCATTACCCCAGATCAAACCCGAACAGGATAAGTCAAGATACGTATAACACTTTCATCAACTTATTACACACACAGGAAAGAAGCGAAAGAGCAGGAAATATTTGGAGGAATGGCGGTTGGCGAGAATTCAAATGGGGAAATGGTGGGAGAATTCAAATAAAGGGCATCGCAAGCAATTCAAACACATTCATCATGACCACTACACGAACGTTCCTGCCCCGCACAACTCAGAAGGATGACTTGACATAAATTCAATACATGATACAGACTCCGGAATAAAAACACAGATAGGTTGGATAGAGAATATAGAGTGTGAAAGAGAAAGAAATGGGACTTTTTGGTCGCGTCACGGCGTACCTCCAGTGACCTCGGTTGAGGTTCCACAACTCAGCGCTTCGGCTCGTCCCTCCTCACGGCCACTCATTTTCTCCTTATGGATAGTGCTCGTCGCCCCCGCGCAAAATGTAATCCACCAGATGCTGATAAATATCAACATACTGGTGATGCAGCTAACATTTGATCACAAACCACATATCGTATCATATACTCGTGCTAAAACTTTCACAATCTCACTCTAACCAGCACCTCATTCTTTGCATGAAGGCAAGCATCAGCTTTTATTTAGTCGTGTACAGTGTTTTTTGTTTTTGTACACTAAAATGGTTTTTGAAGCATTTTGTCCGAGTGCATTTTGTACACTGAAAATTAAATGCTTTAATAAAATGTTTTCCTTTGTTTTTGTGTCAGCACGCACAAAATATATTCCTCAAAGGTAGTTGGATGTTTTTCTACTGTTTAATTTGTGCTTTCCTTGAAAAAAGATTATTTATTTATTTACTGGGTGGATCATGGAGGAGCTGCAACACAAATCACGCAAGCACTTGCAGACAAAAACATGAGAAAACACCGGACTTGACGAGACAAACACAGCTGCCGAGCTTGGGGGAAGTGACCTAACTTCCAGGGCACTATGGGTACCGGCGACGCCATCTTTTTGATGCTTTTCTCTGCGCACTTGAGAAGCAATTTCTGCTTCCTCATGGATGTCAACCCACGAGGTTTATCCGTGCACTATCCTTTTTAAATTCTGAGCGCCAAGCGATGAAACGACACGTATCATTGTATAACTCGGCTGAGGTCGGAATTGAACCGCCGACCACCCCAAATTAGCGGACATTCTAACCATCATACCCTGAGTTATTTCCCATGCTCCACTATTTATGTTTAATATGACAATGAAAACCTGAACCTGAATATACACCCCAACCCAATCAATTTCTTCCCCTTGATTCCCCTCTCAGTTCACTCACCTCTGTACCCTTACCCTTACGCAGATTTGTGTCTTACAGGGTGACTGCCTCAAAATCATTCCCACATCACTCTCACTTCCTTAGGACGCTCTGATAACCAGCAATCTCCAAATGTTCTCCATAAGGTTTAAAAAAAATAATAATTGGACGCAGCTCACAATTACAAATCGTAAAAACAAATTACTTCCAGGCGTTCCTCGGGCCTGAGTGCACTCGGACAGCGACCAGAGCGAGAAAGACAGAGAACACGTGTGTGCGAAATCTCGATGAAAGCGGGTGATTATATTCACACCAAGATGTACAATTGCCTTTGTTGCTGTGTTATAAGGAAAACGGCTATTTATTTGTGCAATCAATTTCACCCATTTAAGGACATTTAGCAAGAGAGTTTCCCCAAAGTGATCCAACAGAGCTGAAAGCCAGATGTCCAGGAAAAGTCCCACCGGGAAATCAGCTGAGTTCGGAAATGGAAAAACGGAATATTCAAATGGAAAGGAATACACAGAATGGGAAAATAGAAAATGGAGGAACCTGATAGAGAGGTCAATGCGATGTAGTACTGTATAATACCATCGTGGTCGCCTTCGTTGATCACCTTATTGCTCATGGCCATAAAACATGGTGATACAATCAACGTCGTTTTCGATGAACGTATGTTTTTTATTGCCGTGTAAGACAAAAAACGTTTTTTAAAGACAGAATTATGTATTTTTTTTTTCCTCTATAAGATGGAGGTTCATGAAAGAGCAAGGTGGCCGCAGGAAAGTAAATGTGGGTAATAAAGAATGTGGATATAGGTGGGCAAGGACATAGAGATGGTGATGTACCACCTGCTTTTGAAGACCTAGAGAGTATGATAGGACAGCCTCGTGAAGTAGTTCCACATATGGAAGAAGTGAGGAAAAAAAAGAGTAAGGTGTGTAGTTAGCCTGGATTTGGGGGAGTTTAACCAGGAGTGTGTGATTGGAAAACTGTGTACATCCTGGAGGAGCTTGGGGGGAATCGGAGGGCTGAGAACTAAACCAGAGGAGAGATGGAAAAACTGAGAGGTCACCGACCTGCCTGTGATGTGAGAGCAATAAATCTTGTGTGCCGACCTCATAGTGGGAGTATTTAACATATACAAATGTATATTTCAATCCAAATGCAATCCTGTAGATTAAAAAGTCGACGATCATTATTACCTCTGTCACCGAGGGTGGAAGGAGGTTATGTTTTCACCCCTGTCTGTCTGTCTGTCCGTTTGTTGGTTTGATTGTTACTTGCGAAAATCGAAGATTTTAAAAGTATATTGGTTGGTCGTGTGCGTTATTTTGTCTGTCTGTTTGTACGTCAATTGCCTACAGGTCACAATTTTAAACCGATTTTCACAAAACTTCACCACCTGGAAGAGTTTGTCATAAGCAGCAAGAATCCTATTGCTTTTGAGGTCAAAAGGTCAACATTGGCCAAAGGTCAACAACTTTGTCAAACTTCTAAAATCGTCAATTTTTATCCAAATGACGATATTTGAAGAGGATTTATATTTCAGGTAACTGAATTCAACCACCAATTATTTTTGAGGTCAACTAAGGCCAAGTTTCTAAAATTGTCAATTTTCATCCAATTGACTTGAAATTTTGAAGAGGATTTGCATATTTGGTCATTTAATTCAACCACCGATTGTTTTTAAGGTCAAATTTGTTTTATGTATTTCATGAGTATTGTGCTATGTATGACATCTTTCTTGTATGTTTGTTTCTATGTGTGCAGGATATCTCAAAACGTTGTTGACAGATTCAGATGAAATTTGGTGGACAGATCCGGTGTGTAACAAGGACGAACTGATGGGTTTTTGTTGAAGATCAGGATCGGGATCCGGATCCAATCAGTTTTTTTTTTAAGTTATTCTTCACCATTGAGAGACAGGGCAAAACCAATTACATAGCATGATATCTCAAAATGTTGTGGACATATCACAGACAGAGCCGGGGGTGGGGTGGGGGCGAGGCCGGAGAAGAGACGGTAGAAGACAGAAAGACCACCGACCTGCCTGTAGTGAGAGTAAGAGACCCAAAGACTCAGCCTCATCGCGGGAAATACCAATGATCCTAAATGCCTTGGTTTCCACAGCGTGAAGCCAAGAAAGGTGAGAGGCAGGAGCACCAGCCCAGAGGGGAGAGCAGTACTCCATCAGTTGAAGAGCAGTAGAAAATACATTATTTGTTACTTTAATGCATTCCTTTTTAGAAGTTATTTTTACTTGTCTTTATTAAATGGGTATTGCTAGGGACATTCTGTGCATTGACCCACTCCCTCCACGGCTTCCACCACCACCTGGATCACTTCCCCAGTCCCACTTTCCTTCGTGCTTCATCTCGGCGTGACCTTGAATGACGTGACCACTTTGACCGGTCTACCAAACATGCTGCACAATGTATGAGATTAGCAAATAATATTGTGTTTCAGAAAATGCCATTTTTCAGAAGAAAAAAAAAGAAAAACATTTTGCAATGATCGTTTTTTTGTGCATTTTAAGTGAAAATCAATTATCTGAGATTCCGAATGGGAATACATACACCTTCAGAAAGTATTCACACTCCTTGACTTTTGTCAAATTTTCTGGTGTTACAGCCTGAATTTAAAATGGATTATATGGAGATTTTTTTTGTGACTTATCTGCACATAATACCACATAATGTCAAAGTGGAATTATTATTTATTTATTTTTTGAAGTTGTTATAAATTAATTAAAAATGAAAAGCTGAAATGTCTTGAGTCAATAAGTATTCAACTCCATTGCTATGACACCAAATTGAGCTCAGGTGCATCCAATTTCCTTTGATCATCGGAGAGGTGTCTGGACAACTTGATTGGCGTCCACTTGTGGCCAATTCAATTGATTGGATATGATTTAGAAAGAAACACACCTTTCTGTATAAGGTCCCACAGTTGACAGTGCATGTCAGAGCAGTAACTCGACCATAAATTCCAAGGAACTGTTTGTCGAACTCGAAGATGGAATTGTGAGGAGGCATAGATCTAGAGAAGGGTATAAAACAATTTCTAGAGTGTTAAAAGTTCCCAAGATGGTGAGTTCCATCACTAGGAAATGGAAAGAATATCGAACGACCCAGACTCTTCCTAGACCAAACTGAGCAACTGTGCAAGAAAGTCCTTGGTCAGGGAGGTGACCAGAAACACAATGACCACTCTGACAGAACTACAGAGTTCCTTGGCTGAGACGGGAGAACCTGCCGGAGGGACAACAGTCTCTGCAGGACTTCACAAATCTAGGCTTTATGGGAGAGTGGCCAGACAGAAGATACTCCTGAGAAAAAGGCACACGACAGCACACCAGGAGTTTGCAAAAAGGCGCATGAAAGACAGAGCATGAGACAAAAGATTCTGTGGTCTGTTGAGATGAAAATTTAACTCTTTGGCCTGAATATGTCTGGTGGAAACTGAGCACAGCTCATCACCCATCTAACACCATCCCTATCGTGAAGCATGGTGGTGGCAGGGCAGGGACAGGGCAGGGACAGGGAGACTTGCAAGGATTGAGGAAACAATGAATGGAGCCAAATACAGGCGAATCCTTGAGGAGAACCTGCTTCAGAGTGAAAAAGACCTTCAACTGCGGTAAATATTTACATTCCAACAGCACAATGACCCCAAGCATACAGCCAAAGCAACACTCGAATGACTTCAGAACAAGAACGTGAAAGACCTTGAGTGGCCCAGCCAAAGCCTAGACTTGAAGACCATTGATAAATCTGTGGAAAGACTTGAAGATTGCTGTTCACCGTCACTCCACATCCAACTCGACAGAGCTTGAGCAAATCCGCAAGGAAGAATGGGAGAAAATCCAGATGTGCAAAGCTGATACAGACGTACCCAAAAAGACTCGAAGCTACAATCGTTGCCAAAGGTGCTTTGACAAAGTATTGACTCGGAGCTGAATACTTACTGACGAAAGGCATTTCAACTTTGAATTTTTAATTAATTTGTAAAAAATTCTAAAAATATGTTTTCACTTTGTCATGATGGGGTATTTTGTGTAGATCAGTGAGAAAATATTTAAGTTAAATACATTTTAAATTCAGGCTGTGACACAACAAAATATGAAAAAGTCAAGGGGTGTGAATACTTTCTGAATGCACTGTTATATATATACGTATATATTGTTGCGGACCCCCCGGGGTCAGGGCGAGAAGACCCCGAGGGAGAAAGCACCTCGGGTTCCCACCAGACTCTCTGGAATCGCAGGCCATCGTACACGGATGACTCCATGACGCAGCAGGTCGCTAATCGACCGTGAATGCCAATAACTCAACCACGTGACTTAGGGTCCTCCATCTACTGGATACAAGTTACCTAATGGTCACGTGGTCTATTTACCGGGGAACACGCCCTCGGTACGCCTTGTTCAAACCGGATCACCTTACTGGATCAGATGCAGCCGAGCATAACTGCCAAGCACATACCAGCTAGAAAACAGATCTTTGGGGAATAACATCCCGGCTAAGCTAGGATACGGACCATGCTAGACCAATGAAGGAAAAGATGAAAATGAGCCGGGAACATTTCAATATAAAGCATTTATTTACACTCAAACGAGGAAAGGTATGTGGCAAAGTGAATGGGGTTTATTATTATGTACAGCAGGGATAGCAAGGAATTTGTGGGGTGTGACAAAAGGCAAGCAATTTACAAAAGCAGATACAGAGCAGACTTATCCCGTTATATCTTCTACAATCTTAACTTAGGCCACCACAGGTGCAATCACATAAACACACACACAAACCCGATAAAGATTAGATAGCCAGAAGGGAGGAGAGCAGGTGAGGACTAATGGCCTCACAATACCTGGCGCGGTCAGCCGACCGCACAACCCAGTATGCTTTGGGGTACGCTCCGCTTGAGGGATCCCACCTTAAGAGTCGGCACATTATCTCCTGCTTCATAACTTTGCTGGGGCTCGTGGAAACGTGTGCTCCGCACTGGTCCAGCAGAACGTCTGTCGCACACCAACCTCAAGTGTAGATGCAGTGACGGGCAGATAACGAGGAGCGGTGAAGAGAGGGCGGAGCAGAGAGGCAAAGGAGAGGGCGAGGCAATCAGGCAAAGACAAGTGTGAGGTAGGCAGGTGAAGAAGTGAGCGAGGCAGGCAGGCGAAGAAGTGGGAAAGGCAGGCAGGCGGAGAAGAGCAGAGAGAGGGCAGATGGCATCGCGATCCACCTCCTGGTGACTGGATAAGCTCCGGGCAAAGTGTGGGGTGACCACCCGAAGCGACGCACCATGACCTGAATCACACTTCTTTATTTGGCCACATCGATCATAGCCCCGCCCTGCCAGGCTCCTGGGGCTGGAAGCGGTCTCGTGCACATCCGGCGCGACACCGCCCAGAGCCTTGCTCTGCCATGTTCTGGTGAATGGACGTGGATCGCGTCGGTCCCATGCGCCCATTCGGGGCATCCGCGGCGATACGCGGCCGGCGTGCCAACATGCTTGACCCGTCTCCGCGCCACGCGGTCTGAGTAGCCTGGGCCATGCGGCATGCCTCTGTTTGGTGGCGAATTGTATCAATGCGGAGGTGCGACGAGGCGCGGGATGATTTTTCCCATGTGCAGGAGATGTTGGTGATTGATGTGGTGAGCTTTTGGTGAGCAAAGGTTGAGCAAGGTGAGACGCGGTTGTAAATCGGCATGCAGATTTGAAAGAAAGGGCACGCCAAGTGCGCGCCGGGTAGCCGAGTTTGTTCCTGCGGTGATTCTTTCACAGGTGGCTGCCTGGGTGCTGTGCCTGCTTCAACTTGTACCATGGTTAAAATGAAAGGGTTGGATGGAGATCTGGATTGAAGATAGAGATATAGTTATTAGACCTAGATATTGGACCCACGCAACGCACTTCGTCCCATTAACCCACTAGACATGAGGGGAAGATTTGACTGCATGAAGACTAACTTATATAACTGCCTGGGGATCACTGTATGTTGGGTGCCATTGCTTTCGAGGCACGTGGTTTTGTAGAACCGCAACTATATATATATATATATATATATATATATATATATATATATATATATATATATATATACAATATACATTAATTAATTCCGTGTTTTACTGCCGTTGACGCAGTCTCTATTACATCACCCTCTCTAACATGTTACTTTAGTATTCATGCCTGTGCTTGTGTCCATTATGACGTCTTTAAAAAACGTAGGTTTCCTGTTTGGAATGATTTTCAATTTTGTTTGACGGTTGAGCAGGCAGACAGAGTAAAAAAAAATCTCACTATTCTCTGCGCATGTGTGGTTAATCAAGACGAATTCAGAGACAAAGTACTGCTAAACGGAAAATTTGACTTCCGATTCATGTTCCGATTTGCTTTCAAAATATAACATTCAATTTAAATCAAGTTGTTCCTCGATCATAAACTGACATTTGTGGACGGACGGATGGACAGGTGGACATGAACCAATTTTTTTAACCCCGCTTTTCGCTTTGCGTGCGTGGGGTAAATATATGTATTATAGATATATACACGCACATGCATGAACGTACACATATAAATCTACATATATTTTAAAACAAGTATCTTGTCTGATTGTCACAATGGGTTGTGCCTTCTCTGGAACTCAAACTTCCTCATCCCACCAGCCTCTGTGATGGGAACTGTTAATTCCCAGCAAACACTTCCCCACCTTCCATTGCGTCCCCAAGAATATCAGAACTTACTGTGCACGAATGACTTCAGCTCTGAATAGTTTCCTCAACCTGTCGAGGCCGCAACTTCCACCATCAGGTGCTAATTTGTGTTGTGCGGGTTTTGTCAAGAACAAAATCAATGTGAATGCAGAACGTCGTGGTAATAATCTGAAATTTATTCTCAGAGCTTTAAGAATGGATGGAAATGTCCCACACCTTTACCAGATCTCAGGGATGTGTGAAAGGAACGAAAGGAAAGATAGAAACAGCACAGCTATCTCTCCAGCAGTTAAGCTTACCGGAAAGTTTGTCCCTGTGGAGTACCGCTGGTGTTTAAATCTCACTGTATCGTCTTGGCTTAGCCGCTGCAACTACAAGCGTATCCATCCCCAACACCAAATGGCTTACTGAAGGTTCTGGGGTCGGGATTCAAAAAGGACTCCATGCTCCAAGGTCGTCCAGTCACTGGCAAGGAAAAGCAGTAAAAATAAACAGGTCACCAGAGGCTTAAAACACTTGCAGGTGAATTCATTCTTATCTTGGGCAGTGGGTGTTTTACGACTGAAAGACCTTCAAATGATCTCGATAACCTGTGGATATATTATTGTAATTTTGGGGGATTTCAACTTTCACTACCAAGGTGCAGGTAAAGGTATGCTATAGTTGAGAAACATGCCATAAAAGGATTTGAAATTGTAATGTTTGGAATGCAGGTCTGCTTTAATCATCGCTATCTGCCAGGGTTTCTAATTAGCTGTTTTCTCTGTAGGCCAAGAGGTAAAAGCAGAACCAAAACTTCCCTCGGCATTTGGAGGAAGTTTTGAGTAATCTTTGAAGACAGAAATGCCAACCATCACTGTCCCTCGTGAGTTCGACATGACCCACATCTGACAAGCTTCGGCAAGATTGCAGCTGAGAGCAGGTTTCGGAATAAAGTTTAAGGGAACCAAATATTACTTTGTTCCACCAAGATGTTCCCTTATTAGCTCGCGGTTTTTGAAGCAGAGCACGGTATGTGCAGTGCTCGCTAGGGGAAAAGGTTAATTGCTCCCAGGAAGGCAAGCTGTAGATTATGTTTGGGTCCAGCATATGGTGCTGTAGCTTTTGTATCCTTTCCAGATTAAGGTTAATACCGAGGTCCACCTGCAGCCATTTAATCCAGCAGGAGTATTTGGTCAAATTTCACTTATTGTCAGTGACCACTTATTAGCAAGTTCTTTGAAGTCGAACACAATTTTATTTCATTTATCATCTTCCTGAAAACCCTTTTTTTTTTCTTTTTTTTTTAAGAAAAAGGAAAAAGCTTTGAGCATGAGGTTCAAGACCACTGTTTTATCACTTGGTGTGCTGGCATTACTTTATAATGTGGAATTGATCACCCATTGGAATTGCTTTCTTATTGCCCTGACATGACAAAGTTTCTCACATGTATACACATATATATGTGTGTATATCTATGTATGTATATATGAAGATTTGTAGCTTATTATTATTATTATTATTGCGTATGGCAGCTTGGCTGCCAGGTAGCTATTATTTTGTTGGGTTGCGATGATGCCGCTGATGCTGTACCCCTAAACCAGTACACTGGTACTCATTCCACCAACCTCAGAAGGATGACAGGCTGAGTCAACCCCACCTGGTGTTCATTCAGTGGCAAACGGGGCTCAAACTCAGACCCTAACATCCCAAGCCAGCCAACTGAACCACGAAGCCAACATCAGGCTTCTTTGTAGCTCAGGGTTCATATTAGTAAAGGCCCTGTCACACCTTGACGTTTTAGCCAGCGTATGGCAAGGTATCAAAATGTATGTAAAACGC
>CM068960.1:8627495-8638733 GCA_035128595.1 Eptatretus atami
GTGTGTGTCTCCTCCATAACTCCAAAACCATAAAACCTAGCAGCCTGAAACTTTACATGCATATTAAGAAGACTCGAAGAAAGAGCAAGAGTGAAAATTGGGTGTTTGTGTTAATTAAAGCACCCCTTTTGAAGATAATTAACGGCTTTATTTAATTACATCCTTCATCAGGTGTTTCTCGGTCACCTTGCTCTCTGGGTCTTGAGGTGTTTCCTGGGTAACCTCGCCGGGGTCTGAAGCAGCCATGTGTTTTTGGCCTGCTCAACCATGTGTTAACTTGGAACAGGCCGCAACAATTTCTTAACAATAAAGTTTTTTTTCCCCACTTTCCTCACTCATATTATCGAATGCCTGTTCATCAAAGATTCAAATCACTGGGTATATTGCAGTGCTCTTTAACGCCTGGAGACGCCAGCGTTCGTGGCTTTATTTAATTTGAATAACTGACAGAATCTCTTAAAGTGAAAATTAGTAGAAAATGTAAGCTCCAGATTTGAAAGTATCAGCAGTTCCGACTCAAAAAATAGTGTTGATTTGTCCAATTTGGACATTGCACGGGCGTTTCCAGGTGCATCGTTGGATCAACGGCAATTGGTAATTTCTTGCCAAGCCAGGCGTTCCGTTTGTGTACTTCATTGATTGAGTGCTGAAGCCACTTACCGAGCTGTACAGTGCAGTTCGTGTCCTGATCGGGATGTGCAGTTAACAATTACAACAAGGTAGAGGTACGTTTACAGCACACACAGACGTGGTGTATATGGGTAGATTTGGATCTGTCGGGACTCTCCTCGGGTGCGTGGGCCGTGGCGGCAGTGTTTCATCCCGTATCTTATGGAGGTTCTTTCAGGTTTTCCTTTGTCCTCGCACCTATTTCTAAAGCATTTGATTATCGGATTTGCTTTACAAAGGTTATATGGTTTCTCTTTGTGAGTTTCATAGCAAAATATATTTGATAACACCCGATTTCTGAGCCGTTTGCCGTATTAATGTATTTTCTAAATTACTGAGCCAAATTTTTTTTCCACCAGTCACACGCAGCTGTATATGAATAATAATGTTTGTGATCATATCCTTGAAACATCTATATAACTCAGTGGTTCCCAACCTTTTTCTGATCGAGTACCACTTGGAGGTCCCATACCGTCGCCGCGTACCACCTGCATGATTTCCAATGTGCTGTGAGCAAAAGTTATGCCCCGCATCGAACCAGCTGGGGGAGAAGAACAGATGCAGGCCCTCGCATATAAATTTTGTTCTTTTGTGACAGTTACGTTCTTTGTGTGTTCTACTTGTGAATAAATTGATCTCTTATGAATTGAGTGGTTTTTCTGGAACGCAGGTGGGTAACGCGGCGCTGCGCTATGGAGACCTCCAAGTGGTACTGCCGATCAGAAAAACGCTACGTTGAGGAACCGACTGAGTTATAAGATGATTTCAAGGATAGATCAGACAAACATTCATTATTCATGATACAGCTGCGTGGGATGGGCGAAAAAAATTTGGCTCATAATTTAGAAAGAGTACATTTAATCGGCAAACCGGCTCAGAAATCGGGTGTTATTCAAATAAATTTGCTTATGAAACTCACAAACACGAGAAACCATATAACCTTTGTAAAGCAAATCTCGATAATCAATGCTTTAGTAATAGGTGAGAGGACAAGTAAAACCTGAAAAGACATCATAAGTTACGGGTGAAACACTGCCGCACGGCCCACGCACCGGTGAGGCGAGGGAGTCCCGACAGATCCAAATCTACGCCATTCATACACCCCACGCTGTGACTCGTGTTGCTCGTCAAAACGTAACCTTACCTTGTTAGTAATTGTTACTGCACTCCCGATCGACACGAAAGACTGTACAAGCTCGGTAAGTGGCTTCAGCACTCAATCAAGAAAGTACACAAACGGAACGCCTGGCTTGGCCAAGAAAATTACCAATTGCCAGCTTGGGAGAATTCACAACGATGCACGCTGGAAACGCCCAGAAAGCAATGTCCAAATTGGACAAATCAACACTATTTTTTGAGTCGGAACTGCTTGATACTTTCAAATTGGAGCTTACATTTCTACTAATATTTCACTTTAAGAATTCTGTCGTTATTCAAATTAAATAAAAGCCACGAACGCTGGCGTCTCCAGGCGTTAAAAGAGCCTGCAATATACCAGTGATTTGATCTTTGATGAAACAGGCATTCCGATAATATGAGTAGGAGAGGTGGGAAAAAAAACTTTATGTTAACGAAAGTTGTTTTTCGGGCTGTTCCAATGTTAAACATGGTGATGCGAGCGCCAAAAACACATGGCTGCTTACAACCTCCGGCGAGTTCCAGGAAAGCACTGTAACGTGCCAGAGATGCAAGGTGAACGAAGACAACACTGATGGATAGAGAATGTAAATTAAATAAAAGCCGTTAATTATCTTCAAAATAGGGGTGCTTTTAATTAACAAAACCCCAATTTTCACTTTGCTCTTTTCGAGTCTTCTTAATTGCATGTAAAGTTTCAGGGCTGCTAGGTTTTATGGTTTTGGAGTTATGGGAGGAACACACACACCAACAAGCACACACACACCCTTTATTATATATGTATATACATACATATAACGAGGGTATATAATATATCAGTGGAAAGGTAGCACACTGAGCAGTAAAAGAGCGTTGACTGCTCATACAGCTAATGCTGCTTTTAAGGCCCTGTCACACCTTGACGATTTAGCCAGCGTCATGCCGACGTATGGAAAATTTGTCTAAAAACGCTGGCACAGGTGAAAACGTAATGGGTAAGTTTGTATACGTTAAGAGCACGTTGCGCCATACGTCGTAGTATGCCTGGCCTACCGTTGTAGTAGCTGAGCTGTTAGACCAATTTTCCATGCTTTGAAATTTTTAACGACGTATGCCAGTGTATGACTACACGTTCCGCATACGCTGGCCATAAAGTATGTAGAGCACGTTTACGTGGATCGTTGACACCGTCGACACACGTTACGTTGTAGTTACTCATCAAGTCGAAGTGGACACGATTGAGGTAATTGAGTTAGTGTCAGGTGTTCCAGAGGTTCCCTGTTTTTTTTTTTCTTCTTCAGTATTGGACGGTAGTGTTGCACTTCGATTTCTAGTGCTGGGTTATAAGTATATATAGTTTAATAGGCCTGCCGCTCCCAACGATTAAATTCATAACTGACACTAGAATCAAAGTGTCAACATCACCGTCATACCGAAGAAAAATAAAATAAAAAAACAACACCAGGGGAGTCTGGAACACTGACGCTAACATTACCTCGACGGTTTCGACTTATGAGTAACTTACAAAGTAACGCTGTGTCGCACGTGTGTCAATGATGCAGTAACGTGCCTACAACTTATGCGCCAGTGTACTGCGTGAACGTCGTTGTGCGTCATCGCTGGCATACATCGAAAAATTTTCAACATGCTGAAAAGTTTTTCGACGTACTCGGCGTACTTAGACGATATGGCCAGTGTGCTTCAGCGTGCGCTTAACGTATACAAAACTTACCCATAAGTTATTCGACGTGTGCCAGGTGTATTCGGCAAATTTTTCATACGTCGGCATACGCTGGCTATCGTCCAAGGTGTGACAGCGGCTTGACACTTCGATGTCTAGTTGCGGTTATGATTTGAATCGTACGGCCCGCGGCTATTAATAGCCTACGCCACGTGAATTCGTCGGCGATACGCTGCCCGGCACGCTATCCATAAGTTAGACTATCGTTGGGCAATGAGGTTTGTGAACGCCGGAGCAACGGCTGCAGCATTCGTTGATATGAAGTTAAACTATATGTTACTCGAAACGTCTGTGTCATGTTACGCATCGTATGCATACGTCCACGTCGTTTATGAATACGTCCAAAACTGGAAAAAAAAAACATCAATAGTTCAGCGTACGCAGCGTTTTACATACATTTTGAATACCTGCCATAGGCTGGCTTAAAAGTCAAGGTGTGACAAGGCGCTTTACTAATATGAACCCTGAGACTAACAAGAAGCTGATGTTGGCTTCGTGTTCAGTGGCTGCTTAGGGATGTTAGGGTCTGAGTTTAGGGCCCCGTTGCCACGTATGAACAGGTGGGGTTGACTCAGCCTGTCTCCTTCTGAGGTTGGTGGAAAGAGTAAGTAGGTACTGGTTTAGGGGTACAGCATAGCGGCATCATCGCAACCCAACAAATAATAGCTACCTGGCAGCCAAGCTGTTGCCATACGAACAATAAAATAATAATAATAAGCTAGCAAATCTTCCATATATACATCATAGATATACACCTATATAATGTGAATATACATGTGAGAACTTTGTCATGTCAGGCAAATAAGAAGCAATTCCAATGGGTGATTCAATTCCACATTATAAAGTTAATTGCGCAGCACACCAAGTGTAAAAAAGTGAGTCTTGAACTCTGCTTCAAAGCTGTTTTGTCCCTTTTTCTAAAAAAAAGAAAAAAAAAAGGGTTTTCAGAAGCTGAATGAATTAAATTGTCTGTTCCTTAAAGAACTTGCTTAATAAGTGGTCACTGACAAAAGTGAATTTGACCAAATACTCTGCTGGATTAAATGGCTGCAGGTGGACCTCGGTATTAACCTAATCTGGAAAGGATACAAAAGCTACAGCACCATATGCTGCGACGCACAACAAATCTACAGCTTGCCTTCCTGCGGAGAGCAATTAACCTTTTCCCCTAGCGGCAACTTAGCACATACCGTGCTATGCTTCGAAATAACGCGGGCTAATAAGGGAACATCTTGGTGGACAAAGTTAATATTGGTCTTAAACTTATTCGCGAACCTGCTCTCAGCTGCAATCTTGCCGGAAGCTTGTCAGCATGTGGTCCATGTCGAACTCACGAGGGAGAGTGATGCGTTGGCATTCTCTCGTCTTCAAAGATTTACTCAAAACTTCTCCAAATGCGAGGGAAAGTTTTGGTTCTGCCTTTTACCAAATATTAGGCAGATACAGAAAACAGCTAAATTAGAAACCCTGGCAGATAGCGATGATCTTAAGCAGACCTAGCATTTCCAAACATTACAATTTCAAATCCTTTCTAATGGCAATGTTTTCTCACTACTAGCATACCTTTACCCTGCACCTTGGTAGTTGAAAGTTGAAATCCCCAAAATTACAAATAATATATCCACAGGTTATCGACGATCATTGTTGAAGGTCTTTTCAGTCGTAAAACACACTGCCCAAGATAGAAGAAATTCACCTGCAGTGTTTTTAGCCTCTGTGACCTGTTTATTTTACTGCTTTTCCTTGCCGGTGACTGGGAGCGACCATTGGGAGCTGAGTGGAGTCCTTTTGTGAATCCGTACCCCAGCAAACCTTCGTAAAGCCATTTGGTGTTGGGGATGGATACGCATTTGCTAGTTGGCAGCGCGCTACCTAATGCAAGATCGATATCAGGTGAGATTAAACACCAGCGGTACTCCGACAGGGAAACTTCCGGTAAAGCTTAACTGCTGGAGAGATAGCCTGTCTGTCTTTCTATCTTTCCTTTCGTTCCTTTCACACATCCCCTGAGTTGGCTAAGGGTGTGGGACATTTCCCATCCATTCTTAAGCTCTGAGAATAATATTTCAGATTCATTACCACGACGTTCTGCATTCACATTGATTTTGTTCTTGACAAAACCCGCACAACACAATTAGCACCTGATGGTGGAAGTTTGCGGCCTCGACAGGTTGAGGAAACTATTCAGAGCTGAAGTCATCGGTTGCACAGTAAGTTCTGATATTCTTTGGGACGCAATGGAAGGTGGCGGAAGTGTTGCTGGGGAATTAACAGGTTCCATCACAGAGGGCTGGTGGGATGAGGAAGTTTGAGTTCCAGAGAGGCACAACCCTTGTGACAATCAGACAAGATCTTGTTTTAAATATTGTAGATTATATGTGTACGTTCATGCATGTGCGTGTTTATATCTATAACCACGTATATTTACCCCACGCACGCAAAGGAAAAGCGGGGTTAAAAAAATTGGTTCATGTCCACCTGTCCATCCGTCCGTCCGCCAAACTGTCAGTTTTATGAGCGAGGAACAACTGATTTAAATTGAATGTTATATTTGAAAAGCAAATCGGAACATTGAATTCGGAAGTCAAATATTTCCGTTTTAGAGTACTTTGTCTCTATTCGTCTTGATTAAGCACACATGGCAGAGAATAGTGAGTTTTTTTTTTTACTCTGGTCTGCGCTGCTCAACGCTCAAACAAAATTGAAAAATCATTCCAAACGAGTACCGACTTATCCGCTTTGTTTTAAAGACGTCATAAATGGACAACAAGCAACAGGCATGAATAACTAAGTAACATGTTAGAAGGGTGATGTTAAATAGACCACATGCGTCAACGGCCGTAAAACACGGAATTATTAATGTAATATGAATATATATATTATTATATATATATATTATATGTATATTATATATATATCGTTGCGGTTCTACAAAACCACGTGCCTTGAAAGCATGGCACCCAACATACAAGGTTGAAATTTTCCCCCAAAAAAAGGGCAGTTATTTATTAGTTAGTCTTCATGCCAGTCAAATCTTCCCTCATGGTCTAGGGGTTAATGGACGAAGTGCGTTGCGTGGGTCCAAATATCTAGTCTAAATAACTCATCTCTATCTTTCAAATCCGATCTCGCATCCAACCCTTTCCTTTTAACCAATGGTACAAGTTGATGAAGCGGCAGGCAGCACCCAGGCAGCACCTGTGAAAGAATCACCAGCAGGAACAAACTCCGGCTACCCGGCGCGACGGTTGCGCGCGCCCTTGTCTCTTCAAATCTGCATGTCGGATTTTACAAACCGCGTTCTCACCTTGCTCAGACACTTTGTCACCAAAAGCTTCACCACATCAATCACACAACATCTCCTGCACAATGGGGAAAAATCATCCCGCGCACTCGTCCGCACCTCCGCATTGATACAATCGCCACAACAGAGGCGTGCCGCATGGCCAAGGCTACTCAGACCGCGTGGGCGGAGACGGGTCATACAGCATGTTGGCTACGCCGCAGCGTATTCGCCGCGGATGCCCGAATGGCGCATGGACGACCTGCGATCCACGTCCATGTCACCAGAACATGCAGAGCAAGGCTCTGGGCGGTGTTGGCAACCGGATGTGCACGAGACCGCTTCCAGCCCCAGGAAGCCTGGCAAGGGCGGGGCTAATGATCGATGTGGCCGGACAGGAAGAAGTGTGATTTCAAGGTCATAGGTGGTGCTTCGGGTGGTCACCCCACACTTTGCCCGGAGCTTATCCAGTCACCAGGAGGCTGATTGCATGTTGGCCATCTGCCCTGTCTCTGCTCTTTCTCCGGCCTGCCTGCCTTTCCACTTCTTCGCCTTGCTGCCTCGCTCCTTCTTCACCTGCATACCTCAACTTTCCCTTTGCCTGATTGCCTCGCCCTTCCTTTGCCTGCTCTGCTCCACGCCCTCTCTTCACCGTCCTCGTTTTAATCTGCCCGTCATCTGCATCTCACTTGAGGTTGCGTTGTGCGACAGACGTTCTGCTGACCAGGCTGCGGAGCCAACGTATCTACGAGGCGCCAGCAAAGTTATAAAGCAAGGAGATAATGTGCCGACTCTTAGTGGGATCATCACAAGCGGAGCGTACCCCAAAGCATACTGGGTTGTGCGCGTCGGCTGACCGGCCAGGCTATTGTGAGGCCATTAGTCCTCACCTGCTCTCCTCCCTTTCTGGCTATCTAATCTTTATCGGGTTTTGTGATGTGTTTATATGTATTGCACTGTGGTGGCCTAAATTAAGATTGTAGAAGATATAACGGATAAGTCTGCTTGTATTGCTTTTTAAATTGGCTTGCTTTTGTCACCCCCCAAATTCCTTGCTATCCTGCTGTACATAATAATAAAACCCCATTCACTTTGCCACATACCTTCTCCTGCGTTTGAGTAGTAAATAAATGCTTTATTATTGAAAATGTTCCCGGCTCATTTCATCTTTTCCTTCATTGGTCTTAGCATGGTCCGTATCTAGTTAGCCGGGATGTTATTCCCCAAAGATCTGTTTTACTAGCCGGATGTGCTTGGCAGTTATGCTCGGCTGCATTGATCCAGTAAGGTGATCCGGATATTATTAGAAGGCGTACGAGGGCGTGTCCGCCGGTAATAGACCATCGTGACCATTAGGTAACTGGTATCCAGTAGATGAGACCCTAAGTACGTGGTTAGTTATTGGCATTCACGGTCGATTAGCGACCTTTGCTGCCGCCATGGAGTCATCCGTGTACGATGGCCTGCGATCAAGAGGAGTCCAGGGTGGGAACCCGAGGTAAGCTTTTCTCCTCGCGGTCTTCTCGCCCTGACCCACGGGGGTCCGCACAATAGATACGTATATATAACAGTGCATTCAGAAAGTAGCACACCTTGACTTTCATATTTTGTTGTGTCACAGCCTGAATTTAAAATGTATTTAAACTTAATATTTCTCACTGATCTACACAAAATACCACCATCATGAAAAGTGAAAACATAGTTTTTAAAAATTTTTTTACAGATTAATTCAAAAATTAAAAGTTGAATGCCTTTCGTGCAAAAGTATATGCAGCTCCGAGTCAATACTCTTGTCAAGCACCTTGGCAACGATTGCTAGCTTCGAGTCTTTTGTGGTACGTCTGTATCGCTCTTGCACATCTGGATGTTTCTCCCATTCTTCCTTGCGGATTTGCTCAAGCTCTGTCGAGTTTGGATGTGGATGTGACGGTGAACAGCAATCTTCAGTCTTTTCCACAGATTTATCAATGGACTTCAAGTCTAAGCTTTGGCTGGGCCACTCAAGTATTTCACGTCTTGTTTCTGAAGTCATTCGATGTTGCTTGGCTGTATGCTGGGTCATTGTGCTTTGGAATGTAAATAATTTACCGCCAGTTTGAAGGTCTTTTTCACTCATGAAGCAGGTATCTCCTCAAGGATTCGCCTGTATTTGGCTCATTTCATCTGTTTTCTCAATCCTTGCAAGTCTTCCCTGTCGCCTGCCTGTCCTGCCCTTGCCACCACCATGCTTCACGGATAGGATGGTGTTAGATGGGGTGATGAGCTGTGCTTCAGTTTCCACACCAGACCATATTCAGCATAAAGATTAAATTTTATTCAACAGACCCACAGAATCTTTTGTCCATGCTCTGCTCTTTCATGCGCCTTTTTGCAAATCCTGGTTGTGTGTCGTGTGCCTTTTCTTCTCAGGAGTAATCTTCTGTCTGGCCACTGCTCCCATTAAAAGCCTAGATTTGTAAAGTCCTGCAGAGACTGTTGTCCTCCGGCAGTTCTCCCGTTCTCAGCCAAAGGAACTCTGTAGTTCTGTCAGAGTGGTCATTGTGTTTCTGGTCACTCCCTGACCAACGGATTTTCTTGCACAGTTGCTCAGTTTTGGTCTAGGAAGAGTCTGGGTCGTTCGATATTCTTTCCATTATCCTAGTGATTGAACTCACAATCTTGGGGAAACTTTACACTCTAGAAATTAGTTTATACCTTCTCTGTATCTATGCCTCCTCACAATTCCATCTCTTCGAGTTCGAAAACAGTTCCTTTGGAATTTATGTCGAAGTTACTGCTCTGACTGCCACTGTCAACTGGTGGGACCTTATACAGAAAGGTGTGTTTCTCTTTCTAAGATGATATCCAATAATTGAATTGGCCACCAAGTGGACGCCAATCAAGTTGTCCAGACACCACTCCGCTGATCAAGGAAATTGGATCACCTAGTCAATTTGGTGTCATAGCAATGGGGTTGAATACGTTATTGACTCAAGACTTTCCAGCTTTTCATTTTTATTAATTTTATAACAACTTCAAAAAAATAAATAAATATAATTCCAACTTTGACATTATGTGGTATTAATGTGCAAGAAAGTCACAAAATAAAAGCCCATATAATCCATTTTAAATTCCAGGCTTGTAACACCAGAAAATTTTGACAAAAAGTCAGGAGTGTGAATAACTTTCTGAAAGGTGTATGTTTCCCATACGGAATCAGTCAGATAATTGATTTTGCACTTAAATGCACAAAAAAAAACATCATTGGCAAAGATGTTTTTTTCTTTTTTTATCTTCTGAAAAAATGGCTATTTTCTGAAACACCACAATATTTATGTATGCTAAATCTCATCATTGATGCAGCATGTTGGTAGACCGGCCTCAGAAGTGTTCACGTCTTCAAGGGTCACGCCGAGATGAAGGCCGAGAAGGAAAGTGGGACTAGGGGAAGTGATCCGGTGGTGGTGGAAGCCGTGGGGGAGTGGGTCATGCAACGAGAATGTCCCTAGCAATACCCATTTAATAAAGGACAAGGTAAAAATAACTTTAAAAACGAATGCATTAAAGTAAAAATAATGTATTTCTTAACTGCTCTTCAACTGATGGAGTACTTGCATCTCCCTCTGGGCTGGTTGCTCCTGCTCACCTTTCTTGGCTTCACGTAGCTGTGGAAACCAAGGCATTGTAGGATCATTGGTATTTCGCCGCGATGAGGCTGAGTCCTTTGGGTCTCTTACTCTCACTACAGGCGGTTGGGTGTCTTTCTGTTCTTCTACCGTCTCTTCTCCGGCCTCCTCCCCACCCACTGCCGGTCTGTCTGGTGATATCGATCTCACACACATTTTAGAGTATCATGCTATGTAATTGGTTTTTGCCTGTTGCTCAATGGTTGAAGAATAAACTTCAAAAAAACTGATTGGATCCGGATCCGATCCTGATCTTGCAACAAAAACCTCAGTTCGTCCTTGTCTTACACACCCGATTCTGTCCACCAAATTTCATCTGAATCTGCAACAACGTTTTGAGATATCCTGCACACATAGAAACAACATCAGAAAGTGTATACATAGAGCAAATACTCTGATAAACATTAAAACCAAATTTGACTTAAAAACAATCGGTGGTTGAATTAAATGACCAAATATTTTATGCAAATCCTCTTCAACAATTTCAAGTCAATTGGATGAAAATTGAGCAATTTTAGAAATTGGCCTTAGTTGACCTCAAAAATAATTGGTGGTGAATTCAGTTACCTGAAATATAAATTCTTCTTCAAATATCGTCATTTGGAATAAAAAATTGACGATTTTAGAAGTTTGACAACAGTTGTTGACTTTGGCCTGTTTGACCTTTGACTCAAAAGCAATAGGATTTCTTTGCGCTTATGACAAACTCTTCCAGGTGGTGAAGTTTTGTGAAAAAATCGGTTTTAAAATGTGAAATCTCTCTC
>CM068960.1:8638880-8665339 GCA_035128595.1 Eptatretus atami
GAAGGCCCTCGCGTACCACAGGTTGGGAACCACTGATATAAATGCATCGTTGTGTTTTTGGTGAAAGTCGCTCAAGGTTTCTGGGTTGTAGACAGTACGTACTGCAGTTGGTAATCACACTGACTCCAACTTGTCGATTCCCGAAAAATTGCCGATATCAGCCAAGCGTGTGTGTGTGTGTGTGTGTTGTGTTTGTCCAGCATGAACATTTCTCTGGTTCCTCCCCCCACTACCCAGCACCCCTTTTCTCTCTCTCTCTGTCTGTCTGTCTGTCTCTGCGCGGACGGTCATTATGTCTGGACAGTGTTGTCCTCATATGTGTCTGGACAGTGGTTGTGTCTGAATGGGAGTTTGGCTTCGGAGACGTATCTGGGTGTGAGTTTGTCTCCGGACATATCCGAGTGGGAGTTTGTTCTCCGGACCGTGTCCGGATGGGAGTTTGTCTTCTGGAACGTGTCCGGATGGGAGTTTGTCTCTGGACAGTGTCTGGAATGGGAGTTGTGCTCCGGACGTGTCCGGATGGGAGTGGTTGTCTGCCGGACGTGTCCGGCATGTGAGTTTGTCTCCAGACGTGTCCCGAGGCGGCTGTTTCGGTTCCGGACGCGCGTCGGTAATGTTTGTCTCTGGGACTATGTTTATTCGCGGCATGTCCCGGCGGTGTTTGTCTCTAGGTGGTATCTTATATCAGTATGACCAGTAGAAAATGGATTTCAGACATTTTTTTTTCCATTCTTCACTGTATTCCGATGCAAAATAATGTTTATGGAGACTGTAGAATCGAATTTTAATGCTCCTCACCGCACGTCTGCCTTCGCCTTTCCCTCTCACGGCTGTCACGTGCCGTGCCCTCCTCTCACACAACCTCTTCCTCTCCCCCTTCTGCTCCCCCTCCTCCTCTCTCCCCCCATCCCTCCCTCTATTTCGCCCTCCCTCCCCTCTCCCCTCCCTCCCTCTCCCCATCCTCCCGCTCTCCCCCCTCCGCTGCCCTACCTCCTCCAGTCCTTATCTCCCTCCCCTCTTTCACCCTCCCTCCTCCCCGCTCTCTCTTTCCCCTCGCCTCCTATCTCTTTCCCCCTCTATCTATCACGTTTCCCTCCACCACTCCTCCTTCGACACTGCCTCCTCCCCCCCGCCCGTCTTCAGTTTCACATGCAGTGAAGCGACGGGTGGCTATTTGCTAATATTGTAGTATATTCGTCCCGCCAAAGTATCTGCACTGTAGAAGACCAGGTGGTTGGTGTTTATTTGGAAACCAGCAAAGGGCTTAGCTTGTGTTGCTTTTCTTTGTTGGTGTTATGTAGCTTTCTTTGGGGCTGGAAGGGCTGAGTGTTAAACCATTATAAAGTCCTAGCCACAGCTGGGGATAATTGACTAGGTGGAGTAATGATGGTTGGTGTGTAACCCTTGTCTCTCATCCAGCGCTTAATTGCTAACGGATAGGGTTCTCACCGTTGGGTGCCTGCCATAGCATCACCCGTTTAGGCATTCATTAAAAGTTTACATGGATTTTTGTGTGCAGTGCAGAAAATGAGAGTGTTATACAGTTAAGAAAGGTCTTCCTGGCTTAACTGCATTCTGACTGTCTGCAGGATGCATATATATATATATATAATATTATCTTATATATATATATATATATATATTATATATATTATTATAATAGTATATGATATATACTGTATAGTATAGTATATATAATCTTACACAGTCACACACACACAGACACACACACACAGCAAATAGAGAGGTGTGCTTACACATAGTAAGCAATAACGAACCGTGTTTCCCCATTGTCTCGGGTCGCTCACCTGAATTTGGTTTTTCATTTATTTATATTTTCATTTACAGACATGGTTTTAACTATGAATGCAAGATTTGTTTATACCATCTATTTATGAGTTTTCTATTGTTTTTCAGATAATACATTGAAACAATATGGCAGACACCAGTCCATTTACAGTGAAAGAGAGGCTGGTAGCAGTGGTGTGGTACCACGAGAAGAGAAACACAAACAAGACTATGAAACAGGTGCAAGAAGACTTTGAGAGAGCATTTTGAAAGCCAGCTCCGTCAAAATCAAATCTTCATCTTTGGGAAAAAAAGACATTTCAGACTGGAAGTATACTCGACAGTAAGTGCAGCGCACGACCAAAAATTCGTTTTTATAAAATTATAATTAGTCAAAAATTATCACCAGCAGTGAAACTGTGTTCTGGGATTTCTGACACCCTGTAGGTCTGAAAATCATGGAAAAAAAAACGGCTAGCCCAATCTCTACCAGATATTGCAGAGGTGCTGAAGGTACCCAGGTTCAGGTCATGGACATACAAAAAAGATTCCCACACTCCTGCAAGGGTGAGAAGCCCACTTATTATTTCCACCCATATGGCTGGGCCAATCCACACCAAATTTTGCATATGTGCTGGAGGTACCCAGTCACGTCATGGGGCCAAACTCCCCACCCCCACAATGCAATTATCCATATGTTTGTATGTGCACATCCAAAAATGATCGAAAATATACCTCTGACCCAATCCCCACCAAATTTTTCATACGTACTGAGGGTATCCAGGGTCAGGTCATCGGCACAACCCCACCCACTCCACCCAACCTCACAAGGCAATTCTCTGTACGTATGTGGGTTTGCACATCTGAAAATAAAGAAACTGACCACAAACAAGGAATTGAGGCCATTTGGTCCATCATTGCCATGGTGCATGCCCAGGTTATTGGTTGCCACAGCTTTCATCATCAATCTTCTTGATTGTTTACTCAAGTCTCAGTAACCCCATCTTGATCAGGTGACCCAGCACTGCATGAGCAAAAAGTACATCGGGGTGCATTGAAGTACTCCATGTTGTGCTTTGAAAACATTAAAATCTTCGAAATATTTTCAAGTATTTGTGTTTGTGCGTCTGTACGTTACTCTTTCACTGCTGAACCATAGCACCAAGAGGCCCCAACTTTGAGTTGTCGGTACTTCTGAGTCTAGACAAGGTTTTAAGCTACCACACATTGGACTTAACATCCATTTTGAGGCCACCAAAGGCCGTTATAAAGTGTATATTGGCAGATGTGCGGTCAGGCAGTGCTGCCGCTGGCCCGCAGGCAGAGGATAACCACCATGAGGCCAATAACTCCAAAGCTTTTCAATGTCCAAAACGTCCTGAAACCACCACCCGGAAAAGCTCACCGGACACTACCCCTCCCCCCGCCCGCCGGGCAGCACTGGGTAATCCCTCGAGTATACATTTTTAGATATATACTACCCCCCATGCTCTTCCAGCTAAAGAAAGCTGCATAAAGCAACCAGGAAAAGCTACACAAGATAATCCCTTTGCTGTTTCAAAGTCTACCCAAGTATAAATAACAAGACCCAACCACATCTCTTACCCATTATTGGCAGGAATAATCAATCAGCTCTCACATCTCCCAAACCTGTCTAGTCTCTCTCTCTCTCTCTTCTCCTCCTTCTCTCTCTCTCTCTCCTTCTCTCTCTTCTCTCTCCACATCCCCTTTCAAATTTTTCACTTTTTTCTTATAGCTGGAATTAAATCAGACCATTTTCCTCCTTTATTTACACATCGTAACCCACAACTTCCAAGTGAAAACAAATTCTACAATTTAGAAAATTATTAAAACGACAATATCCTTGGTTGGATAAGTGTCCACCCCCCTTATAATAGCAATTGTGAATTAGCTCAGGTGTAACCAATCACATTCAAAATCACACACCAAGTTAATTCGCCTCCACCTGTGTTAAATTGTAGTGATTCTGATTATTTCAGAATAAAATCAGCCGTTCCTGTAGGTTTCCTCTACCGGGTGGTGCATTTCACAGCAAAGACTCAACCATGAATACCAAGGAGCTTTCAAAAGACCTCTGGGATAAAGTTGTGGAAAGGCACAGATCAGGGGATGGGAATAAACACATTTAAATAACTTGAATATTTCTTGAAGCACAGTCAAGACTATCATTAAGAAGCGGAAGGCGTATGGTATGGTACCACCAAGACCCTACCTCGATCAGGCCATCCCTCTAAAATGGATGACCAAACAAGCAGGAGACTGATCAGGGAGGCCACCAAGAGGCCAATGGCAACTTTGAAAGAGTAGCATCCCTTTATGGCAAAGAGTGGTCACTGTGTGCATGTGACAACAAATTCCAAGCACTCTACAAGTCTGGCCTGTATGGTAGGGTGGCAAGAAGGAAGCCATGACTCAAAAAAGCTCATGTTGAGTCCTGTTTGAGGTATGCAAAAAAACCAGTCAAGAGATTCTGGAGCCACGTGGCAAAAAGTTTTGTGTCTCATACCATATATATATATATATATATATATATATATATATATATATATATATATGTATTCAGTCTCATACACAGAGCCACCACTTTTGGTTCTGCTTTACTGTCAATGGCATAGTTGAGCTGCTGAGCTAGAAGCCAGGGAACAAAAACCACAATAACACCACCAAACCATGAAAAGGAAACGGTTTCGGTCAAAAAACAAAGAAATGGCAGGAAGTCAAATTTGTATCAATCTTTTTGAAACACCCTGTGTGTCAGTATGTATGTATGTATATATGTGTGATATAATATATATATATACATATATATATACACATTTATTATAGATAATATATATATATTTATTTATATTGATAGAAATTATTTTGGTGATGTAAAACTCATTTTGAAGGGAAATGAAAAACTATAGAAAGTCATTCCATGCTTTGTTGTTTCTAATTATCATTGAGGAGCCTTACATGCATCACCTGTTGGACAACTACATGATGAGACAATTTGTTAGTTTTACTTGAATTACAAGACAATTAGGACAGAATGGACACATTAATGTAATGCATGGGAATTGATCCCGTGTCTTCAGATTCATGATTGAAGTGCTCAGATGAAAAAGCCAAGCAAAACATTGAAATCACTCCGCGTCAACATGGTGAATGAGTTCAGGATTACTGGAGAATCACATTTTTACCTCCACCACCGAAGGTGGACGGAGATTATGTTTTTGACACTTTGTTTGTTACTAGCAAAAATTGAAGATGTTTCAAGTGTGTTGGTTGGTTCAGTGCGTTATTCTGTCTGTCTGTCTGTCTGTCTGTCTGTCTGTCTGTCTGTCTATCACATGCAGGTCACAATTTTAAACCGATCTTCACGATACTCAACCACATGGTAGAGTTCATAATAAGCAAGAAGCCTATGGTTTTTGAGGTCAAACGGTCAAATGGTCAACTTAGGCCAAAGGTCAACAACTTTGTCAGATTTCTAAAATCCTCAATTTTCATCCGAAAGGTCAAATTTGTTTTATGGATTTCACAAGTATCGGGCTATACGCGCCATCTTTCATGTTTGTTAATTTGCCAGTCTGTCTGTCGGTGAGCTGGATATCTCAAAAAGTTTTGGGCGGATTTGGACGAAACTTGGGGTACAAGTTGGGTGTGTGACAAGGACCAATCGGTTCGATTTTACTAATGATCCACATCTGGATGTGAGAATGTTTTAGTGATTCTTCACCATTGAGAGATCTATGGCCAAAAACGCGATATCACATATTTCAAAAGGTTGTGGACGGATTATAACAAAACTTGGTGGAGGAGTTGGGTCGGGGATAAGAACAAGCCACAGTTATTTTCCGGTTCAGGTCCAGATTCAGATCCGGCCTATCAGTGGGATACAAAACATAAACTGTTCAGCCTGGCGGACTGATGCGCTCTCCTGAGTGCTGTTCTCGTTGCTCTTGCGATCGTGTTGATGTGATCACATTAAAGATGACTGCAAAATATTTTGCCATTCAGAAAATAAATGCTTTGTTAAGTAAGACAACTCCAGAATTATTCCCAACTTCTTTTTTTGGCCAGAGAAAGATTTTGGCCCAAATATTTCACCAGCCATCTGGGCAGGCATGCCTGACGTTCGACTGAAGGTGGCAGGAAGACAACCGCCTTCACAATTTAAGCACGTTATGAAGGAAGCCAGGGGTGGCAGGACAACGCAGAGACTGCGTACTTGCCTTTGAGCTGTCTCATGTGGGCTATATTCCCGACATGATTACTAACTGTCGTCAAGCATGATGAGTGTCCCGTCCTTCGGCTAAGACATCAGGTTGGGTGTCCTGTCTACTTAGCATGTGCAGATGGACGTGAAAGATCCAATGTTTTCCACAAGTGTAGGCCATTGTGTGTCAGCACTTTTACCAAATTCCAAATTCCAAATTTCTGCCCTAACCGATAACACCTTGCAATAGAGTGGTGACCTACTAAGGGTTGGTTCTTCGCTCTCCGACTTGTGAGCACGTGAATGCTCTGTGAAGAGTATGGGAATACCTTGACCCTGAGAAAGGAAACAGCATGACCTGCGAAGCTGCAATGCTCCACCTCTAGGTGGTGTGTGAGAGGCACTTTGTTGCTTATCCATACTGTATGAACCGAGAAAGATTGTTATTGAATCAAGAATTCAGTTCTGCTGGTTGCATCAAATTGGTGGCAGCGATACTTACCCATGCGATGTCCCTGTAGGAGAGGACAATATGTTTAAATTTGGTGAAACTATGGACACACAGTGGCCTAATCTTTAAAACAGCACCATAGGTGTTTTATCCTTCAAAAGCCAATGCTAGCAGATGACAGAACTGGTTTTAGGTCTACCTCCAAAAAATGAAGCTGGGTGTCCAATCTGCTAACATTAGGTGGTGGAAGTTAATATCGCAGGGTGTCTTTCGTGAAGAGGAGGTGAGAGAAGAGTTATTGAAGAGTTATTCAAGAGTTATTGAAGAGCACCCTGAACAAATTGCAAATGCTTCCGACCTTCAGTGGAACGTCCAACCTGGCCGTCCAGTTTGTCAGCCAAAACCATGCTCTGCCCGACACGTCAAGGTAGGAATAACTTGGGCTGTTAAAGAGGTAGTGAAGAGTCGTGCTATCCCATCAATTCTATTCATTCCACAGGTAGATTAACCAGAGTTGGTGTCAAAGCCACCCAATGCTCGCCTGTTTATACATTTATCGTTTTTTAAAAGACGTCTAATAATTAATATTTTTTATAATTCTCTAACAATTTTTTTTTTGGGGGGGGGTTGGAAATCACTTAAAACATGTAGAAATGCAAAAAAAAAAAAATTTTTTTTCTCTAAATTTTTTTTTTGGGGGGGGGGGGGGGGTGGAAATCACTTAAAACATGTAGAAATGCAAAAAAAAAAGATTTTTTTTTCTCTAACAATTTTTTTGGGGGGGGGGACCAAGTCCAAAATCTAATGGCATGATCCTTGGACCATACCTAACCCCCCCAAGCTTCGTTGAAATCCTAATCACTTAAAAGATGTAGAAATGCCCAAAAAAAATTCGAATTTTTGTGAAAAAAAAGTTGCAAAAATTTTTTTTTCTCTAACAATTTTTTTTTGGGGGGGGGGTTGGAAATCACTTAAAACATGTAGAAATGCAAAAAAAAATTTTTTTTTTCTCTAACTTTTTTGGGGGGGGGGGGTTGGAAATCCTTAAAACATGTAGAAGTGCAAAAAAAAAATTTTTTTCTCTAACAATTTTTTTTTGGGGGGGGGGGGGTTGGAAATCACTTAAAACATGTAGAAATGCAAAAAAAAGAAATCGAAATTTTGTCTAAAAAAAAGTTGCAAAATTTTTTTTTTCTCTAACAATTTTTTTTGGGGGGGGGGACCAAGTCCAAAATGTAATGCATGATCCTTGGACCATACGTAACCCCCCACCAAGTTTCGTCGAAATCCGTCGAGGAGTTTTTCCGTAATACAAAAAATTTAACGTTTTCACGCTCACGCTCACGCTCACGCCGGGGGTATCGCTATAGCTCTCCGTTCTTCGAACAGGCGAGCTAAAAAATGGCTGCAGAATATTTCTTCACTTAGGAAATGTCCACTACTTGTCTGTTTATTACGCATAACTTGCATTCTTCTAACACCTACATCGATCTAAGTTTCCGATTACTTGATTCGGTTCAAACTGCGAGAATTTTTGTTGGATCTCATGATTTCCCCCATTCTTTTTAAAAACTCTGCAGGGTTTCAATAACGTCCGATGGGAATATCTACAAAGGGACAGAAATGATGTCGTCTGCTGCCTCAGCTGCCGTTTGACTGTTGACTTGACCGACACAAGTTTGGTTCGTATTCGTTTTGAACATCTTGATTTTGAATTTTGAACCAGGAGCCAATTTTTTTTAAAAAAAAAAATTAATGTTGAACTCCTATCGTCATAGTTTTGAGGACTTGTTGAAATTATTGTGCCAGGAGTGAAGCCAAAACATTATTTATTTATTTATTTATTTGTTTTATTTTTGAAGGGCTTTAAATCCATAATTTATTTTCAAAAACTAAGAAAGTAAGGAAGGAACTCTGCAGGGTTAGTAATTTACAACTGATGGTTCAATTTCAGTAGGATGTCTCTGTCACTAAAACGTTGTACCAGATATTTTTTAGTTAACAGACATAATATTGCACCATTCATCCTTTAAAGGAAGTGCAGGTTCAATAGTGGATTCTAGTCTGTTGACTCGAGCCCTCTGGTGGCATTCGACAAGCCCCCAGTGATTCAACTTGGTTTAAGTTGAGGCTTTGGCCTGGCCGCTGTGGATTTTAAAAGTTTCCTCAAACCATTTCCTAACAGGTAAGGTGTGCTGTCCTGAAGGCCCTCACCAAAGCAATGCACCAAAGCTGCTAGTACAGCATTGGTTAGAGACATCGGTGGTTATCACTTTGGCAAGCAGTGATTTATCGGTAGTGTGTAAGCTTCCATCGGTTTTTGATAGCTACAGTGGCACTAGCATCAGCTTGTGCTGCCAGATTTTGTCAAGGTGGACCCTGCTCTCTGTAAGCAGTTATTAATCTTTGCAAGATATTTCTGTCCACTGCATGCCTCTTGTTTTGTCTATGAGGATATACAACGTGGAAAATGGTGGAGCCTTATTCTTCTGCATGGATGCTTTGAGGTCTACATGTTCTTCATCCTCGCGTGTTTTACATAGACCAAACTCATTGTGCGCAGGACTTTCCCAAGAAGCTCTATGGAGTATGTTTCTCCACTTTCCAGCTTCCCACCTTGCTCCCCTTGAGGCAGTCGAACACAACATCTCCACCCGAATGGGATCATAAGAGAGGGGGCAGATTCACAAGGAGAGTCACTCTTCCACCAGTGGCAAGTTGATGGATGGTTGGATGATCTTCCTCGCACCATCAGATGCATAAGGCTGCTGAGGCAGTTTCATTGGCTAGGGGGGCACAATTACTGGACAGCTTGCCAAACTGATACAGGTTACTCGACTGGCTCGCTCCCAGTAATCTGGTTCTCATTTTGTTTACCTTCGAACGATGAGAGAAGTCTTTCAATCCTGAGAAATCTCTCTCTCTCTCTCTCTCTCTCTCTCTCTCTCTCTCTCTCTCTCTCTCTCTCTCTCTCTCTATCTCTCTATCTCTCTATCTCTCTATCTCTCTATCTCTCTATCTCTCTATCTCTCTATCTCACTTTCTGGAAGGACCGCACCACAAACCCTTCCATGTACTTTCTCAACAACCCTCTCAAAGAGGTCCAGTCACTCAAATTCTTGGGTCTCTCTCAGCCATGATCTCTCTTGGGCAAGCCACCATTCAAAATTGGCCTCCAAAGCCAGACGCCGACTGGGCATCCTCCCTCCTGCAAAGTCCTTCAATGGCACACCTGAGCTCCTATTCAGAGCTCAATGGAGTACTGCTCTCCCCTCTGGGCTGGCTCCCTTGCCTCACATTTTGCTCAGCTTGACACTGTGGAGGCAAAGGCCTTCAATATCATTGGAATCTCTCACGATTAAGCTGAGTCTATGGGCCTATCACTTTGTCATTGCCGACAGATCAATGGTCTCTCTGTCGTCTTCCGCCTCATTTCTGGACTTACACCCTCTGCCTTCGACGTGCTTTGTATATGAAATGTATATGACCATGTATATGAAAAAAAGAAGTCCAACGAAATACCAACTGATACTTACTTGCCCCAGAGAGGGACGATGAGGATGGAGGTTTTGGGCGAGGAAGGAGCAGCCTCTGTAATTGTCTTGAGGATTGTATCAACTGCAATTGCTGATGATGTTATTGTTGGTCTTGTTGGCCTTGCGCTAGAGCCGGGGAAGTAGATTGGCTTTTTAACATCCAGCTTCAAGAGTGCTTTCAATATTGGTGAGAACAATGTGTGGTGCCTGCTTATGAATGGAGTAAGAGATCTGGTCATGTGATCCTGGTCAATTGTGCAGTCATAGTTTAAATAATACACAATCTTCAAAATACTTTAAATGTATATTATGCAATGTATTTAATCCCCTCCATCACACCAGTGGGAGCAATAGTTACATTTGGCCTCGTGCAAAATTAACATTCTTTCCAAATTATTACAAGGTAATTATATCTTGTAAGTCTTTCCTCAAAGGAAAGGTTTCTGCAACTACACACCCCAGGTGCTGTCTCCACCATCACATGATAAAATAATCTTACATAACTCAATCCGAAGAGGGATCAGTGCAGTACCATCTCATGTGATCCCCGATCCCGATACCCACAACCTTTTCGACCCTTACTTGGAGGTCACTTGTGTTTGTTTCCCCCCTCTCTCTCTCTCTCTCTCTCTCTCTCTCTCTGTCTCTCTGTCTCTGTCTCTGTCCTCTGTCTCTCTCTCTCTCTCTGTCTCTCTCTCTCTGTCTCTTCCCTCCTCTCTCTGTCTCTTCCCCTCTCTCTCTGTCTCTTCCCCTCCCTCTCTGTCCTCTTCCCTCCTCTCTCTGTCTCTTCCCCTCCTCTCTCTCTGTCTCTTCCCCTCCTCTCTCTGTCTCTTCCCCTCCTCTCTTCTGTCTCTTCCCTCCTCTCTCTGTCTCTCCCCTCCTCTCTCTGTCTCTTCCCCTCCTCTCTCTGTCTCTTCCCCTCCTCTCTCTGTCTCCTCTTCTTCATTAATTTTCTTATTTATTGTGTCCAACTATTGCCCGACTGCTCCATTGTCAGCGAGCTGCCTTTTCATCCTCCATCACCTTGCTTTTCCATGAGCCCAGAGCTTGTGTAGAAAAAAAAAAAGATGGCTTACCTGGTTTTGGATAAATTGGAACGCAAGTTTCTCGAGACTGACAAGGATTGTCTGCCACGACATCTAAACAGACATGTTGACAAAACAAACATTCTCCATTGTCCATTGGGACAAGGCTAACTACCTTATCGAGCACCGAGGCCAGATGTCGCCGTGTGGAATCTGCCACATCTTCAATTATTTTAAAGTTTAAAGTTTAAAGTTAAAGTTTTAAGTTAAAGTTTAAAGTTTATTCTTTTACCAGTTCAAAGGGGTACCCAAACACAATTTTTGTTTCTGAAAACCATTGAAAATCATGAATCACGGTCTAATTTGAAGGGAAACATTTTTTGAAAATTATTTTGACAATAACAAAGTGTCGAAAAAAAATCCCGAGCGTCAATTTTCGATTTTCACCAATGACGTCACACCTTGAACCCACCTTGATCCAAATGGCGACTTACGTAGAGAAACAGTGTATTTCAAGCTCGGATTCAGATTCTGATTCCACCGTCATTAGCAACTCTGAAGGTTCTCAGAATGTTGAAACTGATCAATGGGATTTTGAAGAAACTTTTGGAGACAAAATTAGTGATGGGAAACACTTTTGGGGCAATTATGGAGCCTTATCGTTTCAAACTCTATGTAAGTGATTCAGACAAAAAATGGCACCAATGGAGGTCTTCGTGAAGATGAAACCGCCGGTCAGATGTTCGCTACAGATCGGTAGCTTTTGTTTTTCCATTCAATTGACGGTTTATAATGGGTTTATATTAATTTATCAATCAGTTATATTACTCCGACACGGACACGGCACGACACATCACGGACACTGCTGAAAAAATGGGCAACAAATGCTTTGGTTCCACCATCGCAGGCTGACCAGGTGTCCTATACGTTACGGGTTCGCCCCATTTCATACTTTCCCAGGATGCCATTTGTGTCGTGGTCGTGCCATGTCATGTCCTACCGTTGTGTCCGTGCCGTGCCGTGCTGTGTCTATGCCACGTTGATGTCCTGCCCCAGTGGAGGGGGGAGTGGTGCTTGTGTCGTGGTGAAGTGAGCTGTTTGATTCACCACTCAAATCATCAATGTACATGTTCTGGTAGCACGGTAAAGACGGTGTTCCAGTTTTCTGTGATGGCTGTTTCTTCCGTTTAACCGTGGGTATGGCATTCTCTCTCAATGGTGGCAGGTAACGACAAGTTCCAACCATCTTTATTTTGTTTCACAACAGTGCTCTGCAACATGTTCCGAGCACAAAAGCAAACATTCTGTCGGCCCGATCCACACGCGGGTATTTCGGTCAAACCTCGTCCAATTTCTGGCAACCTTCGAGTGTTTCGGCCATCGGTGTCGCATGAAACCATCTCTGTTCGTATTACTGTGCAAGCACCAAGGACGCATCGACTTGGCATCCAGTATATGTGGGAAATCGAAAATGATTCCCCATTTAAATTAAGTCGTACTGCGATGTAACCCGTGGACAAAATCAATATGTTGACTCTTGGGTATGAATTCGACATTTAATCTCAAAATCACTTGCTTTATAAATCACAAACCGGAAAATGACACATCATATCTATTTTGTAGGGTATCAAGGGATAGATTAGCGTCGAGATGGTCTGAGCACTTGGGTGTGCCCCTTTAACAAAATTCTCATCGTTTGTCGGCCTACGGACCTGATACCTGGCACTCAACCAACCCTCAGTTGCTTTCTCCGATTAGATTTTCAGTGAAACCTTTGCTATGATTTATTTTCATCCTTCAGTAGCACGTCATGCTTCCATTGACAGTTTAAACAAGTTATTTTACACCAAAAAGCATCCAAAGAACAAGCAAATGTAGCAAAGCTTGAATGAAAGCCAACCTTGCAAGCATTCCTGGATGGCTGAACACAGTCATGTTTTTTGGGACAAACTGTCTAATAAGTCTTTGGAATGCCTGTCTCCTGCTGGCCTGAGAGAACGGACGCATGAATCGTGATTTGGAAAGGATGGAAACGACGTTTACCAGTGATTTGTCCAAGACAAACTTTTCCAGTGAACAGCAGCTTTGGAATCTGAAAAAGAAAATATGATTGTATATCCATCATGCATCACTTGGGGAGGGGGTGGGAATCTGGCTTCAGAATTAAGGAAAAGCAAAAATGAGTTTATATGCTTGTGGAATTGTTGATAAAATTGGCCTTCAAACAAATTTCTTGTCTTACCTCCTGTGTCTGATTTAAAATGACAAATTGAGAACAATAACAAAGGTCAATACTCTTGACTGAGCATCGGGGACATTCGTGACAGGTTCGTGAATGGTACTAAGCCAGAGTCACTCCTGAAGAGGTCACCACGACGTTGCGGATTGCATCTGAGATTCCGACTGAGCAAGCACGGTTGATCGAACGTACACAAGGAAAGGCAAGTGCAACGAGACTTGACCTACTCAAGCACCGAACCACACACAATTATGTACAGGTCGCTGTCTTTTTCTTCCTTCCCCCCCCCCCCCCCCCTTCATGTACTCACTTAAGTAAAATGTAAATATTTGGTGATGATGTTAAAGAATTTCATCCTTTGCTTCACAATGCATGACGCACGTATTATTCATCAAAAAATCCCACCAAAGTAAGTCACAATGATAATTTCGTCATAATCACATCAAGTAGATAAGGAGAACATGGAGTATGGTACTTAATTCATGCATCCAATCAGGAATCTGTACTTCAACTATCTACCCATTCCTGCCCATGTCCATGTAACACTGCACCCCAAATGCCCGCACAGGTACCTATTTAACTCAAATTTCATCACATCTACTGTTTATTTTGCAACTACCTTTCCAAGCAGACCATTCCATGTGTTAACTACACTTTCAACAAAAGACCTCTACCTTGCTCCCATCCTATCTGTCTAATTCCTTACTCTCAGGGCAAGGCCACTGGTCGAGTCGATTTCCATTCTGTTGAAAAACTTCCTCAGTTTATTTTAGCTCTACACTTCATTATCTTAATCATCTCCATCAGATACCCTCGTAATAACCTCGTTTATCAGATACCTGTACTGTCTCCTTCAGCCACTCCTCATCGCTGACTGAGTCTTGCTAGGCCCTGGAATTGATCTATTTTCTCTATGTTGAACCCACATTAAGGTAGCTATATCCTTCCTCAGATGTCGTGACCAAAAGTGTACACAATATTCTACCTAAGAGCTCAATAAATTCCAATACAATGGGAACATTACCTCTTTTGATTTATAACTTATCATCATGCGAATACAATAAAAAAAAACCTGTTATCTTTACCTAGAACTGCCTGTCACAGTGATGTTTGCATACCCCCTCCCCACCGTAACTGCTGTATTGTCACCCCCAGATCCTTCTCCTGTGTGATACGCTTCAAGCCTATCGCTTGCATAATGTAGTTTATATTTTCATTGTTCTTACTCATCCCCTGTGCCTTGTGGTCGACTTCGTGTGCATGTCCTTTGCCCAATCTATGACAGTATCTCAACATTCCTGAAACTCATAACCCCCCATCTCTGATGCCTAATTTACCTCCAAGCTTTGTGTCATCAATAAATTTTCAAACATGTGCAAAAAAAAAAAATCTACCTTACCTCCAAGTCCCGGAAAGACATCCCCCCATTCACAGCGACTCTATGTTTCCGATCACTAATCCAGTTTCCAATCCAGTTATCTACCAGACCAGCCACTCAACAAGCCAGCCCGACCCTGAGCGAACAGCCTTCTACGTGGTACCTTATCACATGCCTTCTGAAAGTCTAGAGAAACTATATCCACTGCACTTCCTCATCCATACAATCAGAAACTGCTTCATAGATCTCCAATAAATTTGTTAAACATGATCTCCCTTTAGTAAATCAGCGCCGGCTCCCTTTAATATGGGACTTTTGAAATGTCCCATTTCCGAGCCGATTGCTCAGCTGCACATGCTCAAAGACCCCAAGTGTTGAAGTAAACCGGGGTGGCCTTGACATATTTTATGACTCCCCGATAAGGATTGTATAATGAAACGATAAACTCATCCAAATGGTTGATATGTTACAGCCCGTTCTGCAAATACTACCGCTGATACGGCTCGTGAAAGGCCGAAGGTTCATCGAGGGGCGCGTCCTAACCAAACTTTCGTGCTTCTTAACACCGATGGCAAGGTCATATCTGGGGCTTGTCAATGCACAGGGTAAATTAAAAAACGATGATATTTACAATAAATCATGTTTGGGATGACGTTGGGGGGGGGGGGGTTGGAGTTGTATGGGCTGTGATTCTCATTATAAATATATATTTTATGTTTTGTTCCGGTGCCATAAGAGAAATTATACTCCATTTTTGCATCTGTTAGTGAATGGAGAAGCGTCCGTTCGTGTGTGTGTGTGGGTATGTGTGTTATAACCACGGCCACCGCTAGCTAATTGTATTAACAGGAAATGGTACAAACCCAACTTCTATCATCCACAGATATTTCTCATATTTCCGACATTTTCATGAGTCAGATTTGCATTTCGGAACATAACAATTGTGGTTAACCATTTTGAAATTGTCACCCTTTCGTTTAAATGCTGAAAGTTATGTTTAAAAGACTATTTGAATCAGGTTTTATGCCCATAATGGTGGGTTAAAAGTGCCCTTCGAGCCGAAGCGAGTCGATGCAAACACATACATACACAGCGCATGCGAAAAAGGTATCATTTAGCATTCATACATCATTTTGAAAGCCCCAACTTAGCCTGAATTTATTTAAATCGTTTCCTATCTGATCCTCAATTAACATTTCTAGCCTCTTCCCCACATATAAAGTTTACTTACAGTTCTATTGGTCTCGAATTCCTCCGTGGATCATATCAGGTTTTCAACATTTAGAGAAGACAGTAATAGGTGTCGGTCATGGTTGCTCTATATGTATGTATGTATGTACAGTATGTATGTATGTATATATGTATATATATAATATATATATATATAATATAATATATATATATATATACACACACAACTCCACATGCTCTTCTCGCAGAAGAAGTTGCATAAAGCAACCAAGAAGGCGTACACAAGGTAAGTGCATTGCTGTTTCAAACCCTTCCCAGAGTTTCTCCACAGCTATAAAGACATTCACAAATAGTACACACATGAGAATCCCAATGCTACACACCCCCTAAGCTGCTGGACCAATTTCATCGCTTATTGGCAAATCATCAGTGACAACGCAGACAGCAATTCATACCAATGAGGTTCCCAAGCATGTACCACGTGCAAATGTCAAAAGCTGTCAATATATAAATAATAAAGAAAGATCCACCCACATCTCTCACTGTGAATGGAGGAAATGATTCCCTCCATTCACAGGTGAAACATGCTTGGGAGCCTCATTGGTATGCATTGCTGTCTGCACTATCGCTGATGATTTGCCAATATGCAATGAAATTGGTCCAGCAGATTAGGGGGTGTGTAGCATTGGGATTCTCATGTGCATACTACTTGTGAAAGTCTTTGCAGCTGTGGAGGAACTCTGGGAAGGGTTTGATACAGCATAGCGTTTACCTTGTGTAGGCCTTCTTGGTTGCTTTACGCAGCAGTTTCGGCGAAAGGAGCATGGGAGGTGTTAATTTATTTATATAATCCTCGCACCCTGGGTTTAGTTGATTAGGTGAGAGATGTGGGTGGGTCTTTATATATATATATATATATATATATATATATATATAAATATATGTACATATATATGTATATATACTGTATGTATATATATGTACATATATATATATATGTATATGTATATATACTCTATGTATAATATATATGTTTATATACTGTATATATATATGTATATATATATATACTGTATGTAAGTATTATATTATATGTACTGTATGTAAGTATATATATATATAATATATATATATATGTACTGTATGTAAGTATATATATATGACTGTATGTAAGTATATATATTATATATATGTATATATATATATGTGTGTGTACTGTATGAATATATATATATATATATATATATTAATATAATATATATATATATATAATATACTTACATACAGTACATATATATATGTACTGTATGTAAGTATATATATATATTATATATATTTATATGTACTGTATGTAAGTATATATATGTACTGTATGTAAGTATATATATATATATATATATATTATATATATATTATATATATATTGTTACGGCTGTGGAAATTCGCAAACAACATTCAGGTCCCGTAGGTGAGATATTTTTTTTAAGTACATGTATAGTTAGCCCAAACCCATTGTTTAGAGGGAATTAATGTGATTCATTCGGGCTGCGACACTTTGAGTTAGTCGTTTTTTCTGTTCTTTCATTATTTCGAACCAACCACATTTCAACCTCAACCACGCCACCACTTCAACAACGCCCGCACCGCCATCACACGACAACCGCCACCAACTACGCCACAACGCCAACCGCGCTCCAAGTACCCTCACAACAACCGCCACCATCTTCGCCACTACCCCCGCTGACGAACGCCATCCTCCACGGTCCACACTACGACGGTTTCCGCGTTGGAAACCGTCGAACGCGAGAAGGGAAAGAAGAAGTCACCACAACGATGGCGCGCGGGTTTTCCCGCCTGTTTCTTCCCTGGCCCGGCGCCAGGACTGATTTTCCTCGCCCCCCGCATGGCGCGGGACGGGAACGAGAGGGAACGCCCCTATTCTCGAAGCGCCTCGAAGGGGGGTGGAGCCAAAGGCGGGGCGGAGAAACAGGGCGTGGCGCCGGGAGTATAAAAACATGCGGCGGCGCTGGCGGCTTCTAGTCAGTGAGCTTCTGCTAGTCAGTGAGCTTCTGCTAGTCGGTGAGCTTCTTGTCTCGGTCCCTCGTGACTGGTGCTTTCTTTCGTCCTGCTTCGTCTCGTGTTTGTTCTTGTTCTGGGCCTGTTCGGTGTGCTCCTGGCTCGGTGTACGCATCGGTGCTTGGTCCGTGGCGTCGGGGGACCAACACGAGTAGGCACGAGGCACGCCGGAGAGGCTTCGCCGACCACGCTCGAACGGAGTCACGGCCAGACGGGACCATGTCGGAGGACGGTCGCCAAGGACTCGAACTCAGGGAAGTCGTGACTTCCATTTTCTTTTGGGGTTCTGTGTGAACGTGTGTGTTGTGCGCCATGTCCGTAAAGTAAAACTGTATAAGTGTTGCCGGGTGTTCGCGTAGTCGGTCTTAACTCTTATCTATGTGATATATGTGCATTTTGCTAATTGTGGCTATAAATACCTGCTTTATGTGTGCTATCTGTGTGTGTGTAAATAAAATGCTTCCTTGTTGAATTGTTGCCCTGTTTCGCTGCGTCCTTTCCTTGTGGTCTCCATCTTGCTTTACGTAAAGGGTTTGAGTGGGCGCGGGACGCCCGATAATTAATCAGGAACCGTCGAGGCCGACGATAACACCGCTCGGTTATCCAGATAGCACGGAACGGACCGCTTAAGCGGTCCGTGTCGCAGTCGACCTGCGGCGAGGTGCGATCGCCCGGTTTACCATCCGCGTGGGTACTTAGGTAGGTCGAGTTTGGCGAACAACCCTATCCCACGCGGGTGGCCGATTGGCACGATCGTGGTGAGGCCGAAAGGTCCACCCGTGACTAGATCCCGGCGTTAGTCCGGGAGGGTCACGACTGAATGTCCGTCCGGTGGGCGAAGCGGCCGCGATTCGAGTCACGTGGCCGTTCGCACGCCGGCGGCGCGAATTCGCAACAATATATATATTATATTACTGTATGTAAGTATATATATGTACTGTATGTAAGTATATATATATATGTACTGTATGTAATTATATATATGTACTGTATGTAAGTATTATATATATATATTATATATATATATATTATATATATATATAATATATGTACTGTATGTAAGTATTGTTACGGCTGTGGAAATTCGCAACCACCATTCAGGTCCCGTAGGTGAGATATCTTTTAAGTACATGTATAGTTAGCCCAAACCCATTGTTTAGAGGGAATTAATGTAGTCATTCGGGCTGCGATCCTTTGAGTTAGGCGTTTTTCTGTTCTACCTTATTTTGAACCAACCACGCTCCAACCGTCAACAACAACAACAACGCCAGCAGCCACAACCTACCTTCACCACTCGCTCCCGCAAACCTCACATCACCGCCATTCCAAACGGCATCATGGCCATCGGCCACCGCCGAAAACCCTCCACCACCTTCACCTCTCTCCTACGGCCATTCCCGCACCACCTGTGGCACGAGCGTCGGGCTATCTTGGCCCGTTCAGCGATACACGCGAGCCGCGAGTGCAAATAGCGGTTTTTCCGAGGAGAATTCGGATCAGGAATGCTACACGCCCACATCTGATCCATCCAATTAGGAAGCGCGGGGCGGCTTGGCCCCGCCTCCAGACACATCTGAGAGAAATCAGGATATGCTAATTTGAGGATCAGGGAAGATTCACGCCCCTTTTCCTCCGTCCAATCGGCGAGCGTAGCTCCGCCCCTGAGGTCGTTTTGATCCGAAAATTTGCATATGTGGGTTCCTGGAGTCGATAAAAGGGCGAGCGGAGATCTGCTGCGGGCAGATGAGTTTTGAGACGAACGGCTGCGGAGGCGAACGGCTACGGAGGCGAACGGCTGCGAGGGAGATCGGCTGAGGAGAACCGGGAGCTCGGGTCCGGGGCGAGGAAGACGGCGGTCGGCGACGAGGTCGCGGTGAATCGCTCGTCGCGGACTCAAGCAAGCCAGCCATACTCCCTCCCCAGAGCGTCAACAATTCCCCCTTTCCCCCGCGCTGAGAGAGTGCGAAAAGGGGGCCCCGTTCCCACTTTACTCCAAGCAGGTGCCAACGAAACTGGGGCGCCGCTGTGCAGCGACATTTTGCGGCTCGCCACGAGGGCGCGGGTAGGACCCTTCGGTCTCGTGGACCTGGCCGCTCATCCAGGTTCACGCGCATTAGGCCCACGGGCCCAGTCTGACTCCCTTGCCTTTGAGGGGGTCTTTCCTTTGCTTTTGTGTGAATGCGTGTTGTGGCGCCGTGTCTTGTAAAGTAGAAACTGTTTAAGTGCATGTAAATAAACCTTTGCTTGTATTCGGTAGTAATTCTTTCTTTGCATTCTTACTGTATGGCTGTATATGTGTGCTATCCGTGTGTCGTGAATTAAATGTGCTTACTTGTTGAACTGTGCCCGTTTCGCTTCGTCTTTTCTTTAATTGACCCTCCATCTTGCTTCACGTAAAAGGGTTCGTAGTGGGCCTGATACGCCCGATAATTAATCAGGAACCGTCGAGGCCGACGATAACACCGCTCGGTTATCCCGATAGCACGGAACGGACCGCTTAAGCGGTTCGTGTCCGAAATCGACCTGCGGCGAGGTGCGATCGCCCGGTTTACCATCCGCGTGGGTACTTAGGTAGGTCGAGTTTGGCGAACAACCCTATCCCACGCGGGTGGCAGATTGGCACGATCGTGGTGAGGCCGAAAGGCCACCCGTGACTGGCTCCCGCGTTAGTCCGAGAGGGTCACGACAGAATTGTCTGTCTGGTGGGCGACGTGCCGCGATTCGAGTCACGTGGCCGTTCGCATGCTGGCGGGCGCGAATTCGCAACACTGGTGTCCGGGAGTGGGAAACAAACCCTCCCGCCTCCAAGCTAAATTCACGGGGAATCGGTTCAGGGGTGAGAGGAGGGACCCCGATTCCCTCCAAATTACGAGCTTTATTAAAATTAACCCCTTACGAGAAGTAAGATGGCGTCTCAAGGCGAGCGGGTGCCGGGGGTAATAGAAATGGATGTAGGATTGTTAGAATCCATGGCTCAGGGTGAGAACCCCGAGCAGAAATGCTTGTTGTGCAGGAGCAATTCCCCCCCAACCGAACCCAGAACCCGAAATGGGCGCGGCAGCGGCCGCGGTGGATGACACTCCCTCCCCTCCTCCGTCAAGGTCCTCCCCGGTCCCCGGCGAATCCACGCCTAATGATGGCGAAGCGACCGCCACAGACCCACCTGACGTGGGCCAGCTATTAATGGTTCTGCTGCACAAATGAACGAAATGAAAACAAATGCGCAACAAATGGGAAGAGAAATGAACGAAAAGATGGATACAAACACAAATAAAATAAAAAACGGAATGAAAGAAGAATTGTAAAAAATGCGGGGTGAGTGCGGCAAGTGGGGCGATGCCTGCAGGCAGGCATAATGGCGCCGCCACGTGCTGGGACGAACGAGCTGGGGGGGAGTGCAACGGCTGTCAGGCCCGCAATGGAGGCGGGTGAGGACAAATTAATTTGGGAGACGCGTTGGGCGAGACTCAAGCAGTGACAAAGGAAGTGATGGTGACACAGAGGAAAAAAGTAAATGTGGTGACTGCGACGTGTAAGAGACACGTGGAGACGGCAGAAATAATAGTTGAGACAAGGGAGGTAATGGGGGATGAGGTGACTGAGTTGGCAGACACGGGAGATAGAGGGGGAAGTGAAAGAAACAAAACACGAGCACACACACACGGAGGGAGTGGAGACCATGAGGGGGAGCTGGCAGAATGTTTTGTGACCCGGTGCGAGCAGCTGGATGGCCTCCTCCAGGAACGAGGGGAGGGAGTATGCCCCTTGAAGCGGTTTACGACCAGGTGGGTCCAGTCTAGCCTTGCGAGGTAGAGGGGATGAGTGAGGCGAACGGGTGCACGGAGAGCTTGGGGGTATGGAGGCCCCGGGAGCCCTAAAGGTGACGCGAATCCCCAGCGTGATTGTCCCGGTGTGTGTGGTGTCGAGGTGTGTGTTTACGAGTGTGGCGAAATGCGTGCTGCAACGCACGCATAGCGCGGGTGAAAGGCGTTGTGTGAGAGGAACCACGAGTGTGAGTGAAAAGGTTTGTGTGGATGAGACCCCAGGTGTGAGTGCGACCCCGTGTGAGTGGTGTGGTCACGAGTGTGCCAGGAGGCGTGCTTCCCAGCACGCCGTGTGTACAAGAGGCACCGTGTGTGGAACAAACCACGGGTGCGAGTGAACGGCCGTGTGTGGATGAGGCACCGCGAGTGAGTGGAACCATTTGTTGAGGGAAATGGCGCGAGTGATGAGCGGCCGAGTGTGAGGGAGACCGTGTGTGGGAGGTCTCTGTGTGTAAGGGAGATGTCGGTCGGCATGCGTGAGCATGCAGCCGCGTCTCCCGGTGTGAATGTGAGTTTAATGCAGTGGAGTCTGTGCGTCGTAACACGCAGGTGTGCGTGGGGTGAATGGCGACGACGACAGCGGACATGTGAGGGACAAAAGCCGAGAAGCGGCCGTAGATGTATTGAGCACCGTGCCGGGTTCACCCAGCGGCGGCGCGAGGTCCGTGCTGTGGTACGCACGAGGCCACCACGTGCTCGCTTGCGGGAGTGAAGCCCGGTCCGGAAACGCCAGCGGTGGATTTGCCGATCCCGCGGACGGACAAAGTTAGGCAGGACTACGGATTTGGACCGGATGGGTTCTCCACGCGAGCTTGTGTTAGCTCCAACGGGCAGAGCACATGTGTTCCGCGTGGGAGCCCCTCGGAGTGCGAGGTTCTCTTGTGGTGCCACGGTGACGTCATGGCTGCACATGGGGTTGGAATCCGGCAGGAGGTGAATCCCTGCCGGATGGTACCGTCCAAGAGGACGAGGTACACGCGTGCAGCTGCATGACTCACGGGCAGGTGCAAAGTGCGCGAGCTGTGAGTTGCCGCGCTGGTGCTGCGCATAATTGGGAAAAAAAATTAACAATAGCAAGCCTCGCTTTCGGGTGAACAGGATTCCAAGGGCACAGGATGGACTAGTTAGGGGGAAGGGTTAGTGTTATTAGACCGGCTCCATGGGGCAGGGGTAAGTCCTCATGGGGCCCGTGGAATGGATAAGGTAGAGGGATTGTAGTTGAGATTTAGGTTGGGAAATAATTTTTAGGATTTGGGGAAGTGACGAGACTGTGGATGTGTAGAGGGATGTAGCTTAGCTACGTAGTGTTAAAAGGAACGTGCTGTAGTGTAAGGGACGACGTGGAGCACGAGGTAGTTAGGGGAGATAGTTAGAGGATGGCAGAGTTCAGCGATGTTGTTGTTGAAGAGTATGAGGTGAGTACATGTTGAGTGAGTGAGGCCAGCGGGCCTGAGTGTTTGGAGCGAATGTGGAATGCATGGTGCGATGAGTGATTGGGGGAGGAGTGACTCCCGCCAAGGACCCCGGGTCAGTGTAGAGTGAGTTAGCTGGTTAGTCAAATTGACAAAATGGAGGTCGTTTTGCTGTTGGTGTGTTTGTAGGCTCGATACCCATTTGGAGGGTGCAGGAGCCCTGTTGACGGGCTGGGAGAGTGGCTGCGAAAGGTGAGTATCGCTGAGTGGGTACCCCGGGCACCGGGCTAGTCGGCCGTGGTAGGCAAGGGCCATGGGGGCCGGGTTAGCGTAGTGGGCACGGGTGCGCCCGCTTGGTGCGGGGCCCGGGGCGCCATTAGCCGCGTGGGCAGTGTTGTGGGCATGGGTGACCCTCGGAAAGGGGCCCGGGAAGCCAGCCTGCCACGTGAGCGTTTCAGGGAGTCGCCATGGAGGGCACTCCCCGGTGTTTAGGGAGCTGGTAGGCTCGGAGGCAGTGTAGTGCCCGGGGGTGCCATCGTAGGAGAATCGGCAGAGGGTCGTGCCTGCCAGGGGAGCCACGCGTCCCAGCCATGAGACCGTGTGAGGGCACGGGAAGAAAATTGGGGGGCGAGCGCCGAAATTGTGAGGACACCAACACAGGCGACGGGAATCTGGGTTGATAGAACCAATAGTGTAAGCGAGAGCCTTTTGAAAGCCCCGGGGTAGTTTAAAGGTAATGGTTAGGGTAGATTAGGAAGTGTACCCCTCCGCACCATCCATCCCTTCGCTCTCGTTGTGGGCCGCTGGACCCACTTTGGGTTAGATCGCTGAAGTCTGGGGAGGCCATCCTGAGGCTTCATTGGGCCTCGACACAGGACGCTAGCCCTCCCTTATTCCCCTCCGGGAAGGGAACGTAGGGGTTGGGAGTAGGCTAGGGACGATAGGTTAGCCGAACAGAGACAGTAAAGGGGTTAGGGGACGAATTATAGTGGGGAAGTAAGGATAACATAAAAACAACAAAAAAATTAGTTGGGGCTAAATTGGGTTTTTACAAATTAAGGGAGTGGGTATAGACAGTGACAGGCAAAGGCGATAGGTGAGAGTGAGACAGTAGGCAGGTCCGAGCCCGCCTTCTGAGTGCGCCAGCACCACCGACTCCCTCCACCAACCTGCACTGCACAGCGGAGGCCGCCAACTTCGCGCTGGCTGTTTGTACTGCAAGGCCTGTGCCGGCCCACTTCATCGGCTCGCTGTTTTCTGCGAGGCCTGTACCGGCCGGATCGTCTGCAGCTGTTTGCTTCAAGGCCTGTGCGGCCAGTTCATCTGCCGGCTGTTGTTGCTACAGCGGCCTTGTTTTGCCATGCCTTGCCTGCCTGCCTTTGCCATGCCATGCCCACTGCCCATGTGCACCAGCCCCGTTCAATTTTGCTTTGCCCCCCCTTGTTCATTGCCATGTGCGCCAGGATCAAGGCAACAGTTTGCAAGCTACGAGAACTGCCCTGTTGGCAGCTACAACACGGGCCTGCACCAGCAGCCGTGCACCGTTGTTTGTTGGCGTCCATCCATTCATCCATTCATCCATCCATCCATCCATCCGTTGTGCTCATTGCGTGTGCCACTTGAGCTGGCACGGAGACTGCGTTTGAGCAGCCCATGCACCGTTGTGGTTCACTTTGTTCATTTTCAAAGGGGAGGCCTAGGACTGCGTGTGAGCAGCCGGCCACGTTCCCTGTCACCTGCATTGCTTGAGCCAGAGACTGCATGCGAGCAGCCTGGCTCCCTGCTAACTGCTTTCTTTTTGCAGAGTCCATTGATCCTGCCATGGAGTAGTGTAAATTATAAGGTTAAGGTGTTAAATTGTGTACTGTAAATATGAGTGCGGCCCCGGCATGTCTGTCTGCGCCGGCAATTTTATTAAGTCGTCCGTGTGAGTGGGTTTGTTTAGTTAGTTACTCAGCCCTCAGGTTATTTATTTTGGGGACACGAATACCATGAATGTCGCACTCAGGGATCCGTAGGTAAAACGTACTAGGGAGAACTACACATGATGGCACACCAGAATTTGACGACTCGGGACAAGTCTGTAAAAAAGGGAGGGGTAGTGTTAGGCTGTGGAAATTCGCAACCACCATTCAGGTCCCGTAGGTGAGATACTTTTAAGTACATGTATAGTTAGCCCCAAACCATTGTTTAGAGGGAATTAATGTGATTCATTCGGGCTGCGATCCTTTGAGTTTAAGGCGTTTTTCTGTTCTACCTTTATTTTGAAACAACCACGCTCCAACCGTCAACAACAACAACAACGCCAGCAGCCACAACCTACCTTCACCACTCGCTCCCGCAAACCTCACATCACCGCCATTCCAAACGCATCATGGCCATCGGCCACCGCCGAAAACCCTCCACCACCTTCACCTCTCTCCTACGGCCATTCCCGCCCCACCTGTGGGCACCGAGCGTCGGGCTATCTTGGGCCCGTTCAGCGATACACGCGAGCCGCGAGTGCAAATAGCGGTTTTTCCGAGGAGAATTCGGATCAGGAATGCTACACGCCCACATCTGATCCATCCAATTAGGAAGCGCGGGGCGGCTTGGCCCCGCCTCCAGACACATCTGAGAGAAATCAGGATATGCAATTTGAGGATCAGGGAAGATTCACGCCCCTTTTCCTCCGTCCAATCGGCGAGCGTAGCTCCGCCCCTGAGGTCGTTTTGATCCGAAAATTTGCATATGGTGGTTCCTGGAGCCGATAAAAGGGCGAGCGGAGATCTGCTGCGGGCAGATGAGTTTTGAGGCGAACGGCTGCGGAGGCGAACGGCTACGGAGGCTGTGAGGGAGATCGGCTGAGGAAGACCGGGAGCTCGGTCCGGGGCGAGGAAGACGGCGGTCGGCGACGAGGTCGCGGTGAATCGCTCGTCGCGGGACTCAAGCAAGCCAGCCATACTCCCTCCCAGAGCGTCAACAATTCCCCCTTTCCCCCGCCTGAGAGAGTGCGAAAAGGGCCCCGTTCCCACTTTACTCCAAGCAGGTGCCAACGAAACTGGGCGCCGCTGTGCAGCGACATTTTGCGGCTCGCCACGAGGCGCGGGTAGGACCCTTCGTCTCGTGGACCTGGCCGCTCATCCAGGTTCCAGCGCATTAGGCCCACGGCCCAGTCTGACTCCCTTGCCTTTGAGGGGGCTTTCCTTTGCTTTTGTGTGAATGCGTGTGTGGCGCGTGTCTTGTAAAGTAGAAACTGTTTAAGTGCATGTAAATAAACCTTTGCTTGTATTCGGTAGTAATTCTTTCTTTGCATTCTTACTGATCTCTCTCCT
>CM068960.1:8665364-8682494 GCA_035128595.1 Eptatretus atami
ATAAAAAATATATATATATATATATATGACATATATATGTATATATACTGTATGTATATATATGTACATATATATATATATGTATATGTATATATACTCTATGTATATATATATATGTTTATATACTGTATATATATATGTATATATATATATACTGTATGTAAGTTATATATATATAGTACTGTATGTAAGTATATATATATAATATAATTATGTACTGTAGTAAGTATATATATATGTACTGTATGTAAGTATATATATATATATATATGTATATATATATATGTGTGTGTACTGTATGTAAGATATATATATATATATATATATATAATATATATATATATATATAATATATATACTTACATACAGTACATATATATATGTACTGTATGTAATATATATATATATATATATATATTTATATGTACTGTATGTAAGTATATATATGTACTGTATGTAAGTATATATATATATATATATATATAATATATATTATATATATATTGTTACGGCTGTGGAAATTCGCAAACAACATTCAGGTCCCGTAGGTGAGAATATTTTTTAAGTACATGTATAGTTAGCCCAAACCCATTGTTTAGAGGAATTAATGTGATTCATTCGGGCTGCGACACTTTGAGTTAGTCGTTTTTCTGTTCTTTCATTATTTTCGAACCAACCACATTTCAACCTCAACCACGCCACCACTTCAACAACGCCCGCACCGCCATCACACGACAACCGCCACCAACTACGCCACAACGCCAACCGCGCTCCAAGTACCCTCACAACAACCGCCACCATCTTCGCCACTACCCCCGCTGACGAACGCCATCCTCCACGGTCCACACTACGACGGTTTCCGCGTTGGAAACCGTCGAACGCGAGAAGGGAAAGAAGAAGTCACCACAACGATGGCGCGCGGGTTTTCCCGCCTGTTTCTTCCCTGGCCCGGCGCCAGGACTGATTTTCCTCGCCCCCCGCATGGCGCGGGGAGGGGGAACGAGAGGGAACGCCCCTATTCTCGAAGCGCCTCGAAGGGGGTGGAGCCAAAGGCGGGGCGGAGAAACAGGGCGTGGCGCCGGGAGTATAAAACATGCGGCGGCGCTGGCGGCTTCTAGTCAGTGAGCTTCTGCTAGTCAGTGAGCTTCTGCTAGTCGGTGAGCTTCTTGCTTCGGTCCCTCGTTGACTGGTGCTTCTTTTCGTCCTGCTTCGTCTCGTGTTTGTTCTTGTTCTGGGCCTGTTCGGTGTGCTCCTGGCTCGGTGTACGCAGTCGGTGCTTGGTCCGTGGCGTCGGGGGACCAACACGAGTAGGCACGAGGCACGCCGGAGAGGCTTCGCCGACCACGCTCGAACGGAGTCACGGCCAGACGGGACCATGTCGGAGGACGGTCGCCAAGGACTCGAACTCAGGGAAGTCGTGACTTCCATTTTCTTTTGGGGTTCTGTGTGAACGTGTGTGTGTGGCGCCATGTCCGTAAAGTAAAACTGTATAAGTGTTGCCGGTGTGTCGCGTAGTCGGTCTTAACTCTTATCTATGTGATATATGTGCATTTTGCTAATTGTGGCTATAAATACCTGCTTTATGTGTGCTATCTGTGTGTGTGTAAATAAAATGCTTCCTTGTTGAATTGTTGCCCGTTTCGCTGCGTCCTTTCCTTTGTGGGTCTCCATCTTGCTTTACGTAAAGGGTTTGAGTGGGCGCGGGACGCCCGATAATTAATCAGGAACCGTCGAGGCCGACGATAACACCGCTCGGTTATCCAGATAGCACGGAACGGACCGCTTAAGCGGTCCGTGTCCGAGGTCGACCTGCGGCGAGTGGCGATCGCCCGGTTTACCATCCGCGTGGGTACTTAGGTAGGTCGAGTTTGGCGAACAACCCTATCCCACGCGGGTGGCCGATTGGCACGATCGTGGTGAGGCCGAAAGGTCCACCCGTGACTAGATCCCGGCGTTAGTCCGGGAGGGTCACGACTGAATTGTCCGTCCGGTGGGCGAAGCGGCCGCGATTCGAGTCACGTGGCCGTTCGCACGCCGGCGGCGCGAATTCGCAAAATATATATATATATATACTGTATGTAAGTATATATATGTACTGTATGTAAGTATATATATATATGTACTGTATGTAATTATATATATATGTACTGTATGTAAGATATATATATTATATATATATATATATATATTATATATATATATATATATATTGTACTGTATGTAAGTATTGTTACGGCTGTGGAAATTCGCAACCACCATTCAGGTCCCGTAGGTGAGATATCTTTTAAGTACATGTATAGTTAGCCCCAAACCCATGTTTTAGAGGGAATTAATGTGATTCATTCGGGCTGCGATCCTTTGAGTTAGGCGTTTTTCTGTTCTACCTTTATTTTGAACCAACCACGCTCCAACCGTCAACAAACAACAACAACGCCAGCAGCCACAACCTACCTCACCACTCGCTCCCGCAAACCTCACATCACCGCCATTCCAAACGGCATCATGGCCATCGGCCACCGCCGAAAACCCTCCACCACCTTCACCTCTCTCCTACGGCCATTCCCGCACCACCTGTGGGCACCGAGCGTCGGGCTATCTTGGCCCGTTCAGCGATACACGCGAGCCGCGAGTGCAAAAGCGGTTTTTCCGAGGAGAATTCGGATCAGGAATGCTACACGCCCACATCTGATCCATCCAATTAGGAAGCGCGGGGCGGCTTGGCCCCGCCTCCAGACACATCTGAGAGAAATCAGGATATGCTAATTTGAGGATCAGGGAAGATTCACGCCCCTTTTTCCCGTCCAATCGGCGAGCGTAGCTCCGCCCCTGAGGTCGTTTGATCCGAAAATTTGCATATGGTGGGTTCCTGGAGTCGATAAAAAGGCGAGCGGAGATCTGCTGCGGGCAGATGAGTTTTGAGACGAACGGCTGCGGAGGCGAACGGCTACGGAGGCGACGACGGCTGCGAGGGAGATCGGCTGAGGAGAACCGGGAGCTCGGGTCCGGGCGAGGAAGACGGCGGTCGGCGACGAGGTCGCGGTGAATCGCTCGTCGCCGGACTCAAGCAAGCCAGCCATACTCCCTCCCCAGAGCGTCAACAATTCCCCCTTTCCCCCGCGCTGAGAGAGTGCGAAAAGGGGCCCCGTTCCCACTTTACTCCAAGCAGGTGCCAACGAAACTGGGCGCCGCTGTGCAGCGACATTTTGCGGCTCGCCACGAGGGCGCGGGTAGGACCCTTCGGTCTCGTGGACCTGGCCGCTCATCCAGGTTCCACGCGCATTAGGCCCACGGGCCCAGTCTGACTCCCTTGCCTTTGAGGGGTCTTTCCTTTGCTTTTGTGAATGCGTGTTGTGGCGCCGTGTCTTGTAAAGTAGAAACTGTTTAAGTGCATGTAAATAAACCTTTGCTTGTATTCGGTAGTAATCTTTTCTTTGCATTCTTACTGTATGGCTGTATATGTGTGCTATCCGTGTGTCGTGAATTAAATGTGCTTACTTGTTGAACTGTGCCCGTTTCGCTTCGTCTTTTCTTTAATTGACCTCCATCTTGCTTCACGTAAAAGGGTTCGTAGTGGGCCTGATACGCCCGATAATTAATCAGGAACCGTCGAGGCCGACGATAACACCGCTCGGTTATCCCGATAGCACGGAACGGACCGCTTAAGCGGTTCGTGTCCGAAGTCGACCTGCGGCGAGGTGCGATCGCCCGGTTTACCATCCGCGTGGGTACTTAGGTAGGTCGAGTTGGCGAACAACCCTATCCCACGCGGGTGGCAGATTGGCACGATCGTGGTGAGGCCGAAAGGCCCACCCGTGACTGGCTCCCGGCGTTAGTCCGAGAGGGTCACGACAGAATTGTCTGTCTGGTGGGCGACGTGCCGCGATTCGAGTCACGTGGCCGTTCGCATGCTGGCGGCGCGAATTCGCAACACTGGTGTCCGGAGTGGGAAACAAACCCTCCCGCCTCCAAGCTAAATTCACGGGGAATCGGTTCAGGGGTGAGAGGAGGGACCCCCGATTCCCTCCAAATTACGAGCTTTATTAAAATTAACCCCTTACGAGAAGTAAGATGGCGTCTCAAGCGGAGCGGGTGCCGGGGGTAATAGAAATGGATGTAGGATTGTTAGAATCCATGGCTCAGGGTGAGAACCCCGAGCAGGAAATGCTTGTTGTGCAGGAGCAATTCCCCCCCAACCGAACCCAGAACCCGAAATGGGCGCGGCAGCGGCCGCGGTGGATGACACTCCACTCCCCTCCTCCGTCAAGGTCCTCCCCCGGTCCCCGGCGAATCCACGCCTAATGATGGCGAAGCGACCGCCACAGACCCACCTGACGTGGGCCAGCTATTAATGGTTCTGCTGGCACAAATGAACGAAATGAAAACAAATGCGCAACAAATGGGAAGAGAAATGAACGAAAAGATGGATACAAACACAAATAAAATAAAAAACGGAATGAAAGAAGAATTGTAAAAAATGCGGGTGAGGTGCGGCAAGTGGGCGATGCCTGCAGGCAGGCATAATGGCGCCGCCACGTGCTGGGACGAACGAGCTGGGGGGAGTGCAACGGCTGTCAGGCCCGCAATGGAGGCGGGTGAGGACAAATTAATTTGGGAGACGCGTTGGGCGAGACTCAAGCAGGTGACAAAGAAGTGATGGTGACACAGAGGAAAAAGTAAATGTGGTGACTGCGACGTGTAAGAGACACGTGGAGACGGCAGAAATAATAGTTGAGACAAGGAGGTAATGGGGGATGAGGTGACTGAGTTGGCAGACACGGGAGATGAGGGAGGGGAAGTGAAAGAAACAAAACACGAGCACACACACACGGAGGAGTGGAGGACCATGAGGGGGAGCTGGCAGAATGTTTTGTGACCCGGTGCGAGCAGCTGGATGGCCTCCTCCAGGAACGAGGAGGAGAGTATGCCCCCTTGAAGCGGTTTACGACCATGGTGTCCAGTCTAGCCTTGCGAGGTAAGGGGATGAGTGAGGCGAACGGTGCACGAGAGCTTGGGGGGTATGGAGGCCCCGGGAGCCTAAAGGTGACGCGAATCCCCAGCGTGATTGTCCCGGTGTGTGTGGTGTCGAGGTGTGTGTTTTACGAGTGTGGCGAAATGCGTGCTGCAACGCACGCATAGCGCGGGTGAAAGCGTTGTGTGAGAGGAACACGAGTGTGAGTGAAAAGGTTTGTGTGGATGAGACCCCAGGTGTGAGTGCGACCGTGTGTGTGAGTGGTGTGGTCACGAGTTGCCAGGAGGCGTTGTCCAGCACGCCGTGTTACAAGAGGCACCGTGTGTGAACAAACCACGGGTGCGAGTGAACGGCCGTGTGTGGATGAGGCACCGCGAGTGAGTGGAACCATTTGTTGAGGGAAATGGCGCGAGTGAGTGAGCGGCCGAGTGTGAGGGAGACCGTGTGTGGGAGGTCTCTGTGTGTAAGGGAGATGTCGGTCGGCATGCGTGAGCATGCAGCCGCGGCTCCCGGTGTGAATGTGAGTTTAATGCAGTGGAGTCTGTGCGTCGTAACACGCAGGTGTGCGTGGGTGGAATGGCGACGACGACAGGCGACATGTGAGGGACAAAAGCCGAGAAGCGGCCGTAGATGTATTGAGCACCGTGCCGGGTTCACCCAGCGGCGAGCGCGAGGTCCGTGCTGTTGTAGCACGAGGCCACCACGTGCTCGCTTGCGGGAGTGAAGCCCGGTCCGGAAACGCCAGCGTGGATTTGCCGATCCCGCGACGGACAAAGTTAGGCAGGACTACGGATTTGGACCGGATGGGTTCTCCACGCGCAGCTTGTGTTAAGCTCCAACGGGCAGAGCACATGTGTTCGCGTGGGGAGCCCCTCGGAGTGCGAGGTTTGCTCTTGTGGTGCGCACGGTGACGTCATGGCTGCACATGGGGTTGGAATCCGGCAGGAGGGTGAATCCCTGCCGGATGGTACCGTCCAAGAGGGACGAGGTACACGCGTGCAGCTGCATGACGTCACGGGCAGGTGCAAAGTGCGCGAGCTGTGAGTTGCCGCGCTGGTGCTGCGCATAATTGGGAAAAAAAAAATTAACAATAGCAAGCCTCGCTTTCGGGTGAACAGGATTCCAAGGGCACAGGATGAACTAGTTAGGGGGAAGGTTAGTGTTAGTTAGACCGGCTCCATGGGGCAGGGGTAAGTCCTCATGGGCCCGTGGAATGGATAGAGTAGAGGATTGTAGTTGAGATTTAGGTTGGGAAATAATTTTTAGGATTTGGGGACAGTGACAGACTGTGGATGTGTAGAGGGGATGTAGCTTAGCTACGTAGTGTTAAAAGGAACGTGCTGTGAGTGTAAGGGACGACGTGGAGCACGAGGTAGTTAGGGGAGATAGTTAGGAGGATGGCAGAGTTCAGCGATGTGTGTGTGAAGAGTAGTGAGGTGAGTACATGTTGAGTGAGTGAGGCCAGCGGGCCTGAGTGTTTGGAGCGAATGTGGAATGCATGGTGCATGAGTGATTGGGGGAGGAGTGACTCCCGCCAAGGGACCCCGGGTCAGTGTAGAGTGAGTTAGCTGGGTTAGTCAAATTGACAAAATGGAGGTCGTTTTGCTGTTGGTGTGTTTGTAGGCTCGATACCCATTTGGAGGGTGCAGGAGCCCTTTGACGGGCTGGGAGAGTGGCTGCGAAAGGTGAGTATCGCTGAGTGGGTACCCCGGGCACCGGGCTAGTCGGCCGTGGTAGGCCAAGGGCCATTGGGCCGGGTTAGCTGAGTGGGCACGGGTGCGCCCGCTTGGTGCGGGGGCCCGGGCGCCATTAGCCGCGTGGGCAGTGTTGTGGGCATGGGTGAGCCCTCGGAAAGGGGGCCGGGAAGCCAGCCTGCCACGTGAGCGTTTCAGGGAGTCGCCATGGAGGGCACTCCCCGGTGTTTAGGGAGCTGGTAGGCTCGGAGGCAGTGTAGTGCCCGGGGGTGCCATCGTAGGAGAATCGGCAGAGGGGGCGTGCCTGCCAGGGGAGCCACGCGTCCCAGCCATGAGACCGTGTGAGGCACGGGAAGAAAATTGGGGGCGAGGCCCGAAATTGTGAGGACACCAACACAGGCGACGGGAATCTGGGTTGATAGAACCAATAGTGTAAGCGAGAGGCCTTTTGAAAGCCCGGGGTAGTTTAAAGGTAATGGTTAAGGTAGATTAGGAAGTGTACCCCTCCGCACCATCCATCCCTTCGCTCTCGTTGGGCCGCTGGACCCACTTTGGGTTAGATCGCTGAAGTCTGGAGCCATCCTGAGGCTTCATTGGGCCTCGACACAGGACGCTAGCCCTCCCTTATTCCCTCCGGGAAGGGAACGTAGGGGTTGGGAGTAGGCTAGGGACGATAGGTTAGCCGAACAGAGACAGTAAAGGGGGTTAGGGGACGAATTATAGTGGGGAAGTAAGGATAAACATAAAAACAACAAAAAAATTAGTTGGGGCTAAATTGGGTTTTACAAATTAAGGGAGTGGGTATAGACAGTGACAGGCAAAGGGCATAGGTGAGAGTGAGACAGTAGGCAGGTCCGAGCCCGCCTTCTGAGTGGCCAGCACCACCGCACTCCCTCCACCAACCTGCACTGCACAGCGGGAGGCCGGCCAACTTCGCGCTGGCTGTTTGTACTGCAAGGCCTGTGCCGGCCCACTTCATCGGCTCGCTGTTTTCTGCGAGGCCTGTACCGGCCGGATCGTCTGCAGCTGTTTGCTTCAAGGCCTGTGCCGGCCAGTTCATCTGCCGGCTGTTGTTGCTACAGCGGCCTTGTTTTGCCATGCCTTGCCTGCCTGCCTTTGCCATGCCATGCCCACTGCCCATGTGCACCAGCCCCGTTCAATTTTGCTTTGCCCCCCCCTTGTTCATTGCCATGTGCGCCAGGATCAAGGCAACAGTTTGCAAGCTACGAGAACTGCCCTGTTGGCAGCTACAACACGGGCCTGCACCAGCCGCCGTGCACCGTTGTTTGTTGGCGTCCATCCATTCATCCATTCATCCATCCATCCATCCATCCGTTGTGCTCATTGCGTGTGCCACTTGAGCTGCACGGAGACTGCGTTTGAGCAGCCCATGCACCGTTGTGTTCACTTTGTTCATTTTCAAAGGGGGAGCCTAGGACTGCGTGTGAGCAGCCGGCCACGTTCCCTGTCACCTGCATTGTTGAGCCAGAGACTGCATGCGAGCAGCTGCTGGCTCCCTGCTAACTGCTTTCTTTTTGCAGAGTCCATTGATCCTGCGCCATGGAGTAGTGTAAATTATAAGGTTAAGGTGTTAAGTTGTGTACTGTAAATATGAGTGCGGCCCCGGCATGTCTGTCTGCGCCGGCAATTTTATTTAAGTCGTCCGTGTGAGTGGGTTTGTTTAGTTAGTTACTCAGCCCTCAGGTTATTTATTTTGGGGACACGAATACCATGAATGTCGCACTCAGGGATCCGTAGGTAAAACGTACTAGGAGAGAACTACACATGATGGCAACGAGAATTTGACGACTCGGGCAAGTCTGTAAAAAAGGGAGGGGTAGTGTTACGGCTGTGGAAATTCGCAACCACCATTCAGGTCCCGTAGGTGAGATATCTTTTAAGTACATGTATAGTTAGCCCCAAACCCATTGTTTAGAGGGAATTAATGTGATTCATTCGGGCTGCGATCCTTTGAGTTAAGGCGTTTCTGTTCTACCTTTATTTTAAACAACCACGCTCCAACCGTCAACAACAACAACAACGCCAGCAGCCACAACCTACCTTCACCACTCGCTCCCGCAAACCTCACATCACCGCCATTCCAAACGGCATCATGCCATCGGCCACCGCCGAAAACCCTCCACCACCTTCACCTCTCTCCTACGGCCATTCCCGCCCACCTGTGGGCACCGAGCGTCGGGCTATCTTGGCCCGTTCAGCGATACACGCGAGCCGCGAGTGCAAATAGCGGTTTTTCCGAGGAGAATTCGGATCAGGAATGCTACACGCCCACATCTGATCCATCCAATTAGGAACGCGGGGCGGCTGTGCCCCGCCTCCAGACACATCTGAGAGAAATCAGGATATGCTAATTTGAGGATCAGGGAAGATTCACGCCCCTTTTCCTCCGTCCAATCGGCGAGCGTAGCTCCGCCCCTGAGGTCGTTTTGATCCGAAAATTTGCATATGGTGGGTTCCTGGAGCCGATAAAAGGGCGAGCGGAGATCTGCTGCGGGCAGATGAGTTTTGAGGCGAACGGCTGCGGAGGCGAACGGCTACGGAGGCTGTGAGGGAGATCGGCTGAGGAGAACCGGGAGCTCGGGTCCGGGGCGAGGAAGACGGCGGTCGGCGACGAGGTCGCGTGAATCGCTCGTCGCGGGGACTCAAGCAAGCCAGCCATACTCCCTCCCCAGAGCGTCAACAATTCCCCCTTTCCCCCGCGCTGAGAGAGTGCGAAAAGGGGGCCCCGTTCCCACTTTACTCCAAGCAGGTGCCAACGAAACTGGCGCCGCTGTGCAGCGACATTTTGCGGCTCGCCACGAGGGCGCGGTAGGACCCTTCGTCTCGTGGACCTGGCCGCTCATCCAGGTTCCAGCGCATTAGGCCCACAGGCCCAGTCTGACTCCCTTGCCTTTGAGGGGTCTTCCTTTGCTTTTGTGTGAATGCGTGTTGTGGCGCTGTGTCTTGTAAAGTAGAAACTGTTTAAGTGCATGTAAATAAACCTTTGCTTGTATTCGGTAGTAATTCTTTCTTTGCATTCTTACTGTATGGCTGTATAGTGTGCTATCCGTGTGTCGTGAATTAAATGTGCTTACTTGTTGAACTGTGCCCGTTTCGCTTCGTTTTTTCTTTAATTGAACCTCCATCTTGCTTCACGTAAAAGGGTTCGTAGTGGGCCTGATACGCCCGATAATTAATCAGGAACCGCGAGGCCGACGATAACACGCTCGGTTATCCCGATAGCACGGAACGGACCGCTTAAGCGGTTCGTGTCCGAAGTCGACCTGCGGCGAGGTGCGATCGCCCGGTTTACCATCCGCGTGGGTACTTAGGTAGGTCGAGTTTGGCGAACAACCCTATCCCACGGGGTGGCCGATTGGCACGATCGTGGTGAGGCCGAAAGCCCACCCGTGACTGGCTCCCGGCCGTTAGTCCGAGAGGGTCACGACAGAATTTCCGTCTGGTGGGCGACGTGCCGCGATTCGAGTCACGTGGCCGTTCGCACGCCGGCGGGCGCGAATTCGTAACAGATATATATATATATATATATATATATATATTATATATTATAATATATATATATATATATTATATATAATATACATATTTATATATATGTGTGTACTGTATGTTACATATATGTATATATATACTTACATACATACATATATTACATGCATACATGCACACACACACACACACACACACACACACACACACACACACACACACACACGCGCGTGCACAGAACTATGCATTGCTTTGAGGCCCTTTAGGCTTTTGGCAAATACAATCTGGCCTACCAGTCACAGTCAGTGGGGCATCAAGTGCCCGTATATCAGCCGAAAGGGCTTCAAAAATCACCAAGTGGATGGAACAGCGATATGTTGCCCTGACGAACCCTAAGAAGGGCGAAACCAGGTCAGTAGCTTCCCTTTTCATCTGCTTGGTGACACATTTTGACTTTCCCTCACATGAACTGCTGAATGTCCTTTGGAGTTGGCCTGCATGACGCTGTCGTGATGAGGTCATAATCATGATGTTGGTCCAAGTCAGGAAATTTTAATAATCCCATATATATATATATATATATATATATATATATATATATATAAATAACATGTCTGCTTTGTTAACTCAAGTCGCTGTTTAGAGTTATAGAATTCATAAAAGACGCCAAAGTTGTTGATTTCTACATCTTTCTTTCTTCTCGATGACGACACATTGTTCATTGCTTTCTGACCACCTCTCTCCTGTGTTAAAATATAGATGTAAGTTTTCCGATTGTAGCGCATGATTAATGCTGAAGTCAGAAGACGTGCCACAGCGCGCGTTCCAATAAAAGACTTGCGTTTTGCACTCTGAAAACTGACACGCATTATTAAATCAGATGGGGGGGGGGTGCCCGTTCCGGCCCAGCAAGGCTTGCTATTTCCTTTTATTTTCCTTTCGCTGGTGATTACCGGACCCGGACAAAGAGCTGCAGGATGGGGCCTGGCTCTGCAGGGAGCAATCACGGTCACGTGACTTCCCACCAAGGATGCCATGAAAATAACTGCCTGGGATATTAATATCATCTGCTGCGGCTCCCAGCCCCAACCGCGCTCTCAAGGGAAAAGATGCTCCACGATCACATTCCTCTCGAATGAGCCAAGGAGAAAAAAAAATTGAGAACATCTATAGAGTTCTCTCTACACGGCTCTGTGCCTTTTTACTGTTCCATTTCACGTCTTTGCCATCTGCAAATCCAACGTCTCCAATCCTCACTTAAGGGTTTCTCTTTTCCCTCTGCTCTTCTCAACGCTCTGCCTTCGGAGCCAAATTTTGTTTTGTCATCCTTCGATTTGCGGTACATCGTTCATTGTTAATCCGTTGCTGGGTTACTTGTCTGGATAGATCCACCAAACCCACAATGGAAACTCCTTCAATGCCCCGTTCAGAGAGAACCTTTTGTGATCTGCTGATATGGCATACTCTCCTGCACTATTTGTGGATAATATGAGACTGCCTTGTTTGGCAATGATGCTCCAGGCCTTGTTTGCTCGTGCAACAGATGTTCCGCATCATAATATTGGGAAGAAAATGATGCAATGATGATTTCAGTTATTTTTCTCAATGTGCCGCTGGATCCAAGCGTTCTCTATTCGTCGCTGGCACCTCCCTTTCACTCAGAATCTCCTCCTTTACCCAACAGGTCCGAAAACCCTTCGCTGTGGAAGTACTTCCCTGATGACTCCGAGTTGGAGCCAAATCACCGTGTAATATCTCTGCGGAATCGAGTCGAGCCAATATAATATCCACCGCATTTTCCATTGCTTAATCTCTGCTTCTGAGTAATAAATATTGAGCCTTTTGAAATCCAGGCGGATGCGCATTCCGTGCTTCGTTCATGGTGATACACTACAGGCCAGGAGATGAAGTACAGAGTTTTCCTTTGTAATACAAGAGACGTGATATCATTATCCATGGAAACTTGATAATATTATGTGCGCCATCTCCTTTTGAGACTTCTTTTTCATGAACAGCAACAATTATTCCTACCTTTATGTGGAGTCGGTTGGGGGCTGTTTTTGGCCCAAGTCTGTCACCGACCAGCCAGCCAGGACTGACCTTTGTAGGTAGCAGGTACGGTCGTAGTGGAACTCACCTACTCTTCATGAAATACAATGTACGATCTTCAACATCCACCAATGACGTGCTGGCAGACGGCTCCTCCGGCTTAGCATCCTTCCAAGGTTTGGATCAGGATTCAAACCTCGACCGGACAGCTGAAAGACGAATGTGCTTACGTCCGGAGCTATCCTGCCAGCGCACACGAGTCCATCCTTTTCGAAAGCTTGTACATCAATCGCCCGCAGTTGAGGTCTGAGAAAAACACAGAACCAGCCATTGCCTAATGCAATATCAGCTGCTGCACTGCGAACCAACAGAAATGGTCATCATACGTGGTGTTCAAAGCCATTTTTGACAGGATCATTAGACTACTCCCGAGGGAAAGGAATCAATCCATGAATGTGTTTCTGGCTCACTGGACCTCGTCGATTTCGTCATTGTTTCTTAATAAAAAGGGTATAAAAAAATCAAACATTATAACAAGGCTATACACGTGTACTTTGGGCCCAAGGCCAAAGTACAAAGTCAACAATGTCTAATCCAGCGAACAAATGCACCTTGTCCCTAAGGCCAAGGCTCATGGTCACAGAAAAACACATACATCCTAGCCCACAGGGCCTGAATGCATTGTCATACCATAAACTTTAGGGACTTCTGTTCATTAACAGTGGAGAGTATATCCCCCCACCCCAGATCCCCACTCCACCCAGAAGGACAAGGATAACATGCTGTCCCATGAGGGAGCATATACCACGAGCTCCTCAACTAAAATGGTGACCATGAACCCCTGTGCCACACCAGCATTTGCTGCAAGGGGATGCCTGCCCAGCAGGGGATGCCTGCCACACGTCCACCCTGTTTACATATCCATTCCCATTAGTTAAAAAATATTTTTTTAATTCTAGCTGGCAGGATAAATAACAATGGGGATTTGTAAAGTATCCCCGATGGTACACAACCACCCATCAATTTGAAGTGAACGACCTAATTAATAGGAGAAAATTCCATGCCAAGCATAAGCTTCAGCTTTGAGGACAAAATAACAAAGAGCACACATATCTCCAAGATTAAAGAGTACCAGGTAGATAAAACAATGGTAAAGATGATACAAGACGAACAAAACCCGGCTGAAATTGGCTGAAGTACAAAAACAATAAATGACTACAACAATTTATGTTGATGTTTTCATTAAGTGTTATGAGAGTAATTAATTACCTCCACCTCCGAAGGCGGACGGAGGTTATGTTTTCACCACTATTTGTCTGTCTGTCTGTCTGTCTGTCTGTCCCAGACAGACTTGTTCAAATTTTTGCCTGCAGGTCCAATTTTTACTCTGATCTTTATGAAACTTCACCACTTGGTAGAGGTCGTAACAACCTGCAAGCCCATTGTTTTTGAGGTCAATAGGTTAAAGGTCAAGGTCAAATAGATCGTCAATTTTCAACCAATTCACTTGATATTTATGTATGTACTTGTATATAAAACTCAAAAACATGGGTGGATGGATGGTGAACCCTCGTCGAGTTGAAATCTTGGTCGACCCCTCTGAGTATGTCTATTACTTACATACTGTTTGAACCAAGTTGGACTGTGAGTACATCTATTAATTACTTATTATTAGACCTTGACTACGTCTATGAATTACCTCGATTAATTACGGACTATGGCTTAGACCCTGTTGACCCTATCGACCCCATTGGAACCCTTCGTCCCCTAAGATCTGATGGACCACGTTAGACCTTCTGTCTGAGAGCCTTCTGCAATAATACTTGGGGTTCACCAGTTATAATCAAATGCCCCCCCCCATTGGTAAACCACCTCAATACCAAGTGAAGAGGGCACAAATTAAATTAATTATTTTTTTCAGGTTCTATTCATCTTAGTTTGTGGCAAAGAGAAAAGTCCCATGTGGAATAGAAGAAGTGCCACGTGGAAAAAACATAGAAAAAATAGAAAAAGCCCCAAAGCAGCAAAGAAAAAACTGTCTATGACAACAATGTCACCCCATTATAATGAAATGGGATTTTTTGTGATTTTATTGTTGTTAAACCTCAGGATTTTTTCAATATATCAGATTGAAACTTGTGCAGCTTATTTGTACACATGTGTAGTGTATGTGTATAAAATCTGGTCCAAATTAGTCAAAGGTCAAGGTCAATGCCATCCAAAACAAGTAAAATACCTATTAGGTGGCAATTACAAAATGTATCAACCAAATTTGTTACGCACACCATTCCATCATATAAAACACTCAAGAAGTCAAATTTTCAAAATTACCAAATTGCTGTTTCCATGGAAACTATTGTTCATTTGGATTTTGCGAGTGCAATGTCGTGTCGTGCACAACATCTTTCTTGTTTTTTTGTTGTGATCAGAATATCTCAAAACATTGTGGATGGATTTGGACAAAACTTGATGGACAGGTTGGGTGTGTGGCAAAGATGAATTGATTCGATTTTGGTGAGGATGTGAATTTAGATCTGGATACGAGAATTTTTAATTTTTTTATGTGATTCTTCACCATTGAGCGATTGGACCAAAACGAAATACAGTAAACCCTTAAATATCTCGGGACATTCATTTTTGGAAAATGCCACGATATTCTGGAAAATGCCACGATATTCTGGAAAATGCCACGATATTCTGGAAAATGCCACGATATTCTGGAAAATGCCACGATATTCTGGAAAATGTCACGATATTCAAAACCACAATAGTTTGGCAGCTTTGTAACCCAGCAAATCTATACATAATCGATGTATAATGGAGCAAGTGTTTGTAATGATGTATGGATGGATGTCCGCTCTTCACCCATTGGTGGGACAGTTGACCTGACGCCACCCACAACTGTAACCTGAAATACTTCACCTAAAGTACCCAGCGGACCCCAAAGATCCCTGCCCCCGAGGACCCAAAATACTCTGAGGACCCAAAAGTCCCCCAGGACTCTGAAGACCCAAAAGACGTTGAGGACCCAGAAGAGCCTGAAGACACAAAAGACCCTGAAGACCCTTAAAGACCCCCAAAAAACCAAAAGACTCTTGAAGACCCAAATGACACAAAAGACCCCGAAGACACAAAATACCCCAACGACTGAAAAGACCCCAAAGGCACTGAAGACCCAGAATATTCAAAAGACCCAGAAGGACGCAATGGCCCATAAAGACCCAAAGGCCCGGAAGACCCACAAGACACAAAAGTCCCTCAGGAACCAAAACATCTTAACGACCCTGAATACTCAAAATACGCCAAGGACCCTGAATACCTAAAGTTCCAAAAAACCCAGAACCCAAATAATCCAATGACCCAGAAGACCCAGAAGATGAAAAAGACTCTGAGGATGCAAAAGACCCAAAGATCCAGAGGACCCAAAATACCCGAGGGCACAACAGACCCCGAAGACCCAAAACACCCAGGGGATCAAAAGACACTGAGGAACCAGAAGACCATGAGGACCCAAAATATCCAAAAGACCCAAAATAACCAATGGGACTATCTGGGACCATTTGAAATTCTGCAAATGTAAAATGTGACTTCAGGTCCCCAACCCCCTCCCCCCCTCACACACACACAATCCCAAGTCCTCAATCCCCCTTTCTAATTCTGTCCTCTCACTGCCCCCCCCCACCAACACACTCAAACTTGTGCTCCCCTCCCCTTTCTTCAAATCCTCAAACCTCCTCCCAACTAAAGTCTCAACTACCGTCCCCACAAAACACAAATCCCTCGATCCCAACTCTGTCCCTTCTCTACCCCTTCCCAAACCCAACTCTATCATCCTCTCCCCTTTCTTCTTCAAGTTTCAACTGCCCCAAACCCCAAGTACTCAACCCCAAGTACTCAACCCAAAGTCCTCAACACCCTCCCCCCTTCCCAATGTCTCAAACTCCCTCTTCAACTCCATGCACCCCCACCCCCAACTCTCTGTCTACCCTCCCATTTATTCCCGTTCTTAACAATGACACACAAATATACACAGGGAACTTTGGCGCATGAGAAGGCCATTCGGTCTATACACAGGGAGCACGTGGTCTACACCTTGTCGAGGCTCGTCTGAGAGCGAACACACAACGCACACCGAAGGGGGGGGGGCATGAGAAAAGAGGGGCGAGAGTGGAAGGACAAAACAGTGGGAACAGAGACATTAGGAGATCTGTAGAAGGGAGAGGATGGTTTGGGGAACATGGGTATACAAGATGGACATTGCAGGGACTTTCAGGAGGAAAGCAGGGAGTTTGAAGGAGTGGTTTGGGGTGGATTAACAGGGATAGAAAAGATCAAGGATTTGGATGGGGATGATAAGAGGTGGTGGTGAACAGCTGTTTTGAAGGCCTGGAAGGAAGAATGGGATTGAACAGAGTGAGGAGTTTATTCAAAGCGGGAAAAAGAGGAATGAAGAGTGAAGTGAGAAGTGATTCGTGATTTTGGTAGTTTTACCAGAAGGGGTTGTTGGCAGACCTTGAGCTCCCTACGGAAATATGGTGGGGACAAATCGCAAGACAGAGCAGGGGGGGCGAGACCCGAGAGGAGACGGTAGAAGACAGAAAGACCACCGACCAACCGCAGTGAGAAAGTGACAGGCCAAAGACTCAGCCTCATCGCGGGAGATACCAATGATCCGAAATGCCTTAGTTTCCACAGCGTGAAGCCGAGAAAGGTGGGATGCAGGAGCACGGGTCCAGAGGGGAGAGCAGTACTCCATCAGGCTGAAGACGAAAGCTTTGTATGTGGACAGGAGCTCAGGTGGGCCGAGGAAGGACTTTGCATGATGGAGGATTCCCAGTCGGCGACTGGCTTTGGACGCCAGGTTGGAAATGTGGCTTTCCCAGGAAAGATCATGGCAGATAGTGAGAC
>CM068960.1:8690706-8704063 GCA_035128595.1 Eptatretus atami
TCAGCATTGAGGAACTGAGCACTCTTGTAGACCCTGCAATTCTGGATCATCCTCAAGCAACCATCAACGAGGACATGGTCAATCTCCTTTGCCACACCGCCAGTGTTGGAATACCATGTCCAGCGATGAGCTTGTGTGTGCTGAAACCATGAACCAGCCACCCTAAGTCCATGACTTCTTGCAAAGTCAAGGAACCTAGTGCGATTCAGGTTCACAGTTCCAGACCCATGGGGACCAACACATGTCTCATAACCATCCCTATCAGTTCACTCGATGCATTGAAATCCCCCAAGACTAGAAGTGTATCTCGTCTGGGGCACTGATCAACCAAGACTCGAGCGTGGCGTAGAATGCATCCTTCACAGTGAGATCACTCGCCTCAGTCGGAGCATAAACAGAGGCCAGGGAAGTGACACCTAAGGAGTGATGAATCCTTTGTCTCATAATACGCTCGTTGACTGGTGTTACCTCAATTATCATTGAAGTCAGCCTATTGGACACAGCTTCAGCAACGCCTTGGGCATGCTAACCATCAGAGCGACCAGACGAATAATAGGTGTAACCACCCACCATAATCTCGCCGCAATCCGGTGTCCGAACCTCAGAGCATGCTGCAATACTGATGTCCAAACGCTTGAGCTCAGATGATAACAGAGACAGGTGATCATCCTCTCTTAGGGATAGGACATTCCAGGCACCCACCCGAAGGGACCACCTCAGGTTAACCCAAGGAGACCGCTGTCTGGTGGACGACACCTCAGCACCACCCCGACACACTCTCCCGCAATCTGTCCCGGGAATGTTACCCCGTGGTTTCCCTCCTATCATCAAAGATTGGGGGTCCCGAAGGCTTTGCCCCAATCCCGTCATCCGGTGAGCTGCCCTGCGAAGGGAAGCTGCACAGGAGGTACTCCCACGGAGTGGGTTTTCAGATTTCTTTGCGTTTTTGTGTTTTGCGGAATGAAAGGCTTTACGGTGGCCGGAGTACAAATCGTGCCACCAACCTCCTAATAAGAAGTAACCCAACTGCAGGAGGACGTCCGCAGACACAGTTGGGCACTAGATATGGATGGCCTTAGCTCACAAGGAGCTCCTCCGCCCTTTGACAGGTTTTGTTTTTATTCCTGCTGGGTGTCCATATCCAAACACCCTCCTCACCAAAATACCTGGTGGGGGAGACTGTTTAGTCACCGACAACCCGACCATGGAACAGGTTCGTACAGGTTTACGTGATACCTGTCACAACTCACAGATCTAATCTTGCCTGACCTGACATACGAGATGATGGGACGAGATGTGTACAAGACACCTGGTATCGCGCCATTTGACATGCGTTTGTTACACCGCCAGTTCCTGCAACCAGGGCCAGTCCACGTCACAAACTGTGGGACTTTTTTTACCCTATGCTGCCAGGAGAGAAGGCCGGAGCTTTGGGGAACTCCCTCTTGCAAAGTTCTGACCGTTGAGGATGAGAGTGACTGAGTTTTGTGGGATTTACACAAAATTGTGCAAAATATGACTACTTCGAGGGGAGATCACCCAGCCATTGTTGGCTGGTTTGGTGAGACAGAAGGCCACACTTGTGGCATCCAGAGTCGCGCTGATCGACACGTGTTTGCGACATTGTCTGGCCATGTGGCTTGTTGGGTTTTGCCAACCCCATCATGCTGAGAGAGAGAGAGCCAGAGATTGGGCGACTCCCTTTTTGCCAGGTTCCGCCCGCATGGGACTGAGTTCCATGGGATATAGGACCATGCCAAATACGACGACTTCGATGGGTGTGAGAACCGAGCCAAGAGTGACAGCTTTGGTGGGGGAGGAGGGCTGCAAAGAGGATGCCCGGAGTTGTGCCGATCAAAGTGTTTGGGACGTGACTTGGCGCCCTGGCCTTGCCTTGCAGCTTTTTGGATTTTGGCGATTCTATCCCATCAAGGAAGGATGAGACAGAGAAATAAGAGAACGAGACCGGGCTTACCCCAAAGGCTACACAGTAGGTTACACGAATCTACATCGTCACCACTTCGGGGACGGAGGGGGAAATGGAGCAAGGCTAAGGAGACTGTTTGGTCCATGAGTCATACTTCCTTTTTCAGGTGAAGACTGATGCTTCAGGACCAGGGAAGGCTCAGTTAAACAGAGCATGGATAAGGAGACAGCTTTGTTCATGAGTCATGGTTCCTTGCTGTGGTGAAGATGGATGTTTCAGGACCGGGGAAAGCTCTGTTAAATGGAGCACAGACAAAGAGACTATTTGGTAGTACGAGAGATAAACACTACTAGAGATAAAGGAGTTTCAGGTATATCTCACTTGGTCAACCAACAAGGGAAACATGAAGACCAAGGAGCTTTCCAAAGAAGTCAGACATAAAGTGGTGGAGAAGCACTGTTCAGGAGAGGGTTATAAGAAGATTTCAAAGTCACTTATTATCCCTTTGAGTATGGTGAAATCCATCATTAAGAAGTGAAAGACGTATCATACCACCCAGACTCTACCCAGATCAGGTCACCATCCAAACTCAGCAGCCGGGCAAGCAGGAAACTGGTTCGAGATATCACTGTAAATCCAACAATGACTTTGAAAGATCTTCAAGGCTCTATGTCCGAGATGGGGGTCAGGGTTCATCAATGAACAATATCCCATGCCCTTCACAATGCTGGCCTCCATAGACTGGTGGCAAGAAAGAAGCCATTTACTGAAAAAGACGCATCTAAAAGCTCATACGGAGTTTACAAAAATAATCTTAATGATACTGCAGGCATTTGGAGAAAAGTCTAAATTCAAAGTGTTACATTTGGCACCAGCTTAGCACGACACACCACCAAGTTAACACCATCCCAACTGTCAAGCATGGTGGTGGCAGGAACACGCGATGCGGCTGCATCATATTATGGGGCTGCTCACTTGACTGCACCTGGATGGGTTTAAGCATAGAGTAGTAGCATCAGAAACCCAAATCCTATCCAAGTTACTCATGATGACTCCATCTTTGCTCTTTGCTTCTTTGGGTTCCTTCTGATGACTCCAATGCACAGTACAGGAATTTTGTTTTCCATTTGATTGTGTTTGTACCATACCTGATGCTGTGTGGACTTTGCTTCCCACTGACGTACCTCCAGTAACTTGTACCTGTTGCTGCATTTGAACCTCGGCAGTTACTTCTGAAATCTGTCGATCCGGGTTCTTCCCAACATCTTTGTTATTTATTCCTTTCACACTTATTTTTACTTTTTCATACTTCTCTTTATTCATTCTAATTCTTGCTTGTTCATTTCTTTTATCTCTTTTACTCTTTATTTATCTTTCTTTATCTATCTGTCTCGGGAGAAGTGAATTATTGCAGAAATTTTTCTGGAAGGCTCACTTGGCTGTGCTTGGATGAGTTTGAGGGTAGAGGAGTAGTGGCTGAAACCCAAATCCTATCCAGGTTCCTCTTGATGACTCCATCTTTGCTCTTTACTTATTCAGGTTCCTTCTGATGACTCCAATGTAGTATTTGGTCTTTCATTTGATTTCATCATCAGGGGCTGGCAAGCTTGTCAGGATAGAAGGGACAATGGACGGTGCAAAGTGAAGGAGAATCCTTGATAAAAATAACCTGCTTGAGTCAGCCATGAATCTGAAACTGGGTATAGGAGATTCACATTTCATTAGGACAATTATCTGAAGCACAAAGATAAAGCCATACTGGAGTGGCTGAATAAGAATAAAATAAATGTTCTTGAGAGGTCCAGTCAAAGTCCGGACTTGAACCCAATTTAACATTTATGGCGAGACTTGAGGATTGCAGTCCATTGACGATCCCCATCAAACTTGGTAGAACGAGAGCAATTTTCACATGAAGAATGGACAAAGATTTCACCATTTCACTGTGCAAAGCTGGTAGAGACCTACCCAAAAATACTCGTGGGAGTCATTTGGCTGTTAAAAGGTGCTTCCACCAAGTACTGATCTCAGGGCTGAATACTTTTACAACCAGTGAATTTTGATTTGTTCATGTTTTTTGCAGGTATTCCTGACATGTAACCTCCTTTAACTCCAACAGTGTTTAGTTTGATCGCTTCAGTTATGAATAAAAAGTTCATTTGGAAAAATTGTTTCTTCTTAATTCATCTAAATGTGGCATGATTGGTAGGGAGTAAATACTTTTACAGGCCACTGTACCTCCACATTCATGGACTGTCATGATTATACTGTACATACGTGATTATACACACATACACCCACTGATTATACGCATTATTATATACACACACATACACACATGAATCGGGATTATACATATGCACTCGTACATGGTCGTGATTGTAGATGCGCGCACACATACACACACACACAGCTTTCTGTAGCATGTGGAATTCTCTCCCACTGAGGTTCAGAAGTTCTATCCAAATCTTGACACCTCCTCTGTAAATGATCCAGAGTACATTCAGGCTATGATCCTGAAGAAATGTTCTTCAGCCTTATCCTCTCCTCTTGTCTCAGTTTTATCCATGTCTCCCTTCATCTTGGAAAGCTGCAAACAACCCCTATTCACAAGAAGGGTCCAAAGTCTGATCCACTCAAATGCAGACCGGTTAATCTTCACCTCAACCCAAGTAGTGACTGCCAACTGCAGGCATTACCTTGACAACTCTAATCTCTGATCATCAGTTTGGCTTCTGACTTTGGCTGTCACATTGAAGCGTTGTTTCTTTAAACCCAATCATGGTAGGATGCACTAAAATCTTGAGCATTACTCTTGACATCTCTTGAGCTTTTGAGACTATCTCGGTCACATTCTTGCTTTGCAAGCTGTCTGTTTATGGTATTCAGGAGACCTTCCTTCAAAGACTACCAAACTTTCCCTGTGAGCAGAAACAATGGTTTGCTCTTGCTGGCATTCTGTCTCGAGATCTCCATGTTGAAGCTTGTTTCCCGCAAGGCAGAATTTTAGGACCGACCTTTTTCTTGGTCAATATCAATAACCTCTCTGTTTTCCTAGATAATGTGCAAAACAGCACACCACACTTCAGAAAAACAGTCTGTTGCATCAACCATTTCTGAAAATCTGGGGAGAAAAAGTTGTTGGTCAGCTCCCTGGAACATGTCTTTCAACGCCCATACTCTCACTTCATAGGTCATGTCACAAATGCCCATACTCTCACTATGTCCCTCTGCAAGGACCAGCTTTTGAACTGCTTGGTCTACTTCTCTGACCAAGCCCTGGAAGAGATGCAGTCCCAGGAGCTGCAATACCTCACAATCTGTCATAACCTGTCATGGCTGCACCATGTTACTAAACTAGCTGCTAAGGCAGGTCAACACTCCAGTATTCTCCATAGAGCTAAGGCCACTTTGAGCTGCTCAGAGTTCATTAAAGTGTCGAAGGCTTTCACACAAAATATCATGGAGTATGCATCCCACTTTGGGCTGGTTTAGCTGGTTATCCTCTTGCTCCCATGGAGGCAATGCACAACAAGGCTCTCCAGTGTATTAGGATATCTCATCAGGATGCCAAGTTTCAAGAAGGTTGGTGAAAACCCTCTAACCCTCTGTTTGAACCTAGATCTCCCCCCCCTCCACCTCTTCCACCCTCCAAGGTCACACAATGCCTTCCATAATCCTATATTCCTGAGTATTTCTCAAATTTAAGTTGAATGCTCACCTCCATTCCTTCATCCCTCGATTTTCTCATTTGTGACACCAACACCTTGTGCCCATCTTCTTGCACTCGTCACTCCAGTCTTACAAGAGTGCTGCCCATTGTCATCTCATGCTTATGTCTCACTATTCTCCTGGCACCTACCCATCTCCTATTCCTGTCCCTTTCCTTTCTGCTTCTCATCCACTCATGTATGATGTCTTTGTCTTCCTGTTCCACTTTGATCTTCCATCGGTCTGTGCACCTGGTGCCCTCTGTCGTTTAGCTCGTCCATGAGCTCAGATTTCTGGATACGAAGTAAATATTTAAAAGATGCCACGTCTAAATTTCTATAAGTTTGGTAGAATTATCATGAACAATTAGACATTGGATTTTGTTTTATTTTTCTTTCTACCAGGCCTACTTTATTTTTCTCAAATGTCTGTCATGAAAAGCCATGACAACTTTCCCTCGTATGACCCCGCTAATGCGCATTTCCCATCGTACCCAAACTCTCTTCCTGCATGGGCACCAATTGCAGCTGATGCGTCCCCAAAGAACGAGGCAACATTTCCAAGATGGATGTTTTAACAAAGGCGCCTTTCCTGCCTCCCTGCTCTGCCACATCAGCGCCCTCGCTAATTGCGCTTCCCTTGCAGCCTTCGTGCTGATCTGGGCCGCAATGGGGCCGCACGGACGGCGTGCGCAGATCGAACGCACGTCTCACCAATTGCACCAAACGACGGTCTAAGGGTCGCGGGAGCAAGCGCAATCTCTGGCGAAGAGTTGATGGGTTTCTCCTGGTGTGGGACTGATGGGGGTGGGAAGGGGGATGGTGGTGGAGGACAGATTGGCGGGGTGCCGGCCCTAAAAGAACCTCATGAAATGAATATCTATTGACTTTGCGTTGATGAGATGTGAAAAGTGCTTTGCTCAATGTTTGTATTTCCAACACAGAATGGGGGGCGGGTGGGGGGTCACAGTTCTGCTTGTTTAAATTACATCTGCTTTGTTTGCAGAACAAATTAGGCAGAAGTTATAGTTTTGAACTGCATCCTGAGCCATTGCTTGGCTTACAAGTGGAAAATGAGAGTATTTAATTATTTCACTCACACTCACTGTGAACGAACTCAACAGCTCGGTTACATGTGCGCTGATCTGACTCTATTGCTTCCAGAACTCACCTCGTGTTCTTTTTCCTTGTGTGTTAAAAGAACACCTGGAAAACGAATCCCACCTTTTTTTATTTATTTCGATATCCTCCACAGCCAGCTGTGGATTCCACTTCCAGGTTAATAATTGCTTTAGCAAACGTCGCAAAGAGTGACGGTTTAAAGTTCACTGAACCTTCTTCGAAGTCTAGAGGAATTGCTTCCTCTGTATGAGCTAAGCAAACAAAGCGTGGATATCTTAAACACAAAAAATACCTAGATGATGCATTGATGCTTGAACTGACAATCCATGGGAACTTTGTAATCCCCTCACCTCGTCACAGGTCCTTCATGTACAAACACGAGCGGTTTCGAAGAGCGACTGTTTCATTTCAAAATCCAACCTGGATTTATTGAATTGTTTTACCAGTGACATTGTGATCCCCTCAAAGGATTCCAGAAATTTCATGAGCAGTTTTAATCACAAAATAATATAATCCCACCAGGGGTACGTGGAAGCACACGGAGCTCAACACGGATTATATTGCATTCCCGTTACATCTGCAACGTCGAGCACAAGTCACGGTTATGACGTCATAGTGTTACAGTTTCATCGCATAAGTCAAACGGATTTGCACAAAATGGATTTGCACACTTTGAAACAGTCAAATGTGCTGTTTCAAACTGTTGTTTTTGTTAAAAGTTTTGGCACAGTTCGAGGGAATGCTGAAAGGGGATCCATTTTTAATTCATTCTGGTTCGTTTTGGAGGTAGACGATGGACACAGCACAATGGATGGAATTTTTTTAACCAGTAGGTGGCAGAATGCAAATTCAGAAGTTTAGTTCGATTAAAGAAATTATCTTTCATGGATATCTACATAATACTTCAGCAAAAGTGCCGGAATTTTTGCTCCGCCTCACCCCACTATCAACACTATAAGAGAGATGTCTGTCTGTCTGTCTGTCTGTCTGTCTTGCCATTTTTCTCAGAGATGGTCAAATGGATCTTCATCAAACTTTCAGAGGTTCATCAGTGAGTGTCGGGGAGCGTTTCGAGCAAAAAAAACAAAAAATTGGCTGAACATTTTTTATCGCTCTATAGTGCCCAAGCCTTTGTAACAAGTGAAAAGTAATATTAAATGATGCCCGACCCCATTCTTTTGTGGGTGTCGGGAAGTGTTTTGGGACCCCACAAAAAAATCTCAAAAAACCAAATTTGATTTCTTCAAAATGCCAACAGGATTAGAACAGCACCGGGCATCGGCGGGTACTCCCTCCGACTAGTGATCAACAAATCAAAACACCGTTACCTTTCATTTTATTACTCCTGTATACTCCCAAGTTCTTCCCACATTTTTACCTTCTCCATAACTCCCTTTTCTTGCTTTTTGTAAGATTTATATCCTCATCAGTACCTTAGTGGTGTGATGAAATTTGGAGATGGTCTTGAACAATTGCCTTGTTAGAAACAGATAAAATAAATTATTTTCACACCCCCCCCCCCCCTTTTTGCTTTTATACAACCTCCATCCACACCTTCGTTACGAAATATGTAGATGGATCTTTAATACGACAACGTGTACCTTCCACAGGTGTGTATCGGTGTGGTGATCTTCGTACACATTACACGATACGTGCTCTATTAAACACTGCAGTTCATCGTTCGATTTACTAAGAACAGTTTATGTTGATGTTTAATTCACTGCATTTGTTGAGGGTGATGTTCAATATGTAACAGATTTGAGCTGGGTTATTTATTCCTTGATGCTTAGACACACAAAGCTAAAGAAAAATCTTATGAAATATGCTGGAAGTTACTGAAATTGCCAGTAACGGAGAGAGGGGGAGAGAGGGGAGAGAGGGGGAGAGAGGGGGAGAGACACACACAGAGACAGACGCTGCTGCTTGAGAGTTGTGAAGTGGCTGTTACTATTGATGCCTCTGACATTGTGATGACTGTGAAATGTAATGTCGCTTCAAGTCTGAATTTGAATTTGGACCTGAATTTATGCTTTTGTTTTTTCATTATGAAGTAAAGCCTGTGTGTGTGTGTGTGTGTGTGGTGTGTGTGTGTGTGTGGCTGTGTGTGTATATGTGTGTGAATTGTTAGGAACAGAGAATAAAAAAAAACACATGAGATCTGTGTGTGGGTTTTAATTTGCCCCAATGAATCATGAATGATGAAATTCAGTGCGGCATTTTTATCTGGACTCAACTTGGTTAATTAAAGAATTCAGAGAACAGATAAGCACGAGTTTCTTAATTGAAAAATACTAATCATATCGGATTAACCTGAAGTGAACATATTGCATTTAGATATAAAGTGAACATGTGTTTCGAATCAGGAAATTGAAATTTCTCAACCGAATGTTGAGAGGTACGGAAGAACCAGAAGAACCTTTGACCACCGAAATGCTTTCCTTTGCTGCGGCACATTACGTCGGCTTATACTTTTAACCTTGGCTTTTGACATTGTTCCACCACAATCCCACAAAAAAGTAAAATGTCAAAAGATGTCATGATGCTAATCAATAAGAGGATTGTGGTGCCGTCTCCTGTTGCATATCGTAATGTAGTGTCATTCCTACCTTGTTTGCTTGTTTGTTTGAGATTTCATCCCACTGTTTTAAAAAAAATTTACTGTTTTTTTTAAACTTATTTCTGCAATTTTTTGTCAGTAATAAAATGCTTAATGACTTATATATTTTGTTATTGATAATAATGTTGTCCGAAATCCACAGATTGATCACGTCTGCTTGTTTCACCAAGTCGTGCTCAAATCCAAGACACACATTCTTCACCACCTGTACGACACCCACTTTCTATTCCAAAAAAAAACATCCAAGGGAAATTAGGAGACAAGATAACTGGAGTGATTCAGGTATGTTCAAGTTTCTGTGTATTCCGTGTCGTGCAGGACCTTGTGTTCAAGAGCAAATTGGACTTAACACAGCCCTATCTCATGATGTAGAATTGTGAATGGTGCTGACGCTTCCACAGGTGTGTATCGGTGTGGTGATCTTAATCATTGTGATGATTTGTTGGGTACCTGCTGGTCAAACTTTTGGTAATGGACCAATGACCCTTCCCTCCATCTGCATCAACCACTGCAGCTTTCATTAATTTATTAATTTTGGATGCAACTCTCTGGCTACTGGTTGCATCATTGCTGGGAGCATGGCTGTGCAGCTGAATCAGTGCCCCCTGTAGGCTCGGGCAGCAATTTGGCCAGGGTGCTGGCGACAGCTCGCCTCTTCCTGAAGGACGTAGGATCTGTTAACGTCCAGCAAATAATGCTGGCAGATGGGATGCTCCGTTTGACGTCCATCCCAGGAATGGCACACGTATCGATGTGCCCTGGCTGTGAAACACCGGGTTGGCAGTTCGTAGCTGGACCAAGATTGGAACCAAGGGTAGATGGCTCTGAGGCATGTGTGACCACTCTCGCTGATGACACCTTTCTGCCAGCCACGGACACGGCCCAAGATCTAACACTTCGTGATCATTTATTCTCACCGAGACTGTAACGTGTAACTCGTGGGTACTAAATAGGAGTAATTGTGTATTAGACTGGGATTAAATTATAGATTCTGCCTGCTGGATCCATCATGACTGATGCACGATGATGCACGATGATGCTGATGATGGTTATGCTGCACATTAGGACAGGAATTTGGAATCTATCACGGTGCTGGCACACAATGGCCCAATCCTTTTAAAAAAAACTCGTGAGAACTTTAAACTCCACGACGAGAGAAGATGCTGACATGCTTCCAAAAATGTATCAAATATATATATTTCATGCAATAGACAAGAGCAAGGCTTAACGGTGCATCCGATAGATGGCACACTCCTTGATGAAACGCCGTATGCCTGCGAAGCACCAGGTTGACAGAAACCCAAACTGGACATCTTAATGGAAAGAGTGCTATCTCTGAGCCCTTCTATCGGGGACCCATTGCTGGCAGTAATCAGGGCATGGGTTACAAACCCTCACGTGTCGTCGAGCAGCTGATGATCAATCTGCTTGGCATGAAAAGGGTATCAGTTTCAACAGGTAAATGCGAGCTTCAAATCAAGGTATAGAGTAAGCTGTTGTGCGAAAATGGGTTTGTTATCAGGCAATTATTTGTTCTACTTTATCACCTTGTATGAACTGTAATCCTCAAGTGGGAAATAAATAAATAAATGGAATAATTAACAAGTGCATCCAGTTGACAAAATTCTCAGGTTGGTGCGAAAAACAACTTCAATTCGAAGGGCACTCAGTAGAGCGCATACCTCTGCCACGTAACACCTGATCCACGAGAACATATCAGGCCTGATACATTTTTGAAATATCATGTTATGCAGTACTATATTGTTTATGGCCCTATCTCTCAATGGTGAAGAATCACTTTAAAAATTAAATAACTCTCGTATCCGGATCCGGATGCGGATCTTCACCAAAATTGTATCAATTCGGACTTGTCACACACCCAACATGTCCATCAAGTTTCGTCCGAATCCGTCAAACTTTTTGACATGTCGTGCTATATATCGGTTTCAAACCGATCTCTCAATGGTGAAGAATCACTTAAAAAAATTCTAGTAGTCGGATCCGGATCCGGATCTTCACCAAAGTCTAATTACTTCGTCCTTGTTACACACCGAACCTGTCCACAAAATTTCATCCAAATCCGTCCAAAACTTTTTGAGATATCCTGCACACCGACAGACAGACAAACAAAGAAACAGACAAAGACATAAAGGAGTGAAAACATAACCTCCTTCACCTTCGGTGATTGAGGTAATAATAGTTAAATTGTGTTGACGTCCTTGTAGTCCTTCTCAACTTTGTTCCCCTCCAGAAATATCAAAAATATACAGTACCTACTGCATTCCATAGATATTTGTTTGTTCACTGTTTGTGTGGCTCCACTGTTTGCCTGTACACTAAATGCTCCACTGTTTGTGTGGTTTACAATTAATTACCATCATCATAACGGAACATTTGTAAATCCTTCGAATCCTCATTGATTGAAAGATTTTTGTTTGTGCAACTCTGAGAAAACAAAACCTGAAATATGTTCATCTGAGTGTCGCGCAGTTGCTGTTTAAAATGATTTTGGGGTTTTGATGTTTCCCATGGTGAGCGCTTTTATATAAATATACATATATGTCTTATGAATCAGTGGAGCATCTGGCCGTGACCTCTTGGCTAAGAACCCTCGACAGACTTCGCAGTTGTTTCTCCCCGTAGATCTTGCATCTTCAACCATCCGTTACCCCACCAAGTTGACTGTACTATTTTCTTTGTCCAAGGTCAGGTTCCATTCAACAATGTTAGTGCGGGACTCGGTCGTCGTGCACTGATACGTCTCTCTTTTTTTTCTTTTTTTTTTTAAATTCCTTTGTCTTTGCGTCCCACAGCTGCGTTGTTTTGTTATTTAAACAGCTGTCACTTAGAGAAACTAACGAGTCAAAATAGTTTCCAATCCTTTAGATCTTCGTCGAAAAGGAATTTCCATTTCCACAGCTTTTCATTCGACTTGCCCATTTACCTTGATGTCTAATTGTTCCCTCAAAAGGAAGAGCTCATTGTGGAGGGTGGGGATGGATGGGACGAACGGTGGAATCTCACGCACACAAGGTTCTTGATGATTTCATTGGCAAGAGTACATCCACCAATCTCTCTTATAAACAAACGAATGTTGAGGCATTTATGGTCATCCTCTCGAGCAGGTACCTTTGGGAAGTCGTCGAGAGACGCACCGTTTAGCTCGCACTGCACAGGAACAACACGTCAATAATTTCTGCACATGGAAGGAAAAGAATGTGCCCCATGCTGTTTAATGTGTTAACACAGAGTCTGGTGTTTGTTAAAATAGACAGGATTTGTGTAAACGGCACCAACGTCCCTCCTTATTTATCGTTTGTGAGGGAATTTACTCCGTGATTACTCCACGGCCATTTTCTTCAACTCATCACCGATGAGATAACGGAAAAAGTGTCTCGACAGTTAAAAAAAAAAACATTAAAAAAAATTGTTATAATCAGGAAGCACCTTTGCGAGCCGACACAAGGTTTGATTTGATCGAGTCCGGTATTCCGAAAGTAACGGGAACAACTGATGTTTCACCGTTTGGTACGTAGGACTGCTGAGCTGCGGGCCGCGTTGCAGTGTGTTGTGTATATCTTAAGATGTGCAGCTTATTGAGGAGAATAACCTATCACTAGAATGACCTGCAAACATCTGTGGCTTTTCATGTAAGTCCCAAAATCGCATGAAGACGCGTGTGATGGATAAAACTGTTTGAGGTATTGTTTTGAGGTCCAAAAACAAATGGCTAATGAAGAAGGATCAAAACGCCCTATTTTTCTAATGCACAACTTCCAGGAAAATGAAAGAGGAGAAACCACGCACACTTCCAACCTAAGGCAAATTTGAAAGATGCAAAACGTTCTGCCATGAATGACCAAATATCAAATTTTGAGTTAAAATTTTTTTCTCCATGTTGACCTCTGTGACCTCAGCCCTCACACCCTTGGGACAGGATCTGAGGGTCCCTTTGAAAGGTATATGTATATATATATATATATA
>CM068960.1:8713818-8721318 GCA_035128595.1 Eptatretus atami
TATATATATATATATATGTATGTATGTATGTTCCCGAAATACAGCCAAAACGGTACACGATAGCACAAAAGGTTTAGGGCCACCTTACGCAACATTCGCCTGCGGTGTGCAGTATCAAGTGTCGTTCAAATCGGGCAACGAAAAAAATTCTTTAAAAATCAATTCCACATTGATTCAAGTTTTGGTTACGAAAAAATTATTTTAAAATCTCAAACATTTAGTATTGACAACGAACGATTTATTTTTAAGCATAAAATAAACATCGCCATTTTGATCTAATACTTCCGTGTTCATCTATCACCTATCTATCTATCTATCTATCTATCTAGTCTATCTATCTACTATTCTACTATACTAAAAAAATAGAATATGTTTGTATGTGTGTGTGTTTGTTTGTTTGTTCGTCCTTTATAGGCGGCCGAACCGTTGGATGGAATGAGATGAAACTTGGCATGAGTGATCCTTGGGACATGAGAGAACGGACATAGGGGGGTCAAGTTCAAGGTCAAAGGTCACGGGGTCAAGGGGTCAAGTCACCGGGTAACTTCAATTTCTCAATTTCATCCGATCGAGACGGGACCAACGCCATTCGACAGATAATCAGAATTAAATGACACAGTTGATTGACGACATTTACTTCCGACTTCCGGTTTTCGAGTTATGACGTCATAAATTGACTAAAACGTCAATTTTTCATGTTTGTTTGTCCTTTATAGACGGCCAAACCGTTGGATAGAATGAGATGAAACTTGGCATATGTGATCCTTGGAACGGACATAAGGGGATCAAGGTCAAGGTCAAGGTCAAAGGTCACGGGTCAAGGTCACCAGATAACATCAATTTCTCAATTTCATCCGATCGAGACGGGACCAACGCCATTCAACAGATACTGTACCCGCCCATGGGCGGGTACTTTGCTAGTATATTACTAAAATCTCATCTTGTAAATATATATCTATATATATATATATATATATATATATATAATATATAATATTGTTACGGCTGTGGAAATTCGCGAACACCATCCAGGTCCCATAGGTGAGGTATTCTGAAGTACATGTGTAGTTAGCTCCAAACCCGTTGTATAGAGGGAATTAATGTGATTCATTCGGGCTGCGATCCTTTGAGTTAGGCGTTTTTCTGTTCTGCTTTATTTTCGAACCAACCACACTTCAACGTCAACAACGCCAACCAACAACAACAACGCTAACCACGCCACCACTCTAACAACGCCAGCCCCGCCACCCTCACAACCACGCCACCATCTCAACCACGCTACCTACACCAACGAACGCCATCCTCAGCGGTCTACGTACGACGGTTTGGCGTTGAAGGCCGTCGAACGGCTTCGCCTCGCCCCCCACAAGACGCAGGTGGGAGGGAACGAGAGGGAACGCCCCCTTCTCGAAGCGCCTCGAAGGAGGTGGCCGAGAACGGGCGTGCGCCGGGCGTATAAGAGCGGAGGCGGCTGAGGCTTCTCTCTCTCTTCTTCGTCGATTCTCTGCTGCTTCTTCGTCGATTCTCTCTGCTTCGTCGTTGATTCCTTTCGCTCTGCTCGCTTTCCTTGGTCGTTGATTCCGATTGTCGGCAGAAGGCGTCGAGAGGCCAGCACGAGCAGGCGCGAGGCGCGCCGGAGAGGCCTTGCCGGCCGCGCTCGAGGGGAGTCACGACCGGGGACGGGCGCCAAGGACAGCACCTAAGGGAAGTCGCGACTTCCATTTCTTTTGGGGTTTTGTGTGAATGTGTGTGTGCGGCGCCAAGTCCGTGAAGTAGAATTGTGTAAGTGGTCCGTGTGTCGCCTTATTCGGTAGTAGCTCTGCTTCTTTTGTTCTATGTGATATATGTGCATTTCTTTAATTATTATTGTTGCTATAAATATTTGCTATACGTGTGCTCTATGTGTCGTGTTGTAAATAAAATGCTTGTCTGTGAATTCTTCCCCGTGTCGCTGCGTCCTTCCTTCGTTGGGTCTCCATCTTGTTTCACGTAAAGGGTTCGTCGTGGGCGCGGCCGCCCGATAATTAATCTGAACCGTCAAGGCCGACGATAACACCGCTCGGTTATCCCGTTAGCCCGGAACGAGCCGCTTAAGCGGATCGTGTCCGAAGTCGGCTGTGGCGAGGTACAATCCCTCGGTAGGTTACCCGTGCGGGTACTTAGGTATATCGACTTTCGGCGATTCACCCTATCCGCGCGGGTAGAATGCGGACTGGGTTGTGGTGAGGCCGAAAGGTCCACCCGTGATTGGATCCCGGCGTTAGCCGGGAGGGTCACGACTGAATTGTCCGTCCGGTGGGCGAGCGGTTCGCCCGATTCGAGTCACGTGGCCGATCGCACGCCGACGGGCGCGAATTCGCAACAATATATATATATATGTATGTTCCCAAAATACAGCCAAAACGGTACACGATAGCACAAAAAGTTTAGGGCCACCTTACTCAACATTCGCCTGCGGTGTGCAGTATCACGTTTCGTTCAAATCGGGCAACGAAAAAAATCTTTAAAAGTCAATTCCACATTGATTCAAGTTTTGGTATGACGATCCATAAAACGCAAGGACAAACCATGGAGAATGTGTTGATATACCTCGAGAAACCGTTTGGCCGAACGATGACTCCTGAGGTAAATGCTCAAATTTTCTTCAAGTTAAAGTTTGACCACTCTCTCTATCGAGTGCAGCCTGTGGCTGCTGGTTGCATCATTGGTTGAGACGCAGCTATGCCGGCTGATGCAGTGTCCCCTTACCAGTACACTGGTGCTCATTTTGCTGACCTCGGAAGGATGACAGGCTGGTCAACCTCCTGGTGTATTTTTAATTCAGCGGCCACGGGGCTTGAACTCAGGACCCTAGGATCCCAAGCCGCCACCCTAACCACTAAGCCAACACCAGGCTCTAGTTTGACCACTAAATAATATTAAAATTTTGCCTTTTTTTTTTCATCAACCGCTGTCACAACGGGAACCCAACGGGTTCACGGGTCGTCTTGTATATACTGTACATATATATATACATATATATGTATATGTATATATATATACATACATATATAATGATATATTCTTGTTGAGGTTGAAATCTGTTCATTGTGGTTTATACAAATGGGAGGACCCGTGTCTTCAATCACCTTCCTTTGGATGTTTTTAGGTTCTGAGGCATACTTTGCAAGAAGTAGGTTTGCTGGGTTCGGACCATTGTTAAATCGCAATTTTATTCCATTTGCAGGTCTACATGAGCATCACTTGTTTTTACATTCCCTGTTGCATTGGCATATTATTTTTGGGTTGAAACTGTGCTATCACTTTAAAATCCTTCCACAATGAGGCTACGCCATAAGGGCTCTTAATCCAGAGAGATGTGTTTTCTGTCTATCGTTACATTGAAGCAACAAACTCATTATCAATGAGGAGTTGGCAGAAAGTCCATGGTCTAATTTGAAGCAAATCATTTAAATCAGGGTGATCATTCATTTAAAAATCTAAAGTTGATGTCAAAGAAAGATAATTTCAGTGTTTTATTTATTTATTCAGGTAATTGTCTGACTGATCACCACCCCTTCCCCCCAACACAATAATCAAATCATAGAGAACAATGAACAGAGGCAAATTAAGTTAAGACATGGTTGTTTTTTTTCTCCAAATCACACTTTATGACCATTTATGTGACTCGTGAATGAGAAATTATAAGAATGAAGGAAGCGGATGCAGGGAGGCATGTCCATGTCATACCATGAGACAAGGTAAGACCATACATTACGTTGGTGTGTCTGTTGTCCAGACAGTGCGCTTATCTCAAAGTGACATTTCGATCGGTAAGTAACTGGGTTATATATTCCTCTTTCAAACACACTAAATAACCGGGATCGCCAAGTGCATGCCTGTGAAAGTGAGTGATCAGAGTGCATCTTATGCGAGCTACGGCTAAGCTGATTTATCGTTGGGAGACGAGACACGGCTCCACCTGCATAAACTCGCTCCATAAAATAGACATTTTACATCTTCCTTGCTTCTCTGGTCTTTTATCTCCACAAGAAGTATTGGAATGCTAATTGTGGAAAAAGTCGAGCTCATTTACACTTTCAGATCAAAATGTCACATTTACATGAAAGCAATTGTATTTACCACACATTATACAGCATTTTCCATTCATATTTTAGTTATCTATTGGAAATCATATGGACATATGTATATAGTTATGGGCTCGGGGTGGTGCGCAGGGTTTACGAGGTGGTGATTCGGACCCGCACCTCGACCTCCGACCCTGAAGCTGACAAGCCACAGATAACTCCGATGCTCAATGGGTTGCTGAGCAACCACGGATGCCAGCAATCAAATCTTGCAGGGTCCTCGCACCCAGTTATTGCATTCCCTCACTGGTGATTTGGTTATCCCAATTGGGAACCACGCTCCATCTACTTATTATGTGCGGCTGAGTAAAACTGTCAGTGCGAGCATATCTACCTGCTATCTCATGCAGTAAATTACTGGGGTATAACTTCCCGTCTATTTCTGACATATGCTATGTCAAACCAATAGTAGAGAGAGGCAATCGAGCAGGCTGGAAAAAGTTTATCAAAGAGAAAGGCATGGATTTACAGGCAAATATTCACAAGCGCATTGTCACAAAGAAAAGCAATTGTCCCCGAAGCACAGAAAAACCTCTTTAACCAGTGGTTCCCAAACTTTTTTGTCCATGACCCAAAATTTAGAATCACATTTGCCCCGCGAGCCAAATGGTACTGGTACCTATGATAAAAATTTTTTTGAAGAAAACACTTTTGATGTGAAAAAGCCCCCTCAAAAACCAGGATTTTGAGGGGGCTTTTTCAAGTTCTAGTTGCGACCCTAGGTTTGGAAACCCTTGCCTTAGACATTCTTAGCTTATCGAGACACACAGGACAGGTGCGCCTCACTCACTCCAGGGAAATTCGAGAGAAAGAGGGAGACAAAGAAAGAAGATCAAGGTGTGGTTGCAGCCTCTCGCACACTAAATGCAAGCCGGCGGGCTTACGGTGGTCGCAAAGTGGAGGGAAGGGAATGCGAGTGGTGTGTGGGTGACTGGTGTCGGTGCAGCATGTCAGAAGAGATGTGTGTCATTATGAATTCGCTGTGCCCCAAGGATCGTGTGCTGCCTTTCACCCTCGTGGTCTCGCCCATCCTCCGGCTTATGAAAACAGAATCAGGAAAGAAGGTAGGAAGGCAAGCAGTTCTGAGTCTCATCTTGATCTTTGTTGCATCGGTCAGTGCCGATTGCTGGAATGTCCCAGCTTTTCATTGGCATTGGATGAGGTGGAGCTTTGTGGAGGGGCAGGGGGCAAGGGTGGTTGCTGCCTGCTCATGTCACGTCTCCATAGTCCCTCCTTTGCCGCAGTGTGATGTGGTCCTTACTTGCTGTTCTACACCTTAGGTGCAGCACCCGCATCTTGGTAGCGCCACCATGGATTTGCAGGAACCGCCTTGTTGATGATGGCAGCGCTAACATGGCTCTGAGTGTGTGTTTTGTGGTGTAATGTGTGCGCTGTGCTAATATTGTGTTGTGTGTCTGGTTTGTGGAAGGGAAAGAAGGATGGGAAAAAGGATTCAAATGGATTGAGGATGGGAATGATTGAATGCAGAGGGGTGTTATTTTTAAAGAAAATATGGGGTTTGAAAGGTTTTTAGAGGGAAGGAATGATGGATTTTCGGGAAGCACTGGGAAAGAGATGTTTGATAGGGAAAGGATGTGGAATTGGGATGGATGGATGGATGGATGGATAGGGGGATTTTGAGAAGTTGGGAAATTACAAAGGGGATAGAACCTGCCAAACACACACAATATTTTCCCCCTCCTGTCACGAGGGGGTAGGTAACCTGGTTAAACACACTTACTGAGGAAATAGCTCACGAGGGTTCCTTACATGTTGAGTCTGTCACCCTGGGGTCCTTTTTCCATAACTGAAACAATGTATGTATGTATGTACATACAGTATATACTCGCATATAAGATGGGAATACAGTATATACTCGCATATAAGTCACTTTGCTGATGGGAATACTAAGTTTTGTTGCGATAGCTAATCTATGGGGCAAGAACAAAAAAATAATCCTGGGAGATCCTACACTCCTAACCTTTGTTTTTTTTAACCTCTGGCAGTTTACCGCTTAGCTTTGTACCATTTCAGGTTATTTCCATCCTCAATCCATTTGAATCCTTTTTCCCATCCTTCTTCCCCTTAAGCAGTTCAAGTCCTTGTGGAGATAACCAGCATTGCAAGTTGGCATTTGCAGTTTCACCACGTGTGCCCATTAAACTGTTGACCACGTGTGCTTTGAGGCATGCACAAACCGTCATTTTTTTTTTTTTGCATCACAAACCTTCCTGGGAGTTCCCTAAATCCACCATAGTTGGATTGTTTGAAATCCGTTAATCCATTCTCAAGTTATAGCAGGACAAACAAACAGACAGACACGGCTCCTTTTATTATATTCATATATGAAGACCACAAGGGGAAAACCAGAGATGTCACTTTTTATAAATTTCAGGGTTATTGGCACCTGCCAATAGTTGGCAACATAAGGTTTCCTCTCACAATACGACTTTTAACAAATAACCAGGGGTTTCACATAATTTATATGGTATAAAGTTTAGCCGTGCAATGAAAAAACAAGGTTGTCAAAGCTGAACAAGTAGAAACCCAGAGTTGTCAGTACTTTACTCCTGGTTATCTCCCTTTCATTCATGTTAACTGTTCCACCATAATATTCAGAGTTGAGAAACTAAAAAATGAAAGGTTGTAAAACTTTCACAGCATAAACTCTGAGCACTACAATAGCCTATTTGGTTATATCATGGGCTCCGTTGTTGGTGCATATCGTGGTTCAAGCCTGGTCAAACCTTTATTGTGACTTTTATGGGACCCACGCCGTGGCTTAATGGTTAGCGCGTCTGAGTACCCATCCTCATTCGATGTACCCACCGCCCAATCAACCTGCTTAGGTATATGAGGGAGTCAGATGAGGTGACTTCGGCTATCGCGGGGGTGGTTTATCCTTGGTTTCCTCCCGGTTTTCCATCATATTAAGTAGTACGGAGTAAGAAATGGAGAATCCGTCGTCATATAAGCGAAATACCCTTGAGTATGGCGTTGAACACCAATCAAACAAAAAAACAATGACCGTTTAATGTTGAAAAAAAATAATCTGTGATCACCAAAGTCATGTAATGTATGCTAATAACCAACAAGCATGAATTTGCTACACATCCTGGGTTAAAATTGCATGGCAATTATTAAACAAGGGAATAACCAGTGATGTCAGTTTGCAACATTGATTCGTTCTTTGCTCTTAAATTAAATAACACAGAAGCTTGGCAAATGCTACATGCTTAATTTGATCGGCCAATGATCACTCTTCCTTTTACTGGAAAAGAAATCTATATGACAGTTATTAAACAGTCCACCAAAGTCTTGAAACTTTGTTTTTCAGTTTCTTCAAAATTGACTTATCCTGACATCTCTGGTT
>CM068960.1:8726318-8734703 GCA_035128595.1 Eptatretus atami
GTTTTTCTTTCCATTCTTTATCCATCACTCATTCTTTGCATTATTTTGCTTTGCTGAACACCACCTTTGTTCATGCATGCATGCACACCAACTCATTTGTATACGCACACCCTTTCCCATTCAAATCACGTGCCATTATCCACCAGACGTTACACCTTAGACTTCACCACACTCGAACCCCAATGATACAACATTTCATGCACCGTCAAGAATCCTTTATAAAAATCACCACACCATCCGACCAGAGTCCAAGCTCACTTACCTTTGCCATCAACAGCCACAACCATGACTCCTCAACCACCATGCCATAACTCACTGCTATGCTACTGCTACAAACGCCTCAACCACAATCACCACCACCTATGACCACCACTCCTTTTCGGAACAATGGGGAATAGGGGGAGCATGTCGTAACATGAAAGATACTCGGATATGTACGTTCTGGCATCTAACTTGGAGCGTAAGTATGTGCGAGACTCCGCTCAACTCTTTTCTTTTTTTGTATACACTGTCGAGGCTCTCATGAGAGCTAAGAGTAGATATGGGAGTATATATAGGGGAAGACAGGTTGAAACCCTGGCCGGGTCATACCAAAGACTTCAAAAATGGTACGTGCTCCTTTGCATGATACCCAGCATAAAAAAATAGGAACATGCATCCTGAACTTCACCTGGATCAGGAGCAGTCACTCGAATCCCCCACAGACCCCCTTAGACCCTGATTTTTTTTTTCAATGCTGTGAACCAACTCGGTACCATCATGCGATGATGAAGGTTGTGTTCAAGTTTCATCAGAATTGCATGTGTAGTTTCGGAGAGAGAAAACACATATTTTAGGGAGTCAAACCCCCGCTAGACCCCTTAATGAGCACGGATTTTGATGCGGTAATACACTTTTGTACATCATGGTGGATGAAGATTGTTATCAAGTTTCATTGAAATAATTATTTGTTAGTAAGGAGAAGAGAGCAAATACCTCTGTTTTGGGGGGGGGTCAAAAACCCCCTGTCGACTCCCTTAATGAGCACAGATCTTTATGCGGCCAACACACTTTGGTTCATCACAGCTGATGAAAGTTGCAGTCAAGTTTCATCAAAATTGTGTCTGCAGTTTTGGAGAAGAGAGCAAATACATATTTTGGGGGTGGGTAAAAAAACCTCTCCATAGAAACCCTTAATGAGTTTAGATTTTGATGCCGTCGATACACTTTGGTACATCACCGGTGATGAATGTTGTGGTCAAGTTGCATCAAAATCGTGTGTGGAATTTTGGAGAAGAAAGCAAATACCTACTTTGGGGGGGTTCACACCCCCCCCCCCGTAGACCCTCCAAGGAGCACAAGTTTTGATGCGGTCAATATACTTTGTACATCGTGGGTGATGAGGTTATGGTCAAGTTTCATCGAAATTGTGTGTGTAGTTTCAGAGAAGAGAGGAAATACCAATTTTGGAAGGTTCATCCCACCCCCCCTCCCCACCCTGTGACCGCCAATGAGGGCAGATTTTGATGTGGTCAATAAACCTTCATTCGGCTTCAGACACAAAACTTGTTCCCAAGTTTCATCAAAACCGTGTGTTTGGTTCAAGCGATAATGACTGGTGTTTACGGACTGACTGACTGACTCACTCACTCACCTACGGACACTGCACGCTTGCATAAGCTCACCTGACTAAAGTGCAGGTGAGCTATAAAAAAATACAAAAAAAGGATAGAGCACACACAAACAACAATGGGAAGACAATGACAAATTACCCAATATAACATTTGCCAAGAAACTGCTTCAGCGGCACCAATGCTGTGTCAAGAGTACGGTACATCAAATCCAACTCGATATCTGCGATCACAAAGCGATCGCCAAGGGTAAGCATCCCTGATGCCCATGATCCAATGATGGCCATTTTTTTTGGACAACCATATGACCATGACCGTCAACAGTTAGGGATAGAGTCTAGATTAAGAAAATGTGTCCCCATCTAAAATCTATCCATAAAACTCAACATTGTGAAAATCGGAGGAAGATTATTGAAGTTATGATCAAAAATTACCCCTGTGTGGGGGTGACGGTCATCTCTATAATACCACAAGTTCTCAATGTTCAGTTATGACCGAAGACTACTGCGCAGCTCGACTGTGCAGTTCTACTGTGCAGCTCGAACTGCACAGTTTGGTTAAAGATAACTCGGAATTTTGGCGCGTGCGCACGAAATTATATTTTGAAAATAAATGCCGACGTTTACATTTCGGGTTTTGAAACTTTTGCACCTCGGCGGAAAATGTATAAATATACAAGGTCAGCTGCTATGCAATGACACCATTCACTAACTTTTACCATGCCCAGTAGAGAATATATAGCCTCCTGAAGGTAGGGCAGTTTTTGCAAACTTTGAAGACGTGACGCGAAAACGAAAGCGAAATTCGAAAATCCGTCTTGACCAAATTTAGATCTTGTCCACATACATTCATATGCCACAATCAAATTCAAGATCGCTTGAGAAATGTAGGAGGAGATAGATTTTGAAAATCGTCATTTTCGCATTTTTTGCCAACTTTGAAGTCACGTGACACGAAAACGAAAGCGAATATCGAAAATCAGGCCTGACCAAATTTAGATATTGTCCCATAGATTCATTTGCCACAATCAAATTCAAGATTGCTTGAGAAATGTAGGAGGAGATAGATTTTGAAAATCGTCATTTTCGCATTTTTTGCCAACTTTGAAAGTCACGTGACACGAAAACGAAAGCGAATATCGAAAATCCGGCCCGACCAAATTTAGATATTGGTCCATAGATTCATATGCTACAATCAAATTCAAGATCACTTGAGAAATGGCGGAGGAGATAAAATTTGAAAATCGTCATTTTCGCAACTTCAAAGGCCTCGTGACCTTTGATTAGATGGTCGATGAGACGTACACGATGGTATGACTTTCAAGGTCACCGAAGGTCAAGGTCAAGGTCACGAGGCCTTTGAAGTTGCGAAAATGACGATTTTCAAATTTTATCTCCTCCGCCATTTCTCAAGTGATCTTGAATTTGATTGTAGCATATGAATCTATGGACCAATATCTAAATTTGGTCGGGCCGGATTTTCGATATTCGCTTTCGTTTTCGTGTCACGTGACTTCAAAGTTGGCAAAAAATGCGAAAATGACGATTTTCAAAATCTATCTCCTCCTACATTTCTCAAGCAATCTTGAATTTGATTGTGGCAAATGAATCTATGGGACAATATCTAAATTTGGTCAGGCCTGATTTTCGATATTCGCTTTCGTTTTCGTGTCACGTGACTTCAAAGTTGGCAAAAAATGCGAAAATGACGATTTTCAAAATCTATCTCCTCCTACATTTCTCAAGCGATCTTGAATTTGATTGTGGCATATGAATGTATGTGGACAAGATCTAAATTTGGTCAAGACGGATTTTCGAATTTCGCTTTCGTTTTCGCGTCACGTTCTTCAAAGTTTGCAAAAACTGCCCTACCTTCAGGAGGCTATATATTCTCTACTGGGCATGGTAAAAGTTAGTGAATGGTGTCATTGCATAGCAGCTGACCTTGTATATTTATACATTTTCCGCCGAAGGTGCAAAAGTTTCAAAACCCGAAATGTAAACGTCGGCATTTATTTTCAAAATATAATTTCGTGCGCACGCGCCAAAATTCCGAGTTATCTTTAACCAAACTGTGCAGTTCGAGCTGCACAGTAGAACTGCACAGTCGAGCTGCGCAGTAGTCTTCGGTCATAACTGAACATTGAGAACTTGTGGTATTATAGAGATGACCGTCACCCCCACACAGGGGTAATTTTTGATCATAACTTCAATAATCTTCCTCCGATTTTCACAATGTTGAGTTTTATGGATAGATTTTAGATGGGGACACATTTTCTTAATCTAGACTCTATCCCTAACTGTTGACGGTCATTGTCATATGGTTGTCCAAAAAAAATGGCCATCATTGGATCATGGGCATCAGGGATGCTTACCCTTGGCGATCGCTTTGTGATCGCAGATATCGAGTTGGATTTGATGTACCGTACTCTTGACACAGCATTGGTGCCGCTGAAGCAGTTTCTTGGCAAATGTTATATTGGGTAATTTGTCATTGTCTTCCCATTGTTGTTTGTGTGTGCTCTATCCTTTTTTTGTATTTTTTTATAGCTCACCTGCACTTTAGTCAGGTGAGCTTATGCAAGCGTGCAGTGTCCGTAGGTGAGTGAGTGAGTCAGTCAGTCAGTCCGTAAACACCAGTCATTATCGCTTGAACCAAACACACGGTTTTGATGAAACTTGGGAACAAGTTTTGTGTCTGAAGCCGAATGAAGGTTTATTGACCACATCAAAATCTGCCCTCATTGGGGGTCTACAGGGGTGGGGGAGGGGGGGTGGGGATGAACCTTCCAAAATGGTATTTCCTCTCTTCTCTGAAACTACACACACAATTTCGATGAAACTTGACCATAACCTTCATCACCCACGATGTACCAAAGTATATTGACCGCATCAAAACTTTGTGCTCCTTGGAGGGTCTACGGGGGGGGGGGGGTGGTTGACCCCCCAAAGTAGGTATTTGCTTTCTTCTCCAAAATTCCACACACGATTTTGATGCAACTTGACCACAACATTCATCACCGGTGATGTACCAAAGTGTATCGACGGCATCAAAATCTAAACTCATTAAGGGTTTCTATGGAGAGGTTTTTTTACCCACCCCCAAAATATGTATTTGCTCTCTTCTCCAAAACTGCAGACACAATTTTGATGAAACTTGACTGCAACTTTCATCAGCTGTGATGAACCAAAGTGTGTTGGCCGCATAAAGATCTGTGCTCATTAAGGGAGTCGACAGGGGGTTTTGACCCCCCCCCCAAAACAGAGGTATTTGCTCTCTTCTCCTTAAACTATACAAATTATTTCAATGAAACTTGATAACAATCTTCATCACCCATGATGTACCAAAGTGTATTAACCGCATCAAAATCCGTGCTCATTAAGGGGGTCTACGGGGGGGGTTTGACTCCCTAAAATATGTGTTTTCTCTCTTTCGAAACTACACATGCAATTCTGATGAAACTTGACCACAACCTTCATCATCCATGATGTACCAAAGTTGGTTCACAGCATTGAAAAAAAAATCAGGGTCTAAGGGGTCTGTGGGGGATTCGAGTGACTGCTCCTGATCCAGGTGAAGTTCAGGATGCATGTTCCTATTTTTTTATGCTGGGTATCATGCAAAGAGCACGTACCATTTTTGAAGTCTTTGGTATGACCCGGCCAGGGTTTCAACCTGTCTTCCCCTATATATACTCCCATATCTACTCTTAGCTCTCATGAGAGCCTCGACAGTGTATACAAAAAAGAAAAGAGTTGAGCGGAGTCTCGCACATACTTACGCTCCAAGTTAGATGCAGAACGTACATATCCGAGTATCTTTCATGTTACGACATGCTCCCCCTATTCCCCATTGTTCCAAAGGAGTGGTGGTCATAGGTGGTGGTGATTGTGGTTGAGGCGTTTGTAGCAGTAGCATAGCAGTGAGTTATGGCATGGTGGTTGAGGAGTCATGGTTGTGGCTGTTGATGGCAAAGGTAAGTGAGCTTGGACTCTGGTCGGATGGTGTGGTGATTTTTATAAAGGATTCTTGACGGTGCATGAAATGTTGTATCATTGGGGTTCGAGTGTGGTGAAGTCTAAGGTGTAACGTCTGGTGGATAATGGCACGTGATTTGAATGGGAAAGGGTGTGCGTATACAAATGAGTTGGTGTGCATGCATGCATGAACAAAGGTGGTGTTCAGCAAAGCAAAATAATGCAAAGAATGAGTGATGGATAAAGAATGGAAAGAAAAACACCACGTAAAGTCCACGCAACACATATTGTCCCATGAAGGGCTATCTCAAATTAATCTAATTAAATAACTATCTCGGGAACTGCTCTATTGTGTGTTGCTGTTGCTTTGGGAACGCTGGTTTTGCAGAATTGCAACAACGTATTAGCAGGGCCTACCGGGGAGGGGATACCCAGCGCTACCCAGCTGGTTGAGCTTTTCCCAATGGTGGTTTCAGCGACGTGTTTGACATTGAAAAGCGATGGAGTTATTGACCTCATGGTGGTTACCTTTTTGCCTGCAGGTCGTCGGCAGCACTGCCTGACCCCACATTCAAATAAAACGTCAAAATCTCGAAACGTCACAACCAATGAGCAGTAGCTAAAATCTTTGCAAGGATTTCGAAGTACCGACACCCAAAATTTGGTGCCTCTAGGTGCTACGGTTCGGTCTTGAAAAAAGTTAACGTACAAACACAAATGCACAAACACAACACCATGGTGGTAAGCAAAAGTCTAAAATTTTGTTGATGAACCGATAATTTTTCATTGATATTTTCTGTTTACTTTTATTGACATTTGTTAAACTTTTGTGAATACTTGTTGGTAGGACATTTGGAACACGCCACATAAACATGGACGGCAAAAAGTTGTGGAAGGAGGGGGTGTGACTCCTTGACCATAGATTATGGTGGAACCTCTGTGCTGTCCAGTCACATATGGTGCAATTTGCCAGAGAGGTTGTTCTGCCGAATGAAATTGGCAGTACCAAATAAATTTACTCGTACAATGCGCATACAGCCCTGTTATGTGCGCAGAGTATTTAAGCAGGGCTATCTAATCTTCACATCAACGACTTAACGCCGTGCACTGTAGAGCTTCGTGATAATTCATGTCATCCATCAAGCACCCCACACTGGCTTGGGACTGCATGGCCAAATACTCTGCCTGGATAATGTCAACGCGCCTGGCTGTGTGAGGTGGGGTGTAGTTTCACCGCCTTCACTCATGCACGCGTTCTAATGTGGAATGGGCTCGGAATAACAGGCCATGTAAGTAGAGCACATAGACTCATTAAACTCCCACCCACCACCCCCCCCCACACACACACACCTGCACATATATATACACATACACACGCGCACACACACACACACACACACTTAAAAGCCACCATCAGACCCTTTCCAGGTGTCTGTATGTGTCGACCAGAGCAACGACATTCCTTCATTAAAACGGACATGCAGTTCAGAAGGATGAAGAGAGTGTGGAGTGTAGCTGTTGGTACTGCTATTCTTTCGGGACCAATTGAGGTGATCATTGATTTTGGAGGTTGGTCTGTAAGGGTTTCCAGCATGCTGATGCTGAGTGGGTGGTTCACCTGTGGCCAACAAGTACCTCGTGCTCGTGTCAGCCTTTGTACTCTTGAAATGTGTGGGAATGACACCAAAACTTTGTGCCGAATGAGCTAAATAAACGTTTTGAGTCAACAGAACATTGATCAAAGAATGCTGAACACCTTGGGAATCAAGGTAAAGCTGGCTGTGAGTGGTGTGTGGTTTGAGTGTAACTCTTAGTCAGAGCAAAAAGAGGTTAACAGCTGAAATGTCAGCTTCTTGTTTCCCACTGCGATCATCATGCTTTGATCAATGTTCTGTTGATTCCATATTTTGTTCGAACTGTCTGTCAATTCAGAAGAAATGTACCTTCTCGATAATGATAGTTTTCCATTCTTAATAGAGAACAACAGGAACATTGGATTCTCATACATGTAATACATGTGAATGCTACAGTTGTAGATGAACCTGGTTGGTTTTAAGCATCAAAGAGCTTACCTTGTGCAGCTATTCTTGTTTTCGTTATGTTGCTTTTCGTTGACTGGAAGGGTAGGGAGTTAGTATTTATAAAGTCCTAGCCGCAGGCTGGAATAATTAAATAGGTGAGAGCTGATTGGTTGTTCCCTCAAATTAAAGGTGAGAAGTGATTGAGCCTCGATATTTACTCTATATGAAGACAGCTGTGGGCATTGCACATGATACATGTTGGGGAGCCTCAAAGCATATTTCTATTTACTTTGTCACTGTCGACTTGCCAATAAGTGATGAAAACGGTCTGGTGGCTGATGGCGGCGTGTAGCATTGGCATTCTCATATATGTGCCACTTGTGAATGTCTATAGTTGTAGAGAAACCAGGTAGCATTTGAAACAGAAAAGGGCTAATGGTGTGTAGCTATTCTTGGTTGCTCTATGTGGCCTTTTTGATCTGGAAGGGAAGGGATTGTTAAATACATTCGCGTGCGTGTGTGTGTGTGTGTGTGTGTGTGTGTGTGTGTATATATATATAATATATATATAATATACACATATATACAGTATATATAACACACACAATATATACATATATATCACATATATATATACCATATATACAGTTATATATACACACTACATATATACATATATATATATATATATATATATACACATTATATATATCATAATAATATTATATATACCATAATTATTTTATAATATATAAATTAAAACATTATCTCTCTTTT
>CM068960.1:8735534-8748549 GCA_035128595.1 Eptatretus atami
CCGAAGGCTTGGGGAACATGTGTGAAGTTTCCCCTTGATCTGTCCAGCCGTTCTGAAGAAGAATGTTTTTAAAGGTTTTAGGGTAAATCCAATATGGCTGCTGGACCATTTGACCTATCAATTATTCATGAACACTCTGGTATCCCGAAGGCTTGGGGAACATGTGTGAAGTTTCACCTTGATCTGTCCAGCCGTTCTGAAGAAGAATGTTTTTATAGGTTTTAGGGTAAATCCAATATGGCTGCCAAACCACGTGACCTGTGACATCATCGGTGGGAATGTTTTGTTCCTCATGGATAGATGGTCATAGCTGTAAAGTTTTGCCTCAATCTGTTCAGCAGTTTCAGAGAAGATTTTTGAAGATTTTAAAGAAAAACAACATGGCTGCTGAACCACGTGACCAATGACGTCATGAATTTTTTTTTCTGTCAAACAATTTATCCCATGATGACCCTCAACAACTTTCATACTGATCAGATGTAGCGTTCTACGTATGCAATTGTGATGTCATAACAAAGGCACCTATGACATCATACAAAAGTCACACTTACTCCCCCCTGCGGATTACTTGCTATGTGCCAAGTTTCCATTTTTTTCCATGGTTCCGTTTCGGAGATAGAGGTCCTAAGTTTTTTTTCCTGTTTTTCCAACTTGGCTGACACACCATGTGACCTATGATGTCATAATAATCATTCAAACATTCCACATGAGTCGTCGCTCCTATGGTGAAAATTTCGTGCCAATCCGACAACCAGTTGCAGAGAAAAACCATACTCACGTCCTGCATGGACAAACAGACAAACGGACCTAAATGCATTGCGCTCTCCTCTGGCGAGGGTAACAAGTAGGTCAAGGAAACCAATCAAATATCAGGTGCACAATTTCAATGCAGGTACACTATTATATGATACAAGGACATCTTGGAAGGCCAAGCTGTCTTTTAGAACCCACAATGGCAAGATTAAGTGATGACAAAAAACTTTTTTTTTTCAGACCATCTTTTGACCTTGACCTTTAACTCTGAGCAGTGTGCTGTAAATTATTTGAAAATGCCTTACACTCAGCTATCTATGGAGGGCAATGTTGTTCCGATCGGACAAAAATTAGTCGAGTTATGGCCGAAAATGTAATAAATAAATATCGAATTAGGTCATGACCTTAAAATAGGTCAAGGTCAAAAAAAGTTATGGTAACTTACTTTTTATTCCAATTATTGATGCAAAAGGTCATTCCGAAAGTCGCAGCTGGCTCCGAGATACAGCTGACATTGGCTGAAATAAAAACAAACAAACAAAAAACTAAATGGTGGTTTAGTACTCTGAGAGATCTAAGAAACTGAGGTACCATTGAAAACTGGGGGCACTCATTGTCAAAACAAACCTTACAACAGGAATGAGCTTCCCCCTATTCTATCAGGGGAGGCTTTAATATATAAATATATATTTATTTGTTTTTGACTTGGCCACTGCAATCTAGCCACAAATTTGACTTGGATGGAACCCATATCCGACACACGACATCATACAAATGACAGATTGATACTGGAGGCATGACACGTCAAGAGCCCTGAGGTTGGTATAACTGAGGAGACTGTGGACACACCCACACAATACACAAATCTGATACAAATAGCAAAAACTGGATGGCGCAAGAAACTGGACAATGTGAGCAAAAAACAGCGCTCCTTCCCCAATACCACACCCACCAACACATGAACAGCACCGAACGGAAACCCCACAAATCACACAACCCACACGTCACCACGTTGAACTTGGACAAAAATCCAGTAATGTACGTGCCCCGGAAGCACAAAAAGACCAACAAGCACATACACCCAATCACCCCCACACATACGACACCAGATCACGAGTGAATAATAAAAAGAGCAGAGCAGACCATCGATGATGCGATTTCACTTTTATTACTTTAGGTTTGGCAAAATAAAACACTCCTCAATTGACCTCGCACACCAGCACGTGACTGTAAATGAATTGTCGCCCTGGGAGTAAAAGCGGACACATGTCGAAGTTCGTGGTCTATTGGCTTGAGGAAGCTCACTGGGGAGCGGGTGAAACATCACCTGAGACCGGGGTCTGCTATTGCTTGTTTATTTAAATTAGCAGAGCAGATATTGTTACTTTTTGGTTGGATGCACCTTTTTTCTTCTTTTAAAACGTATAATCTCAAGAGCTCCAATGTATACATATGGTCGATTGTCACGAAACTGCGTCAAACAGGTTTTGGGGCTCTACTGCTCTTAATATAGTTATAATAAAATATATATGCTGTATGTATTGTTTGATCACACCTTTCAGGGGATCACTAGTTTTATATGTTTTTGATGAACACTCTGAAAACTAGGAGTGTCATATTTTAGGTATTTTAAAAAAATTTTTTTGCAATAATTATTATAAATTGTATTTTATAGTGCATCAGGGTATGTTAGGCATCCAAATATAATTTAATTATGATGTCATATATGTGTGTTTATGTTGACACAAACATGAATATGTTTGGTATAGACCCTAAATTTTGGCAAACATTTTTATGATGGGGATTTTATTGAAACGATGGTATGCACTCTTTTCTGTGCACTAATCCTACATAGAATATACCTATAAAACAGTTCTATCACAGTAAACTTTGCAAAATAGTCAAGGCAATTTGCATAAACCATGTTTTGAATAGAAATACTTGATATAAAATAAATTGTGAGATAAACCTGATTTGGGGCAGTTTCTACTGAAGCCATGAGTATGCTTTTGATTATTCACTGTGTCCAGGGATTAAAACATTAGTAAGAGATATTAAGTTACCATAAGGGTAATACATCACCTTAATATATGCTTAATTCCAAATCTGTGGATGCATCACCCTTCCATTTATTGCAATTTCTGCCTAACCTGAAACCATGGATATGCACGAAACCATGAGTATGCATCATTTCTTCAGAGCATATGTTCATTATTTCAAGATATAAGGCCTTCCACACAGATGTGGTACTTGTGCTTGTATTTCATGATTTTACATGCCTCAAATTAAATGTTTGTTTATTTCAGGAACATTTGTGTCAGTCATTTATCATTAAATTTGAAACCATGAGTATGCCTGAATGTATTAATGAAAAAATTTTGTTTACTCATTTGCCACATACACCTTCTTAGTAGAGAGGATAGAGTGTTGGATAAGCATATAAATACCTTGTAATATGTTATGGTGGATCAGTATTCTCAATTCTAGTTACTCTATTTTACAGAGAACATAACCGATATAAATCTAAATGAAACCATGAATGCATTAATATATCTACTCCAACTTTAAATATTGATGTCCTGTGTGCACAATCATACCTTACTTGACCACCCAGACTCTTCTAGATAGCCTAAGATGTATTTATTTATGAACACTGAACTGCCCGGTAATGGTGAGAACTGATATAGGTCATGTTTATAAAAACAAATTGATTTTTAATAACACAAAATGCAATTATGTTCTACTTTTAAACAAACCGTTTCTCAGTCACATTTATTACTGAATGCAAGCACATCTTATTGTATATAGATAAAACTGATATTATAATAGGTCAGTTTATATTTACACAGAAGTAACTGCTTCTTAGTGTGATTAATTAGATGCATACTCATGGTTTCAAGCAGTCACCACACATAATTTAAATGCGTTGTGAAAATTTCAATTTTTGGAGTAAAGGTGCCCAAATTCTCCCATGGATCCCTCAACATGTTTTCTGAAAACCACAGAAACTTATAATTATAGCCTTAATTTGGTGCAGATGTCCTCCGGACCCTAAAAGGCGCAGTTTCGTGACAATCGACCATTATAACATCAGGGTGGTCCAAAAACAGCAAAAAAAAATAATAAAAATTCAGATGTTGTCTCCACAAGCCTTAAATTATTCACATATGATTCAATAACGCGCATAAAAAAATTTTAAGTTGATCGGAGGTGATTTAGAGTGCCTCCATATGACGACTTTTAGTTTCATGAGTTGGTTAAATTAGGGTATGGTCAGGTACGATTACGGGTACTTCTGGATGTCCGAGGTGGAAATGGAGTGCATTTTCAAACTCTATGGGGTCGATTTACTCTAAGAAATGTTTAGATGGACAACAAATTAATTATAGATTAGAAAATATCGAAATGAGTAGGATTAGTTACTCAACTCCAGTAATAATAAATCTTGTTTTAGGTCATATTTTCGAAATGGTAGTGAATTCAAATGTCGGTGCAGTCATTTCTTAGAGTAAATCGACCCCATAGAGTTCGAAAATGCACTCCATTTCCACCTCGACATCCAGAAGTCCCGTAATCGTACCTGACCATACCCTAATTTATTCAAGTCATGAGACTAAAAGTCGTCATATGGAGCGACCTCTAAATCACCTCCGATCAAGCTAAAAAAATTTATGCGCATTATTGGATCATATTAGAATAATTTTAAGCTTGTGGAGCAACATTCTATTTTTTTCGACTTTTTTGGACCACCCTAATATAGATTCATGCATACAGCGTGTCTGAAAATGAATATACTGTATACCAAAAAGAACGTTGAATAATTTTATTGTTATTCGAGATACTGACATAAATTTAATATGAATACATGCATTAGACTTGTAAGTTAAGATTGAATGTTAATTTCTTTCTGCTTCAGGAGAAACCCCATTTTCTCATAGAATGAAAAGTCCTCAAGAGAAAGCAAAAATTTCGAGATTTCTACATGAATGTGGTTCAATCATTCAAGCCCAAAGGTGTTTGCAGTGTGAAACTAGAACGGCAGTCGGTAGAGTGCATACCTCCGGCAAGCTGAACAGTTTACGTTTTGTATCCCACTGATAGGCCGGATCTGAATCCCGATCTGAACCAAAATCGAATCAGCTTGTTCTCATCACCTAACCAACTCATCCACCTTGTTTCATCTGAATCCGTCCACAACTTTTTGAAATAATGTGCTGTATATCATTTTGGCCCCATCTCTCAGTGGTGAAGAATCACTTAAAAAATTTTAAAAACTCTTGTATCTGGATCTTCACCAAAATGGAACCAATTATTCCTCGTCACACACCCGACCTGCCCACCAAATTTTGTCCGAATCCGTTCATAACTTTTTGAGATATTGTGTTATACTGGGAGTCCTCGTTTAACGCTCAGGATGTGGTCCCACCAAGTCGAGTGTTATGTGAAAAAGTGTAAATCAAATTTATGTTGAATCGGAAAGATGCGTTCCTGGCCAAAATTTTTTGGACATAAGAACATTGTAAAACAAAAGTATAAATAACACAGAGCATGAATACAATAAAAAAAAAACATGGAATAAATAAGTAATAAAGAATTTGAATAAATCTACAGGAAACATCACCAAAGATTATTTAGATAAAAAATATTCACCAAAGGAATTGGCGGCAGTTGCATGTCAAGACCTGGAGACGTCTGGGTGAAAATGGGAGAGGATGCAGTTCATACATACAGTACACTGTGATTCAGAGGCAGGACTGTCTGTCTCTTCATCAGATGACATCTGGGTGGCTTATTCATTCTAATTCTTGCTTTTTCTTCTCTTTCATCTTTATTCCTCTCTATTTCTCTCTTTCATTATCTAACTCTCCAAGGAGAGGTGAATTATTGCAGAAAGTTTTCTGTAAGGCTCACTTGGTTGTGCCTGGATGGATTTGAGTGTAGTGGAGTAATGGCTCAAACCCGAATCCTATCCAGGTTCCTCATGATGACTCCATCTTTGCTCTTGACTTCTTTGGGTTCCTTCTTGGTCTTCCGTTTAATTATGTTTGTACCATATCCTGATGCTGTGTGGACTGTGCTACCCTGCTGACGGACCTCTGGAAGGTTATAGATGTTGCTGAGTTTGAGCCTGGGGAGTAACTGCGAAATCTATCTATTTGGGTTCTTCCCGACATCTTTGTTCTTTGTTCCTTTCATACTTCTTTCTATTTTTTTCCCCACAATCTTCTTTATTCATTCTAATTCTTGCTTTTTCTTCTCTTTCATCTCCTTTACTCTTTCTTCCTCTCTTTCGTTTTCTATCTTTCTAAAGAGAAGTGAATTCTTGCAGAAATTTTTCTGGAATGCTCACTTGGCTGTGCCTGGATGGGTTTGAGGGTTGTGGAGTTGCGGCTGAAACCCGAATCCTATCCAGGTTCCTCCTGGTGACTCCATCTTTGTTCTTTACTTCTTCGGGTTCCTTCTTGGTCTTCCTTTTGATTATTGTGGTGGTGCTGGCTTCCATGGGGTTGACTGTACAGTTGACTGGCTGGTGGAGGGAGCTTCGTAGGCAGACAAAGAAGGCCCCATGAAGGAAAGCAGGGATGTCTGAACAGCTTTCTCTTGTTTCTTCCTGTAAAGCTTCTTGTATCCATCCATATTGCTTTTCATTGCCAAAGGTTAGACGTGTTCTTACAGAATATCATGGTTGGCCAAGGGTATGGGTGATGTCCACGAGGCGCTCCCCATGCTTCACCACATCCATCTTCACCTGTAAAGTGATCGATTTTCGTGATTTTTTTGGCTGGAGTAGCTGCTGCAGGAGTTGCACGGTGTTTTCCAGTCATGATGGGGTTAGCTTTTGACAAAAACAGTCACACGAATGAACACGTTTATAATTAACATAGTTTAATGAACGAACGAGAAGGCTAAGCTTTTATCAAACACAAGCGAAAGATAAGGCTAGGCTTTCAACAAACACGATCCACTATGGTGCTCTGATATAATGGATATCTTAAGGATTGATGTGGGAAGGAATGAAGGGGGAGGAACACAAACAAACACCATTTAACGAATGAACGGAAAGAGTCACTTTTCCAGTATAGTACAGTAGTGTTGAAGTGCGCTTCTTTGAAGCACTGGGTGAGTGAGTACCCCATTCAGCTGTACACTCCGCTCTTTTGGTGTGCCATGGAGAAAAAAAGTGTGAACGTGAAAATGACGACTCGTTCACTGAAAACTGGTGTAAGTTCTGATAAAGCATTGATATGAAAATGCATTGGTCAAATGAGCATGCAAAGGGGATCAATTGTATATCGTTTTTCGTCCTAACACTCAATGATGAAGAATCACTTAAAAATTCTCGGGTCCAGATCCAGATCTTCACCAAAATCGAATCGATTTGTCCTTGTCACACGCCCAACCTGTCCACCAAATTTCGTTTGAATCGGTTCACAACTTTCTGGCATATCCTGCTCACAGACAAACAGACAGACAAACAAGCCAGTAGGCGGCGATGGGTCGCCGAGCATGGAAACTATATGATATAGAGCAAAATGAATGTCATATAGCGGATAGGGAATCACCTTAAGATTATGCATATCAAATCTCATCCAATTCCATCTACTGATAACTACTCTGTATCCATTTGAATGAATTGTACCGAAAATGCGGTTTGAAATCGGAAATCCCCAAAGTTCGAGGGGGTGCTGTGGGTGAACAAAGATCTAAATCGAAAATCCGGCTCGATCGTTTGTGCACAATGTATTCCAGACGATTAGTGTGAATTTTCATGACCATCCGACCATAACCCTAGGAGGAGTGTCATTTGGCGCGAAGGCACCTCCAGCTCTCGCATATTATCGATTTTTGCACTAATTGACCTTTGACCCCTGACCTAAGCGAAATTGGTCAATATGTCCTGAGGCAAAGTTGTAGTACTCATTGAGTACCATGAACCTGCAAAGTTTCATTCGTATCGATGCAATCACCTGGTCGCTCGGGGGCCTTCAATTTTCGCCAATTTTTGCGCATACCCTAATTGGCGGGGGCGCTGCGGGTAAAATATTCCATATATCACAAAAACCGGAATATATTTGATAGAGGCATCACTGTAGATCATTCGTGCCAAATTTCATAACCCTACGTGGGATAATGGCTTTCGGAATTGATTTCGCGTGAACGGTACCGATTTTGAAGGTTTTTCGGTTGTTGCTGGGGAACCAAAGCGTCCCTAGCAACCATCACAATTTCCAAAGCATTAGGTCATAAGATGTACCTACCACCCTAGTTTGGTCAAAATCCGCCCACGTTTACTACCAATTATGCTGATGACAAATGAACAAACATCCAAACAAACAGACAGAATTACTGACAATAAGGGTCACCTATTTCGGCGACCAAATATATATATATATATATATATATATATATATATATATATATATATATATATATATATATATATAATATATATACACAGTGGGGGGGGGGGGGGGGACATACCAGGCACTGCCCAGCTGGGTGACATTTTCCCGGTGGTGATTTCGGGTGTGTTGGACATTGAAATGCTATGGAGTTATTGGTATCCCAATATATATTATATAACACCATTGGTGAATAAAAAGAGACGTAAGACAATGTGCAGTCATGTTAAACATTGCCGAGATTCTGAAGTACATACACCCAAAATTTAGGGCCTCCAGGTGCTACAGTTCAGCCGTGAATAACATACAAATGTACAAACACAAAAACACTTGAAAATATTTGCAATGCAGTGCATACATATATATGTATATATATATATATATCGATATATAGATTTATATAAATATATATATATGATTTCATTTGTGGGAATATATTCGCACATGGGGTGAGTGAAAAAATCTCGACTCAACCCGTGACACTCATACATTGTTATAAATACACAGATGTAGGTGAGGTCACCCGATCTCGATTTGGATATTTAGACCTTGGTAAAGTAGAGTTGAAGGCATTGTCGTGTGCATCATGTGGAAATTCGCTGCAAACGTTTTTACAAGTTCGTATGACGAAGAATTGAGAGTTTTTATTGGTAAATTGATTTTGCATGGTGAAAATAATACAGTCCAACAAATTTTGAAGTCGTTATGTGAAGATTTCTTGGTTAAAAATGTTGCGGGGATTTCCATGTTGTTGTTAGTGAATATCAAGTCGTAAATGAGCAAACTCATAAATACCTGATGCATATTTGTCAGGGCTTTATAGTCGACATTGTTGCTGGAATTGCTGTCTCGTACATACATTGTTAGTGTTGTATTTGAATCTACTTAGGCAGGCTTTGAGGTCTAGACTGGCCGAACAGCAGAGAACTCAAACCCGTGAATGCTCCGCCCCTCTCCTGGCCGAAGAAGTGACGTGTCACCGCCCGGGCCATTGTGAGATTTGGGGCAGGCATAGGTCACGTGAAGTTTGATGGTCGCTTGATGCATGTGCCATTATTTCATGTTTTAGCATCAACTGTATGAAGAATTGAAAGTTTTTATTGTGATGTTGACCTTTCGTGTGTGAAAAATATTGTGGTGCAGTAATTTTCTGAGAAGTTGGCCCAGGGTTTTGGAAAGTTGTAAAGAACACACACACACACACACACACACACACACACACACACACACACACACACACACACACACACACACACACACACACACACACACACACACACATTTTCTAACATTCAAATTATCCATCGACGAAGAACAACACAAGCTTTGTGAAAGACTAGTATTCTTCTCAATATAAAATGGCCTACTTTCTACCAAATTAAATATACATATATGTATTGGAAAAGTAAATATGTTGGCATGCCTTAGACTATTTTGCATATCTCGTTTCGAGATCATTCTGAAAACGAACAACAAAAAGCCACTATGGACCTCTATATCACGTGGTTTTAAACTTTCTGAAATGAACGTACATGCAGAACGACCACGCTTGAAGGAAAGCATCACTTGTGTCAGTTTCCAGCTAAATATTTAGAAAACAGTTTGCCATGGATTTAAACGGTCTCTTTGCTCCTAAAAGTAATCGATGAGATGTGTCGATAAATTTCCATTCCTATTTGAAGCAAAGGGCACAAATGCGAGGGTTGCAGGGGTTATGGAGGCTGGAAAGAGCGCTGCCATCCAACATCTCCTCTCACAGTTCTCACCACCCACTGACGAGCCTGGTGTTGGCTTAGTGATGAGCGTGGCTGGCTTGGGATCCTTGGATCCTGAGTTTGAGCCTCGTTGGCTGCTGAATTAACACTAGGTGGGGTAGACTCAGCCTGTCATCTTTCCGAGGTCGGTGAAATGAGTACCAGTGTACTGGTAGAGGGGCACAGCATCGGTGGCACTGCCACGTTCCAAGAAATCCTTCCCCCCTCTCAAATATTGTCAGAACTGAACATAGTTTTGATAACCGTGCCGTTCAGCATTATGTCAGCACTATGTAGTTGGAGGTATTCACTGCAGATTTCCATGCAGATGCAATCTGCAGTGATTACCGTATGACTTGGTTTTCTGCACATGCATATCAAGCAAACTTATTTATTCAAATGCATAACAAATCTCTTCAGTCCTTTAATGAAAAAATAAGTCAGTGATTTATTATTCAAACATGTGTTTTTATTTTGATGTACCAGACTTTTTACAGAATGTCTGTGCTGTCGAAGCAGTTTCTTGGCAAGGGTTATACTGGGTGGTTTGCCATTGCCTTTCCAGTGTTGTTTGTCCATGCTCTATCCTCTAAATGCTGAGTGTCAAGCAAGGAAGCAGCACTTACGATCTTTAAACTCTTTGGTATGAGTCAGCCAGGGTTTGAACCACCAACCTCCCAGACTTGGTACGAACGCTCTAACCATTACACCACTGAGTGTGGTCATGTGTGATATACATGCAAGATGAAGAGGGTATATGTATACGTATGTATGTATGTATATATTTATATATATATACATATGTATTTGCATATATATTTATAAACATACATACAAACATACATACAGATATATATGTCTGTATGTTTATATTTATATATATATATATGTCTATATATATGTATATAAGTAATCCCCCGTTTCTCGCGGGGATTACGTCTCCAAACCTCCCCGCGCTAAGTGAAAATCCGCGATGAATGGACGCCTCCCAAAAAATCGACTCGTCTGGTCTGGTCGGTTTGGGAGTGATTGGGTTTGAGGTGCCTGAGATCAACTAGTCTGGTCTGGTCGGTTTGGGAGTGATTGGGTTTGAGGTGCCGGAGATCGACTAGTCTGGTCTGGTCGGTTTGGGAGTGATTGGGTTTGAAGTGCCTGAGATCGACTAGTCTGGTCTGGTCGTTTGGCAGTGTTGGGTTGAGGTCGTGAGAGCACTAGTTGGTCGTGTTGGCATATGGGTTTGAGGTGCCGGAGATCGACTAGTCTGGTCTGGTCGGTTTGGCAGTGATTGGTTTGAGGTGCGGAGAGTCGACTAGTCTGGTCTGGTCGGTTTTGAGATGCTGGGTATGAGCAGTGCTCGTCCAACGGCGGCAAACCTTTTTCCTTCCCGAAGCATATATCGAGCACCTTAACCTTCTCCTGGAGCGTCCCAGGACCTTCCTCTGGCGCTTCGGTTCCTTGCAGAAGCCTTAGAAGGTGCAGGGCATTTGGGCGGCATCGTGGGGCTTGGAGAAAAAAACGTAGAAAATATTCGAAGTTCACAAGCGAAACTTTGTCTCGTGCGTTGTGTGACTGTCGAGCACCACGCGTTATAATTATTGCTTAAATAATTTATATTTATTATATTATTACCGCGATGTACCGGGGAATCCGCAGAAAAAATTAGTTAGGTTCCAAGGGAAAACCCGCGATGAACCGGGGCGCGATAGGTGAACCGCGATGAAGCGGGGGTTGACTGTATCTATATATATAATATATTATATATTATATATATATATGTATTTGTATATATATATAATATAATTATATATAATATATACAGTAATCCCCCGTTTCTCGCGGGGGTTACGTTCCAAACTCTCGCGCTAAGTGAAAATCCGCATGAATGGACGCCTCCCCAAAAAATCGACTCGTTCTGGTCTTGTCGGTTTGGGAGTGATTGGGTTTGAGGTGCCTGAGATCGACTAGTCTGGTCTGGTCAGTTTGACAGTGATTGGGTTTGAGGTGCCGGAGATCGACTAGTCTGGTCTGGTTGGTTTGGCAGTGATTGGGTTGAGGTCCGGAGATCGACTAGTCTGGTCTGGTTGGTTTGGCAGTGATTGGGTTTGAGGTCCGGAGATCGACTAGTCTGGTCTGGTTGGTTGGCAGTGATTGGTTTGAGGTGCGCGGAGATCGACTAATCTGTCTGGTCGGTTTTGAGGTGCTGGGTATGAGCAATGCTCGTCCAACGCGGCAAACCTTTTTCCTTCCCGAAGCATATATCGAGCACCTTTACCTTAACCTTCTCTGGAGCGTCCCAGGACTTCCTCTGGCGCTTCGGTTCCTTGCCAGAAACCTTTAGAGGTGCAGCGTTTGGCGCCATTGTGGGGCTTGGAGAAAAAACGTAGAAAATATTCGAAGTTCACAAGCGAAACTTTGTCTCGTGCGTTGTGTGACTGTCGAGCACCACGCATTATAATTTATTGCTTAAATAATTAATTTATACATTATTACCGCGATGTACCCGGGAATCCGCAGAAAAAATTAGTTACGTTCCAAGGGAAACCGCATGAACCGCGGGGCGCGATAGGTGAACCGCGATGAAGCGGGGGTTGACTGTATATATATATTATATATATATGTATGTCTATATATATATATGTCTTTAATATTTATATATTAATGTTCTATTATATATATATATGTATATTATATAATTATGTGTGTATGTATATTATATATAGTATATATATAATATATTGTGTATGTATATATATATATATATATATATATATATATATATGTGTGTGTGTATATATATATGTGTCTAGATGAATATAATATATATATATATTATATATAATATATGTGTGTGTGTGTATATATATATATGTGTGTGGTGTATATAATATATATATATATCTGTACACATAAACATACATATATATATATATTTTATGTAATATTATACATTGTTATATATTATATATATATGATTGTTTATGGCTGTGGAAATTCGCAGAACACCATAAAGGTCCGTAGTTCAGTTAGATCGATAAGTCTATTCAGTTAGATTTTCCCACCGTTGTTTAATGGGAATTATTCGTGTCACAGGGCTGTGATCCTTTG
>CM068960.1:8764152-8788676 GCA_035128595.1 Eptatretus atami
CCACTTCAACCTAAACCACAACTTCACCCACGCCACCAACCAAAGGCACACCACCCACGTTGCTCTCGACCACCGCCCTTCGCGCCGGTTCTCCACACGCCAAACCCACGCCCTCGTTATGTTTAACCGTTCTCGACGAAGCGACAGCAAACCAGTGGAATTGCCGAGCGCGCCTCGATCTTTCCCGCCCTCGATTCTCCCTGACCATCTTGTTCCGTGCCAAGTGCTTGATTCCTCTCTGCGCAGGCCCCTTGAGCTGCGCGCCGCTCTTCCCGTCTGCCTGCGGCAACTCCCCTGCAGGGATGGCTGGCCCGTTAAATCAGGGCACCACCCTTTCTTCTGGGGAAGACGGTTCACCGCAGGTTCTGGCAAGGATCGCCCTGGCTGGGCAAGAGACTGCGGAGCCCCTGCGGAACGCTGCCGCTTGTCCGCTCTCCTCTGTGCCCAACCGTCACCGCTGCTTTCCCTCCCTTACCCCTCCCCTCACGCAGATATTAAAGGCATGTTGCGCAGATCGCGCCGTCTGGCAGCTCGTTGCTGTTTCCCGTTCGTGCCTTCCCTCCCCCACATTCACCTACTTCCTCACCTCTCCCACCTGCTCCTTCACGCTCACCCCCGCCTTGCCGCTTCGCTCTCCCCAGTTTCCTTTTCCTCACCTCCGTCCGCTCCTTCTTCTCTGCCGTCCCCCACTTCGTTCCTGACTTCTCGGCGACATCGGTCCGTTTCCATCCTTCCTCGCTCCACCCCTCCTACAGTCTCCCTCCCTCTGCTCCCCCTCTTCCTCTCTCTCTCTCCTTACTGAGAGCTCTCCTCTTCGCCTTCCCTCCCGCCCCCCTCCGGGGTCTTTTCCCTCCCCATCCGCCATTGCCTTCGCGTGCCTTTGCTTCGTCGGTCTTTTTTAGGCTCCTGAATTTCCCGGCAGTCTCTAGTTGAAGACAGACGTGTGTTTTTCTGCTTCTGCTCGTCTCGTGGATCGTCTAATATATTAAACTTCCTCAAGCATTCACTGACGAACTCACTGAAGCTGCGTCTTGAATGTGTATTTAGCTTCGTTCATAGTTTTTTCCTTCGTGGGTTTTTCGGGGGTATATTGCCGCTGCGTGTTCAAGACTCGATACATCGAGTGATGCGTGGGCAGAATCGACGTGTTTTGATTCATCAAAGCAACGTCTCTCTGGGTTTGTTTTTTCTGGGTAAATCAGGAAAATTAATCCAGTTTTTCCAAAACAAAAGCGCGCCAGCTGAGGCCTTTTCAAAACTCCTCGCGTTCTCCCGAGAGGCTTTTCTTCGTGGGTCATCCAGGGGAACACATGCGAGAGGAGGGGTGGGCTTGGAACCTTGCCCGCGACCCGAGGGAAAATTTGGCGCCGCTCTCACCTCCTCATGCTGGAGAGGAGTGTGAGTGCTTGGAGCCTTCAAGCCTCTCCGATACATTGCTTCAGGCCTTGCCTAAGCGCCCATGCCTGGCGCAATGCCGAGGAGTAGTGGAGCTTGGATTCCACGAAATTGCAAGTCACCTCCTCATCTGTGTGGCGAGAGAAGGAGTGGAGCTGTCGGGACTTCGGAGAAGACGAATGCATCACCTCCTCAGTGCTGCCGAGACGGCTCTCGCCCGAGCTCGAAGTGTGCGAGCTTATCACCTTGAGAGAGTGGCATCACTTCTCCTCATTGTCTGGGAGCAAGGATTGAGAGTTACCCTGACTTTCCTGACAAACATGGCTCTCTCTCGCTCACTGCTCTTGTGCTCCCGAGTAGGGGGTAGTGAATCATTGCGAGTCCTTGTCCTCCCCAGCTGGACACCTGAGCCCGCATACCCACTCAAAGCAGTGCCCACCTGAGACGACCAGTGCGGCTAACCCGGCTTTGCCGACCTTCCCTTCCTCGAAATTGGCATCACCTTCCTCAGGCTGGGAGAGGAGTGTGATGCTATGGCGTCCCGAGACATGCACACCTTCCTTCTAATGCTGCGGAGAGGAGTGAGTCTGGACTCTCCGCGTCGTTGCTCGAATACTGTGCTTTATACTTTCGTCATATATAGCCTCCTTCCCACCTCAATGCATATGGAGAGGAGTGTGGTGTGAGCTATGGTTTCCCACGAGAATGTGCGCATCATCTTATACATGGCTGGCATGGAGGAGGATGCTTGAGCCTGATGGACAATACACCGAAATGCATCACCTTCATCTTTCATGCTGCGTGTGAGAGGAGTGGTAGAGACTTGGACGCTGTGCCTCAGAATAATAGTCATCACTCCTCATCTCTCTGTAGTGAGCACGTGATGTGGTGTGAGGCAGTGTCGACGTTTCACGATTCCAGCATGTGAGCTCATTCCTCTCTCCATTCGCCTGAGTACCTGCGAGAGGATAGAGTGGTGGAGCTTGACCCTTCATCGATATGACTGATGTCACGTCGCCCAATTTTCAATGATGCTTGCGATGAGTGAGTTTGAGAGATGGAGTACTTCGGACCCGAATTATTTCTCGATCGGAACATGCTCATCACCCTCTTCTATCAATGCTCAGCCATTAAATCGGCGCGATCCGTTGACAGGCAGTGGGGAGCTCAGCGTGGACTTCCATGAAAAGTTAGCATAAGATATCGTCTTCGGATTTTCTGGCGTGATAAATTACCCAGATTTGGAGTGGATAAGACTTAACTTTCTCGGACTGATCACTGCTGTTCAGCAATCCGTCCTTCATGGCTGGGAGGAGGAGTGGTATGTTTGGACTTTCCTGAAATGCATTTCACACGCCTCCATGTGGTGTAATAACGAAGGAGTGGAGCTCCGCTCGGACGTTATTTCTCTGCAGAACTGAAAGCCTAATCACCTCCTCATGCTCGAAGGCAGAGTTTGGGGCGGCTGTGTTGTGTCCAAGAGCCCTATCGCGAGCGTCCTCTTCCTCAGAGAAGTGTATTTCACCTCTCAACTCTGCGTGAGTGCAGTGCCCAGGCGCGGGATGCTTTGACTTTCACGAAATGTGACGGCCTACAATCACTCCCGCATGCTGAGAGATGGCCGCGCGGAGCTTGGACTTCTCCTGAAAGCAGAATCACCATCCTCATATTACTGGGAGCGGGCGGAAGCTTGAGACTTTTCCTGAAATGCATCACCTCCTCATGCTGGCCGAGAGGCGAGAGCGATGGTAGTATGCGACTGCGTTATTAAATTATAGCTTCGCCTATTACTACCGATCGTATCGATGCCTCCTCTACTGGCGCATGACCCTATCTCTTCATTACCTCTGCCACCCAAAGGTGCTGAGCAGAGGTGATGGTGTTCCAAATCCCTGTCGGTTTGTCTTATCTTTCTTTTCTGCCTGTAGAACAGGATCATCTCAAAACGTTTGTGGTGGCACGGATTGCTACTTTCAAAATTTGTGGACACGTGGTGTGGGTGGTTGGGGTGAAGACCCACCCGGACAGTCGTGGTTTCCGGCGTGGCTCCTGCCTTTTTGGCGCAAGTCTGTTGACAAGAACGAACTGAGAATTCATTGATTTTTGGCGTGAATGATCCTGACCTGGATCTGATGAATGTTGTTCACCAGATCTTTATACCATCTGAGTGATGGACTATTAGGTTAATAGTGATATTTAGAGAACAATGTCTTCAAAGTGTTATATGAAGAAGCTGATTTGGGGCCATTCGCACGCCGCCCAAAACTTGGAGGTGGACAAGGCTTTGTTTGTGTGTGTATGCGATGAAATAGGACAAGTTGATTGGATTGTTTGGTTGCAAGATCCAAAATCCTGGATCTCTGTGGAGTAATGCCTTAATTTTTAAAGTCGATTCTTCATCTTTGACCAAGAATTGAGTAGTCCTAATAAACGACAAATACAATGTCATTGATATATCTCTTCAACAAGTTGTAGGTAACGCGGATATTACAAACTAAAACTGGTAGATGAACAGCATATGTGTGCTGGATTAATTCATAGTTGACAAAAGTAACATAAAGCTGATTTCCATTTTTGATAGATAGGTCAGAGTATAGTAACGCGTGATATTATTATATATATATATATATATGAGATTCCAGTAAACAATATTCTATACAATCCTGCGTTATTTGTTAAGTTGTGGCATCACAAAAAAAGAAAGACACCTAGTTTCGGAGACAAGCTGACACGGCCTTTTCCCATTACTTATTGTTTTCTCAAGACTGCGTTGGGTCAGGTGTTCTACAACCTGTAGTTTGGTTCTTGATGGTCCGAATGCTCTGTTGGAACCGAACCTGCGCTTTTTACAAATTTAAATTTTCCCACATGTAAGAATGTAAAATTATAAACATTGGGTCCTCATCATGCGGACTGCAGTAATGTGCCCGCTGCTACCGCTGAAACGAAGTTGTGCTGCACGATCCTGTTATGAACTAATAAGTGCCTCGACTAAGTTTTAGACCATGATTTGTGAGTTGTACTGCCCATTTGTGTGCACTCCAGGTGTAAATTTTGCTGTTTCGCACAATCCAGTTAGTGTATCATGTAAATAAAGTCCTATTTTCTATAGTAGACAGTCATATAAAAAACATATATATATTAATGGCGGAAGGTCTAGTCTAGGTGTGTGTTACGACCACGGTTGTTTTCTTCGTGCAGCGCGGTCAATTTCTTCACATGCCAAGAGTTTAACTACTGGCTGTTTCTTCCACCCTTGGTGGAGTATCTTTTCTCCTTTTCCTCTGTGTTCAGTTATTACGGTTATTAGCTATGCACATATAATATCTGGTACTGTATTTGGCATCGCTCTGCTTATGCCTGTCTGTCTGCCTCGTCCTGTCGTCATGGTAATCGTCGTACTAGAGACGTATCAATATCAGTATATGATTGAGAATCGAACTTGCATTCTTAATGATAGCTTTAGTTATAATAGTTTCTTACTCTTTAAAACACACGGCTATTGGCAGTCTCTCCAAATTTGTCAGAGAAAACTCCTGACCAACTGCAGGTTATCAGTACTTTTGGTCTAAAGGTGGCAAAAAGTAATGAATTACATCCTGACCTATATACAGCGCTCCATCCCTGTCATGTGTGTGAGTAACTGTAATTGTCGCTGTTGTGTCCGTGTGCTACTCAAACAGTTGATAGAATTTGAGAAATATGCAGATTTCCAAAGTAGAGTGGAAACTTAACTGTGCTGTTTGTGAAGATGATGTGTCATAAAGTGACACAAAAATCAAACTGTAAGCTCTATATGGATTATATAAACGTGAATAACTAATTTTTTATACATGTATATGTATATGTATTGTAAACATGTATAAACTGAATATATATTGTGGTGTATGGTTATGAGCGAATGAGATAATATGTGGAGATGTTCATCGTAATTATGATATATGTTAGTGTATAAATCGTTTCGAAAGGTATATAGATAAATCTTATTACATATACTGAATCCTCACGTTTTTAATATAATCTTATTATAATTACATCATATTTAAGTACGTGGATAATTTATATTAATATCTATTAATAACTACTTATGAATTTTTAGTAGATAAGACTAATTTCGCTACTTTTAGTAGCTTTAGGCACTCCTTTTGATAAACTTCTCCTTAGTATATATATATGTATGTTGAGGTAGTATTGGATAAAGCCGGTGGAATAAAAAAAAATATTTGGCTCGGAGCGGATAGGGTCGTGCGCTCTCATGGGCAGGGCATGGACAGTAGGAGAAGAGCTTTAAATATAATAGATATGCTGAGATGTTTTGTTCATGGGGGAGTTCGCATGTCCACAAAGAGCAAAAATGGATGTCATATAAGAGGAGTAGGGATATCAACACCCGAAGGCCACTCAAAGTTGGTGGACCTTACAAAGAACTTCAGCATTCATGCTGACTCGGCCCTGAGGGCCACGGAGTAACTGAGATTCAGTATTCAGACAAAACATCCTGCAATGCCTTGCTTTATATTAACAACAGATATATTATGTATATTGTTTACCGCTGTGAAAATTTCGCAAAACACCATAAAGGTCCGTAGTTCAGTAGATCACAACGTCGTGTGTGCAGTTAGATTCCCCCACCTGTTGTTTAATGGAAATTATTCGTGTCACAGGGCTGTGAGCCTTTTGAGATAAGCCCGTTTACTTTCTCACCTATCGTTTTATTTTTGGACCCCAACCACACCTTCACACCTCCCAAACACAACAAACCGACCATTTACAACAACCACCACCCTTCAAACCTCACACTAACCAGCAACTGCAACACTATGCATATCCAAACCACACATCCTACCAGTCTAACCCTCCACTACCCACACTGCGTTTTGCTCATTAACTCGACCACCGTCCGGTTCTCAGTCCATTGTATGGGCTCTAGCATACTCCACACGCCAACACCGGACCCCTCTTCCGGTTTTATGTAAACCGCCACGCTCCACTCTCAGCCAAGGTCTCGATATAAACCAGATTGCCAGTTCGGCGAAATCGATTGGCGCTCCACGCCACAATGGTACTCCACTTTTTCGGTCAGCGGGTGCCTTTTTCCCGCTCTGGATTGTCTCGCCTCGACTGTGCAATTTTCTGATTCTCTCTGGCCCCTGTGAGGGCGGCGCGGCTGGGAAGACAGACATTTGGGGCGTAGAAAAGGCACACCCTTTTGTATCACACAGTTCTGGTCCGGGGAGGCTACAATTGTTTGTGCACAAATGTATTCAGGAACGGCAGGTTAGTGTGAAGGCTGATTTCTCAGCGGAGTGAATCCATCCCGAACCAACGCGGCGTACCGCCCTTCTTGAGTCCTATGTCTCTACTGTCGCTACCCGTGGCGCACAAATACTAAGGCGTGCCAGGATCCCACGGCTCATGGCCAGCTCAACATTCTAATCTTGTTGCTCTCTCTTGCGTCAGCAGCATCGGTGCGCACAGCCTCGAGTGTGTAACTCCGCCTTATCCTTCCGTCTGACCTGGCGTTTGAAGAGTGTCGTAGAGTCTCCGGGTTCAACTCATGGTTTCTTTCTCGCTTAGTGTCTTAGGATATTCTTTCGTTAGTACTCATCTTACTGTAAGACCCATGGAATAGCGGCTCGCAAAGTTCTACACTTCGAATAATAGATGCCACAAGATCCATTCGTGTTTGACCTTTCTTTCTCGTCCTCGGGATCGCCGTAGCTGCGCCATGCTTCAATTCCTGCAGGTGGCTTTCCGTGGGCTTCTATTTATTCTTGTTTACCCGCGCAATACGACGCCTAATTGGTGGATGGCAGTCGGTGTGCCAAGCATCGGCTTGGCGGTTCCAGCCGCTTTGGGTCTTTTTGCGTGCGTCGGGATATAATCAGCGGTGTACTTCCATATTATCAAAATCAACACGGAATTCATATTTTCGACTCGATTCTCGATTTAGAGCGCAAACTACTCACATTGTGGTAGGCCATCAAGAGGTTACGGTGCCAAGAGCCGAGACGGGAAATTGGTCTCAAAGCGCTTTACGTCGAGGCTTCTTCGCCGGCAAGCGTAACTGCGCCTATCCTGTGTGTGGAGAGACTCGCGATTCTCTGCGAGAAGCAGCTCGCCCACGATCCGCACCACGAGGGGGTGCAGCGTAAAGGCAACTGTAACGTCTCGTGGATTCGTTCGGTCGCGCCAAGTCCCACGCCATGAAAAGCGCCCATTCAGGCCCAGGTCTGACGCACCCCCTTTGTCTATGGGTGGTCTTTTCGTTTATCTTTGTTCTTCGGTTCGACGTTGGACTGAGTGTTGGGAACAACCGGCAGTCACCTAGACAATACCCATCACAAATTCCCAAATGCGAACCGGCGCTCCGGCGTCCACTCACTATAAGTCCATAACTAACTGCTTAAGTGCCGAATATTGTAGGCTGAGTGCAGTTCATACAGTATGCCCTTATAGCTCGGCTCACATTGTACCTGATTGCTCTTCACTTTATTTTGACTTCCGGTTGACCTGCCGGACAATATTTGATTGACCTGTCATATGTTGATCCTTCCTCGAACACTAATGTAATATGAGCACCAAATAAATGCCTCAAGATCATTAGTGATGAGTTACCCAACTCGCCAAACTTAAACCGATTATCGAGCATGCTCACTCCTATCATCCAATTTCACATGCGAATCTGCCATCACATATGCGTGCGGCAATAATTAATTGGAGGTTGTTTAAATAACCGTCCGATACAATCTAGAATCTGAATTCCGTTCGTCAGGCGGATGATAACTCACCCCCAATCTACTCGCATAATACAATCTTAACATACTTAACTATACTACTCGGTTATAATCACTACGGCAGAACTAAACGAACGCTTATACCTCTCGTATGAGCTATAGTATTGCGCTGCTCCTCCAGTTTATAAGCTGACTACTCTTGACCGCCCGAGGTACGCCGTCTCTCCGTATATAATATTTTTTAATGCTAAAGAAATAAAAGCTATATTATTAATGTATGTGTGATGGTACTACTAGCTATGTAATTTGATTAATAACTTAGTGCTATATATCGAGATTCGGCGTAGTGACTCTATATTCTGACGCGTGAGTATAAGTAATATATAGAATGAGTGGCTCTAGATTCCGGGTTGGTGGGGTTACTATGACACTCAACACTTGTTCCGCACTGGTTCATACACAAGTCGTTCATGGTTATGGCAATTTGAGCTACACTTCGCATTTTCCAAGGTCATGTATTTTACTGAATCTGACCAGTTCGTTGATGAAGCAGTTCCAAGATCCGAGCTTGCATCCTACTAACTTCATGATGAGAAAAGCGGATCGCATTATCGCACAACGCCGGCTCTCAAAGGGCGCGAAATTCAGTTGACAATATAATAGCGCCTTCATATGAGCTGCACACCTATAATACCACTTTTGTCTTTGACATAATTTATATATATAGCCTATTATATACCAGCTTGTCCCGTAACGTATGAAATAAAATTATTGAGTGATTCTTATATAACGTGGCACACTAGTCTAATAAATACGTTAATGGTGATTAAAATAGTACTGCTGAGAATGTTCTATGTAATACATTTATTATATTACACAGACGCCCGCTGAGCTCATTGTTACTAGGCTTGTCTACGAACACAAAACCGATACTCAGACTGTTGATATATAGGACCAGACTCCTACTCGTACTTTCTCGAAGAATATAGTTCCGCTGAGCCGGCTCTAGGTGTTCTACGAACCCTGCATACCTATATTAGTGTTCTTTCGATGGTCCAGCTGTTCGGGCTTACCGACTGTCTTGTTCCTCGTTTACAAATTAATTCTCCCAGAATGTAGAATGTAAAATTACTACTAGCGCGATATGGAGTCTCGTCACAGTTCCCAACGATCTACCCTCTCTTGGGACGGTGCATAAGTTCTAGTAAGGGCAATACGCGATTCGCTGTACACGGAATCACGACTACGCTTGCGTTACTGGTAGACTGACTCATACTCGCTCACCACGTCGATATGACCCGTAATGGTTATAGCTGTTACAAGATGGTACCAGACGCCGTGGTGGGTGGTCCATTTTGCCATGTGTTCTCACTTAGTGTTAATTTTTTTTTTCTCCATGCTTCGGTTTATAGTAACCTATAAGTAGTTGTGACTACTCTTCGGCGCAACTTGCTCGACGATAGTTTTTGCGGTTATATAGATGAAGTGATAATAATAGGCTGGCCGGCTCAGGGAACATTTAAATAGTGGAACCCCCGACTAGAAAGAGGTCGAAGTTGTTTCGTTTCTACTCATCACCGTCCTGTCCAGATTCTTCCTCAAGTGTTTCTCTGATGTTTCTTCCACCCTGTGGAGTATTTTTTCCTTCCTCGTGTTCATGTATTGATCTTTGCTTATGTCCTCGCAAGAAAAACAAAAATAAAATCTGAATATATAATAAAGAAAACAGAGTCAACGAGGTCATGGAATCAACATACGTGTGGCTTATCAGTAAAACCAATCCCATACTCGACGCCGCTCTTTGTTTCAGTATGGACCGACTTTATCCGATAACGATCTCATACCAGTGTGTGTTCTGTACACGTAACGTGTGTCCGACGTAGTGTGTGTGTGTGTGTGTGTGCGTGTATTGTATATGTGTGTGTACTATATTATGGTGATATATATGTATTATATATATAATTTATACATGTATATTATTTATGCTTATGTATAGATATATATATGTACTATATATGGTACATATATAGATGTATATTTATATATATATTAGTGTATGTTATATATGCTATATAGTACTAAATACACTATATATACATAGATATTATATTAGTCAACGATATAAATATATCGTATTAACTATATAGGCCTACAACTTTTATATATATATAGGCCTAAGCATAATGCCGCGGAACGTTATATATATTACAGTAATTATAAGCCGGTAGTGAGGTCATAGCTGGCATACTGTCGAAAAAATTGGCGTATCTAAGCAATGTGGTCCGCCGCTTGTAAGGAATTACTTAAGGATCGTATAGGTAGCAAAACTGGGGATGTCAGGTGCCTACTCTTACTCAGGCACTCGGTGGAATGAGTGGAATTTACCCTAAGCCAGCGAGTGTATGCCATAGTGCGAAACCTCCATCTCTCAGTTACCGATTCCACTGCATAACTACTCGGTATGCTTTTGAGTCGCATAAACATTAACGAGTACCGAAAAATGTTCAAGTTTGCACAATCGGTAATTCACACAATTATCGTGAGAGTGTCGGACTGCTGTGTGGTGAACAAGAGGTCTAAATTTGAAAATCCGGCTCAATTGTTTTGTGCACAATGGTATTCCGGGACGGATTAGTGTGATTCTCATGAACAGCCGACCAAACCCGTAGGATTGAGTAGCATTTGGCGCGAAGGACCTCCAGCTCTTCACATATAATCGATTTTGCACTAATTTGACCTTTTTGACCCACCCATTTTTTGCCAGCGTATTCGGGGCAATTTTTTCATACAGGTCGGGGGGGCATACGCTGGCGCTAAAAAAACACTACCGCAAGGTGACAGCGGCTTTGGACACTTCGATGTTCTTACTTTGCGGTTATGATTATAAATCCGCTCGGTTCAGCGCGCAGGCCTATAATAGCCCTACTCCACTGAGTCCTACGTCGGCGATACGCTGCCGCGCTCGCTATGCATAAGTTAATATCGTTGGGCATAGTTTTTTGTTAACCGCCGACAACACGTCAGCCATTGCGTTGATATAAGTTAAACTAGTATGTTATCGAAACATTCTGTGACAGTTCTTACTAATACGTTATGCATACCTCCCAAACTCGTATAATACGTCCAAAAAAACTGGAAAAAAAACATCAATAGTCAGCGTACCGCCAGCGCGTCTCTCTATAGCAATGCAAATTTCTGGATACTCCTAAGTTCTCGCATCCTTCGAGGCAAATGTCTTGTGCTAGATTGTATCAAATTGAGCATCAAGGAGTAATGAACTGCTAATGAGTCATGTCATTCAGGCTCATTATAGGACTGCACTACCTGGGTGATGAAACTGTCCGAGAGGGGGCCTTCAAGTTTATACAAAGACAACCAAATATGTTTTAGCGTGCGCCGTCCACTAATAAGTAGCTGAAAAGGGGCGCTCGAGAATAAAGATTCCAAATTATCTAGAAACAAATCCGGATAATCAGATATATTGTTTTAGAGCAAAAATGCACGTGCCCTGATTGATCTCATATCGGTGGCCAGAGATTCATAAACCATATGGAATAATGGCACTTTCGGAGATTGATTCGCAGTAATACGGCGTGTTGGCAAAATGCAGCTTCTGCCAGCACAGGGGAAGGAAAATTAAGCCTTGAAAAGTTGCATGAAATCAATTCCTGCAGTCGTGGACGTTCTCTGGGTACCGTTTTCGAAGGTTGTTTCGTTTGTTGCTAGGGAACCAAAAGCTTTGGGCTCCTAGCAACATCACAAATGTTAAAGCACCCCATAACTGGTCATATAGATGTTGTACCTTAATGCGACCACTTTGTTTGGTCAAACAATCGGCCCACCATTTTCTAGTCTGACTCTAAAGACGTGTAATGGAGACCAGAGACGTGAATAAGCAAACATTGCCATAACAACACCTTCCAAACAACATCAGGAAGAAGATTACAGCTTGACAATAAGGTATTGTATCGGCTATTTCAGTTGACCCAACTAATTATGCATACTCATATGTGCAGTAATAAGTTAGTAGTATATTATGGTATCCAATATAATTTGAACTCAAAAGACATATACAAAGGATAACAGACAACGATTATAATATAATCCCTAAAATAGTTATAGTAATAGGTTACTATTTTCCTTTGGAGAAAATTGCATAAATGATCATAGTACTGTAAATGCGTTGATCATAAGTGTGATTAAGTGTAACAGTTGTCTCATTGACCACCTAGTCAAAGATAGTGCATCATTATGGAATAATGCTATATGATGATGATATGTATATAAGGTATACATAGTAAACTACTGATACAGGTAGATGAATGGAGTATGTTACTTGATACGAGTGACCCAACAGCCCGCGTCAAACACACTCAATTCATAAGACATAGAATCTTTCTCCGCCGCATTTTGTCCCTCAACCAGCAGTTTCTTGACAATTTTATTAGCCACTCATAGCATCCCTCTCTCAACCTGAAATTGCCTCTACTTAAAAGTTACTAAAGGCCCTTACTATCGTTGCACACTCCTTGACGCGGATCTATCACAGCCATCATGTATCAGCCGACGAGTGACTGAAATAAATTTGTCCCATAAAAACAACCCGACCATCTATACACTGGCACACAGTCATAATTTACTGCTAGCAATGGTCCAAGTGATAACGTCATTATAGAACACCGACAACCGCTTACGGCAATACGCGACTTTCAGTCTCAGTGTTCAACTAGATACGCTGGGCGGATGTGTACACGTGGCGATGGGAAGTATCTTCAGAGTGCTGCACATACCAGTTTGACACTGCATGCAGGCCTCGAGTGGCCCAGGAAAGAAAGCCAATGGGGTGCTAAGATTGGCCAAAATTAAAGAAAAAGAGGCTTGACTGGGACATTAAGCCATTGCCCCAGTGGAACCTACTCGACACTGGACGACTAAGAAAGGGTGTCCGCTGTAGCTGAGTTAGAGCAGCAAATTTCTCCATCGCTTTGAAATTTACTTTGCAGACGTAAATATGTCAAGCAGAATTATTTAAATTTGCGTTACTTGCACACGTTCTACTCGCGACGCATGACGCGTGCCATAATGGTTTGTTAGCACATTACCGCGATCGGCGCGTTCGCGACACACGGTTACTGTAAGTGTATACTCGTAGAGTCGGTAAGAGCAACGTCGAGAAGGATGGTTCCTCAGTTGTAATTGGTTAGCTGTCTAGATGTCTCAGACTCCCTGATTTTCTTTTTTTTTTCATATAAATTTCATGTTGTTTTTTTATGGCATTGCGTATGACTGGTATGTTTGACACTTCCATTTCAAGTGCGGTTGTAAATATAATATAATTAATAGGCGCCTAAAGCCGGTGCGACAACTCGATATAATCATTAACCGCATCGTATGAAATCGAAGTTGTTCAACGATCACCGTGCTCTTTACGTGCTGGATAAGCGCAAAGAAAAAAAGAATTACAACAACAAAGAATAAATTATAAGAACAAGGAGCAGGAGAGTCCTGTGAACACGTGCGAACGCCGTAACCATTACTGTACCTGACGGATCTGTACCTCGACTAGGTAACTGCATACAACAGGGTGAACGGGGTAGTCGACGTGTGTCAACAGAATCGCAGGGCTTGAACGTGCCACTACAACCTTACATTTTGCGCCAGCTGCATATGCAGGAGCACGTCGTCGGAAGTTCATGCAATTTGGACATACTGCTGCGCTCTGATAAAGATTTCCAACATGCTGAAAATTTGGTCGACTACTCGGCCTAGCTGTGACTACGACGTCAGGGTTCATCCTAAGCAAATGATAAACGACCTATGCAGCGTTGCTTCAACATACCCTCCAAGCTTGTTTCTTGATACGCAGAACTATATACGAAAACAAGTTACCCATAACGTATATCTGACGTAAAGAAAAAGAACAAACGGCGTAATGCTTTCAACATCATTGAGGATCAGCACAGCTTCCAAGACTTAAACACCCCATCGAGCTGGTTTGGGTTTGTGGGCCAGAACGTACTTCGGCAATAGAACAAGTATTTACAGTACTCGTCGGCATACGCTGGGTTAAGGAACGTCAAGGCGAAAGCAACCTAACAAGTGCAACCATTTGTGTTGTGACAGCCGGTGCATTACCTCCATGCAACAACTTTACCGAATGTCTATGTCGGTTTATGTGCCTCTCTCATCTTTTCGGTCGGCCGCCGCAAAGTTTGCCCTTACGCCGCTCAAGCTAGATAGCCTACTCCACGTAAGGATCGGTCGGGCGGCATACGCTGAAGTGACGGCGTTACAGCTATGCATAAGTGTTAGTACTATTCTGTTCATATAACGACCGGTCATTCTATGTCTTTCGTGAAAACCGACCGTATATCTCCATTGGCGGTGTCACACAACACCCTTCTTCGCGTCAACAAACCACGCTCTGAGATTCGGTGATGATAAGTTTCAGACTAATATAGTTTTATCGAAACAGTCGGCTAGTGGCGGGTTGACGGTTTACCTCAATGAGGCGTTTATCATATTTAACCTTTTCCAACTCCTCAAAGTATAATTAAGCTACGTTCCAAAACTAGTAAAGAAAAAAATCACAACATCGCAATACTGTATTTATCTATCCGCGAAGTCCCGATTGATCACTACATCATAGCTATGATTTCTACTTACACTCACATATTTTGACTACTCCTGCCCATACCTCCGTGAGCTAAGTGCAGCCATCAAAAGAACGTCCATGTTGTTTGACATAAGCACGGTATAATCTGACCAGAGTTAAAAAAAAAGTTCTATATGATGCTTCCCAAAAAAACACTTGAAATAGTAATGTTCACAGTTGAGACGATTTTTGTTTTAATATATAAGGCCCGCATCCTTTTCTACATTGAAAACTCAGTAATGGATGACTTATGCTAAATGCTATGCCTCTTCGGCATACAAGCAATAGCGATAGGAATATTGAAGCTCTTGAAAAGGTGATGCAAACAATATCCTGCCAGCTCCTAGTCCCAACTTTGACGTTGGCATATTTTATGTACAGTTTATACAGTAATCCCTCTGTCTTAACGACTGGAAACACAAAAAGCAGATCTAAGAGTTAGTTGCGAAACCATCTTCTGCCGTCATCTGTTTGTGTGTTTGGTTTAGTGTGTAGTGCTATTATAGTTTTTGGCTGTACTGTAGGCATAATATTGTAACTCACTGCAGGACAGTAGTAGATATATTGTATCTAATTGTGAGAAGAAAGAAAAAAGACAATTAACAAAGGAAGACAGACAAGACGGGAAGAAGACTCCGAGAACCTCGTATATGAGCCTTTCAACTATAAATATTAGTGAGCACCTTAACGGGTCGTTTCCTTTAGTGTTCAGGAGGAGAGAAAATGCAAAGCAAAGCAAGGTGTCGGTTAGTACAGTTTCCTAACACCCAAATCAAAAGGCACTTGAAACTGAGGAAACTCTGACAGGAAGATGTCTGGCAGACCCAAAGCCACAACACAATCAGAAAGACAAGTTCTGAAGTCAAGCTAGATGCGCTGTGTGTGTGCTTGTCATAGTCGCTCACATGGAACATCTTTGCGTTTTCAAGCACAAAACTTTAACAAATCTGGTTCACGAAGGATCAAGATTAACCAGTATAGGAGTGCTCAGTTGTGCTCAAACTATTCTTTTGAGAATAAAGCTACTCTTGTGATACTCACAATCCATCGTAAGGTTGTAATCATAGTGTCGTGGCTTTTGCGTCCGAGCTTACGGCTTTCCAAAGGACAGCTTTTATTTAGACCACTCAGTAAAAGAAAGCCATTGCTTTAAGATGGCAAAAAATAAGATAAGTATATAGGATGGAGTCTCTCCGTTATAGCTCATGGGCCCAGTACTTAAGTGCGACTGCTTGTATTGTTTGTTTGTGTTACAGGAATTGCCATAGTGCTACCAAACTTGTGAAAACTGGAAGAGTCTTGATGGACCGTGATAAGAATTCAAAAATTTTAAATCTCTTCGGTTGATTCACGCAGGAATTTTTGCTATTCGTGTTCGCAGTAGGTGAATGGTTGGGTCCTCACGATGTGACATCAACTGTTCATAAGCGATGGAGAGAGAAGCGTGCGATGAGTCTGTGTCTCTCTATAAAGTGGATCCGAGAAAGTCAGCGTGATTTCGCCAGCATGTTTGTTGACACCCACTGAGAACGAAAAAGGTGCTACCACACATATTTGCTGCGAATCCACCAGCATGAATCATCCATTAAGAGTATACCCTATTGTATGGTCATATGAGAGCTCTTTTAGTTAAATTTAATTAACGATGGAGTTATACCTGTTGGATATCATTTTCCTCAGCAACTTCACGTATTCTTCACCAGTTTATTTTAGAATAACGCTTACCCGAGGGCATAAAAAACGACACTCCATCCAGGGTGCCTTTGTCAGATACTTATCCGAAAGAGACAAGAAGTAACAACCGCGCACGGCTCAGCTTCAAAATCATCGCGAATGGCCAGCACAGTCTCCGTTATGCACGACTTAATCATATTAGCATGACCTCTTCAAAAATGTTAATTTGCCCGATACTCTTATCTCGATGGGCTTATGTTATGGGTGCGTTGCTTGAGCACGGTAGGGTGACATGCGAACTCAGTAACCGGTCAGTGCGAAGCAAAAGTAGTAGCACCCCTTACAAGCTAGTGGTTAAAAAGTGACAAACAATGTAGCCTCTCCGCAAATTTTGGTTATTGCATTGACACAGATTACCATATGTTTTAGTTGCCGTTGCTTGAATCCCTCTGCACGTTTGCCCCTCGGGCCAGGCGGGGACTGGAAAATAGTAAGGGAGGATTTAATGTTTTCTCAGCTTGCTTTTTTCTGTTGCACCTTGTGCTGTCCTCAGACCCCATTGTTTAGTATCTCTTGATTGTCCTGTTCACTACCCCACACCATCTTTCGAATGGGACGCTCTCTGCACAACCCTTCTAAGAGGAGATAGTAGGTGTCCTGTGTCACGCGCCGGGCACCTCGCTCCATGCTCACGGGTCCTGTGGGTCGGGCTGTATCAAAACTTTCAAATGCAGCGATAAAAAACGCCAGTTTAAGTCCGATTGGACTTTACACGAGAGACTTTGGAGTCAGGGACATGACACAAACTAAGTGCGCTGAGTAAGCCTCAATTATAACAAGTAGCATCATACCTTGGACCTTATAAAATGCTCTCAAACTCTTATTTCCATAGGTGTTATTTTTGTTTTTTGTGCAGGCAGATCATGGAGGATATGATGCAAAGTTTGGATAATTATATCACTCATATATTATTCCGGCCATGTATTCCTCGACTTTGCCTCAGACGATGCAATTTCACTTTGTACTTACTTAAACTCTTAAAGGATGTAGTCTCTCCTGTTTCAATTTGTCCATCATCTTCAGTTTCCACCAAATGCACTCCAACATAATTGTCCATCTGCTGTGGTTAGTTTAATATGTGAATAGAGTCTCATGTATATGATATTGATAAATATGCGCGAGGGATGATAAAGACTCGCTGTGTGGACGAAGAGGTACAACACACGCACCACGAGAGATACAGCGCTCATAGAATGTGTCCACCCTGTGACAGATCAGCCTTCATACAGCGTCCAACTCTGCGACGGCTGCTGTGATGTGCGGACGCACCTCACTGGTGCTGCATCTAGATTTCTTGGTTCAAAATTCGGTCATAATGGTTTGGAAATCGGTCACTCCGTCGATTAGGTCAATCATACCTATTTCGATGTGTTGGCTCTCGATGACCGTAATTTCGAGTCCTTGAATAATATTATTCTTAATCTTACGCGTCACACGTACAGCAATCTCTAGAAAGTTACTTATCGCGTTTATGAGAGAGTACGTATAATGTCCTTCCGATCAAATGGTCACCCACCGAGACCCCATCTCTTATTTGAAAATTTGGGGCGTCACACTTTTTTCCAAAAGACACGTCACGTAAGTCTGATTATATTATCTAGTACAAGGTCAACCGGATCGAGTTTTCAAAGTGTATAGATTCATTTGTCGCTTCAGGCACATATCCAAAAGTTGCCTCATGCTACTAGACATGTTCGTTCTTAGTTTGTTTGCTGCTAATAGAATATGTATCTCGAGAGAAAACGCTTAGTTTCTTCTTTTTTACGAATCGACAGACGCAATCGTCAAAATTGAACAACTGATGTGAGTGAGCCAAATTGGGTAGTGATTTATACAACAGAGAAGAGAACTTGCAATGCTTGCTTGCTCATGTGCTTGAATATTTCTCTCCTTAGTAAGGTGAGCATACGCTTGGGAAGATCACTAGATCTCAATGTCGGAATTGGCGATTCTGATTTTATTAATTTTTTATAGATTTATGATTTTAAAAATAAATTTTTTTTTATATACTTTAAATAATCGATGAGTTATAATTTAATTTTTAAAATATAGTGGGCTTAACTGTTGATTTTGCCTTCTCAAAGCCTATTGAAGAAGACGGCTAGGGTGCCTAACGAAAACGATATATAGCTACTGTGTAGCATAGTCATTCAAATACTAAGAAATGTATTTGTTTGACATCAGGTGCTGGGCGCCGAGGTATAATATTCTACTCTGATCAGTGTCACAGAGGCTACATCGGGCACATTGCCGTCCCGCCCGCCGCGCGACCAGGTACCTCTCCTCACAAATCAACACGAGCAATGTCGCTCGCCGCTCTTTCCCTGACTTATGTTAATGAATACAATAAAAAATGCGTGCCCCAAATCGCTTTTGGTATTGTGGAACCGTATTTCTTGACCCGTGAGCCTGCACCCAGTTCTTCAGGACTCTTGGGCCTTGAAAAAAAATGATGACTGTTGGCGTTTCTAGCCTAGCAGTGTGCTTTCACTGATATCCCCGTGTGTATGCGATAAAAACTGACCAATTTGCAAATTGATTACTAGCACATGTCTGCGAGCCAACACACATAAATGACTGACTGTATGCCCGACACTCACGACTCGACATCGAGTCCACCTGTATCGCCCAAGCCGCTCCCCGAGGGGAAGGGAACCAGACGGTCGACGGCCCCAACGGTCTAGCTAATATCCTTGCGCGTGAGTGGTTCTTTCTAAACAAAGTTTATATGATACGCGAGTCAATATTTATTTGAATCAGTGCTACATATACTAAACTGAGACAGTGTGCTGAGCTGCTTTTACCCTCTTGTACGTTTTAATTCTTCCACAGAGCTCTTCATTCTTCCACAGCACAATAGTACGAAACGCTATATTAGAAAAACAAAATGTTAAAATATATGCTTAGCAAGAGCTGTGCCTGTGCATACTTACCCATGAGCTTACCGAGACCAGCAAATTTGCCTTCGGTTGGAGATGGGACACCTCCGGACGGGGTCAGATTTCGCCGCTATTGCGTGTGCGGTGCTCGGAGGACTGCTGTGAATCCGGAACTTTTGATCTCGATGTTTGTGCTCACTAAAGCCTGAATTAGAATGTTCTAGAGTTCTTCACAATCTCTGGAAATTATTCCAGTGAAATTGAATTCCTATTTCAAAGTTCACACTTAGCGCCTACTATTACTCTGAAAAATTGGTGCTATGATTGAACATGTACTCCATACCCATTAAAAACATTAATATGTTTATTAGATATGAAAACAGAATGTCAGAGAACATTCTACCTATTTGTCGCAAGCGTGACATTGACTGGTGGACGATAATCTCTAAATATTTCTACAGTGAGCGAAAAATCTGTGGAGTGGAAAATACATTTCAATGGCAAGCAAAGTTTTGCGACTGAGTGCCAAATAAAATTATCAAAAAACACGGCATATGCTATGTCAGTGCAATACCTTTCCTTTTGTTGTTATTGGTGAGTATACGTTGGACATTCTCAATTGGGCTCGTCCCCGGATAGTTGTTTGTAAATTTTAACCTTTTTGCTATGCTTTTTTATTAATCTTTGTTAAATTGTTACGTGTTAAGGTGCGGGTTATTAAAGTTTTAAGAAATTGATTTGAGTTGTTCGGTTATGCGATGTGTGTTATACAGTGGCTTGCTAAAAACGGCTAGACTAGGAGCACGTCTTTGTTTGCTCGTATCTTCCACCAAATTTCTACATATGTGCTGGGGGGGCGTACCAGGTCACGGTCACCGGGCACAACTCCCCCCCCCCCCCCCCCTCCCAAAATTCCCCGTGGCTCCCGGGAGGGGGCCATCTAGGGATCGTACGGACTTGCTCGCAGCCTTTATTTCAACTGTGCACCTGATTTTGGGGGAATGAATCTCCCTGGACCTGTGCCAAGAATGATTCTCTCGGCCCCCGTGAGGCGCGTGGGGAGGGGGGCGAGAGGGCAAGCCCCTTTTCTGGAAGCTTCCTGCAGGAGCTGGAAGGGGGGGCGGAGCAATAAACGGGGAGGAGCGAGGCATTGGAACTGGGGGAAATAAGGGCGCGCAGGACGCCAAGTAAAGAGTAGTTGTTGTTGTTGGGGGCTTTTGTCGTCGTCGAGGTGGGGCCTTCTCTTTGGGAGCGCCAAGCGTGTCTCCTGTGATGTGTGCGGTGGTCCGGGTCGAGGGCGAAGGACGCGGAGGGAGGCGCCGCTTTGCAGCTCTCCACGCAACCTGCGCACCCGGAGGAGAGCGCCGGAGAGAGCTCGCCCACCATCGCACCACGAGGGTGCAGGTAACCGCAACGGTCTCGTGGGGTCCGTTCGGTACCAGGCTCCACGCCATAAAGGTCTCGGACCCTGTCTGGCGCCTCATCTTTGGGGTGGCCTTTCTTCCTTTTGAATGAATGTTGGTGCGCCGTGTCTGTAAGTAAAAACTGTTAAGTGACTAGATGATTGCTTATAGACGGTCGAAGTGCTTTCACCTTGCTCGTGTCTTTGCCCCGTCCCGTGCATGATTGTTTGCCTGTATACGTGTTTTGAATACCTGCATTTATTGCATGCTGTATATGTGTGACTGTGTAAATAAATGTGCTTGTGTGAATGTTACCCGTTCGTCGTGTCTTTTTCCCCATTGGAACGCCATATTGCATCTCGAATATTAGTTGGGTTTTAAATACCCGTTAAATAGAATCGGGTCGCGAGGTCGGGCGATAATACCCGCTCGGTTATCACTGCAGAACGGAACGGACTGCTTGAGCGGTTCGTGTCCAAGCCGACCTGCGTCGAGGTACGGTCTCCCGGTTGGCTACCCGGCAGGTACTTAGGTATATCGATATTCGGCGATTGACCCTATTTGCGCGGGTAGAAAATTGGCTAGGCCATGTGTGGGGTTGAAGACCCACCCGTGACAGGTTCCGGCGTTGTTCCAGAAGGTCACGACTGATTGGCTGTCCGGGCGAGCGGCTACTATTCGTGGAAAACGGTCGTTCGCACGCCGGTGGGCGCGGATTCGTACAATATATTTAATATATATATATTAGTGTGTGTATATAATATATGTGTGTGTGTGGTGTGTGTGTGTGTGTGTGTGTGTGTGTTTGTTGTATATTTATATATAATATATAATTATATATATATATATTATATATATATATATATAATATATGGTGGTCGCGAGACTACCTTATTCTCAGTTTTTCCGTTTGTCTATGTTGTATGTAATGGACAGCTCTGGAGGCCAGAGGAGTCAACCAATTTTGATGAACTTGACAGGTAGGTTCATACCAGGATCTATTGTATGCTTTTAGTACCTTTCTATGGACGCCACTGTTGCCTAGCAACGGACTTTGAAATTTTGAAAAATCCTAAAAAATTGATTTTTCGAAAATCAAAAATCGGCATCTGCTTTCATGCGCACTTTAATTAACCTCTTTGTCAAAAATGTTCAGCCCGATCCTTCAAAAACTGATATGACTGTATGCAATATGTAGCGACCACCATGACACCTACCGGGTTTATCTATATGTTTACATATATATCTATATATTATATGTGTGTTTATTATATATATATGTATATATGTATATATGTTTATATGTATATAATATTATTATATATATATATATATATATATATATATATATACATATATATACGAGGTGTGTTCAAAAAGTATCCAATCTTAATTTTTCGTGCGTAAACAAATTAGCTAGGGAAGCCTGGTTTGGTGCACGTATGTAGCGATCCTAACTCGTATGCGTGAATATTTTCCTGCCTGCAGAAGCTGTCAGTCGCCGACAGACCGCCGATGAGTGAGGAAGTGTAAGTGAGCGCCGTCGGATTTCCGTTTTTGAGAAAATGACGGAAAAACTTGAACAACGCTACTGCATCAAATTTTGTGGAAAGCTTGGCGATTCCCAAGTGGAAACGATCCGCAAATTCAACAGGCCTTCGGGAACGAAGCAATGGCACCACACAGATAAAAGAGTGGTACAACCGCTTCAAATATGGTCGCACATCAGTGGAAATTGAAGCACGTTCTGGTAGGCCCTCAACATCCCGAAATGAGATCGTCATTGACCAAGTGAGGACCCCGTTGATCAGGATCGTCGAATCACGATCAGAGAACTTGCGGACGAGGCGGGCGTCAGCATTGGATCCGTTCATTCCATTGTGACTGAGGATTTGGGTTAAGGAGAATCTCAGCGAAGTTCGTGCCAAAGCTGCTAACGATCGAGCAGAAGCAACTCCGTTTGGAGATCGCACAGGACATGCTGGAGACTGTGAACAGCGATCCACACTTCTCCAACACAGTGATCACTGGTGATGAGACCACAGTGATCCGTCATTTTGTCAAAACGAAAATCCGACGGCGCTCACTTACACTTCCTCACTCATCGGCGGTCTGTCAGCGACTGACAGCTTCTGCAGGCGGGAAAATATTCACGCATACGGATTAGGATCGCCTACATACGTGCACCAAACCACGCCTCCCTAGCTTCATTTGTTTACGCAAGATAAATTAAGGTTGGATACTTTTTGAGCACACCTCGTATATATATATATATATATATATATATATATATATATATAATATATATATATATATATATATATATATTTACATATTCATCCACCCACCTCAAATAAATAATATTGGTAAACCTCAACGTTTAAAACTTTTGTAACTTTTCATATGAAATATTTTTTACAAATGCAAAACTGAGCAGAATGGAATTTGAGAAAAAATAAAATTTAAAAAACAAGAGCAATCATAATACCAACTGTTCCTGTTATGCACCTCAAGCAGAGGTAATGCTTTCAAAGCAAAGACAAGTGTGAAGGATATGCTCGTCTTGGTAATTTTTTTTTTAGCAGGACACACATTGTACCAACAAAAGCTAAATAAAAGTGGGGCGGGAATTGGGGGAGTGGGGTTGACATTTTCACATTCTGTGTGAGAATTTGAACTTAACTTTTCTTATGACTATTCAAACGTATGTGTGTTTCCCTTTTGATGTACCAGATTCTTTACGGAGTGTATATGCTTTCACAGAGGTGAAGTTAAGTTGAAATTAACTTTTTAAATAAAATAAAAACTTCACTTCTCCTATTCTCCAACTATCATTGCTAATTGGCTTGCATATTGAATTCACTTTTACCTTGATTTTCAACAATCTTTTTGTTCTGATCATCTGGGGGCCAAATCGAACTCGTTTTGTTCGATAGATGCCGCAGCCAATAATCTATCACGTTTTTTTCTTTAACTCTCACAGCCACTTCATTGACTTCATTATGTTTGGACCAATCGACAATATATTTTTATTCCAATAAATGCTCTCATGGAGGAATCCACGATCTTCATATTATTATATTGTTTCGAGCGATACATGTTCTTGATATTATTACATTCTTTGGAGCAATCTGTGATCTTTTTTGTTGTATTCTTAATACCAATCCATGACCTTTTGATTCTTCTACCCTCAAAGTGCAGCACTGACTGCCCACGTATTAAAAGAACAAACTGCACGTATCCATTGTGAGAAACTTGCAAAAATATTCATGAGTATTTCGTGTACTGCTATAATGAATGTGAAAAACTATCAAAGGATGTACTTTTAAATTTGATCCAAACTGCGATGATACGTCTTTTCTGTCGACTTTTACTAACTGCACGGATGAATAAAATGCAGACAATTCCTCATTTGTAGATTTACAAATCTGTGACTTTATGAACATAATGTAAGCATGTCAAACTATAGTACAATTATTATTTACCAAATGTTATACATTTACAAAATTCTAATGAGTGTGCTGTTTGAACACACAAATATACATATACATATGTATACACACATATACATACATAGCGATTCATATACAAAGCAGGAGAAAATAATTACAAACATACACATTCAACAAATCTTATCGCTTGGTTTTCAAGGCACACTCAAATGTAAATATGTATATATATATATATATATATATATATATATATATATATATATATATAT
>CM068960.1:8798236-8813549 GCA_035128595.1 Eptatretus atami
CCTTGGCAGTGATATTTATGTCTCTGCTGTCTGTGAGCCAGAGGTGAACAGACATCTGGTTTGGGCATGGGGAGTCATGGATTCACTGGTTCATGGTGTGGGTGCTGCCGGTACCTGTGTAGAAGGATGAAAGTCTGAGTCCTTGGTGCTTCCAGTCTTGCTCTATGGATGCGAGACTTGGACTCTTACCAGGCATCAGAGACGGAGACTTAATTCCTTTGGTACCAGTTCTCTTTCTGCACTTCCTGGCTGTGATGAGTTGGAAGTTTTGTTTCCAAGCTGTTTGATCACAGCGTACAGGGCACAATTCACACCTACCAAATGTCCACATTGGTGACCCCGATGTGATCTGAACATGCAACAGTTTTCACCACAATGGAGCAGCATCCTGAAGCGTCTCATGCCATTTTGACACCTCAGACCACAGTTTCTGCCGTGAGCCTCAAGCTTCTTCCTGTTTGACCCAATGACCCCACCATCTGGTTCACTCAAGTTGAGGCCCAATTTCTTACAAGGGGCAAAACATCACAAGAGACAAAGTTTGCCTATGTCGTCTCCTCTCTCCAACCAGAATTTGCGCAAGAAGTTAGGGATTCGCTCTTGATACCTCCCACAGAAACTCCAAATGACTCGTTAAAGGCAGAACTCATTCGAAGAACGTCACTTTCCGAACAGAAACGCTAAACGCCGGTTTCTCATTTCGGAAGAGTTAGGAGACTGCAAGCCCTCTCAACTCCTCAGGAAAATGCATCAACTTCTTGACACCAATGCATGAGGAGGGAAACATTCTTGAAACAGTTGTTTTTACAGCGGCTTTCTACAAATGTTCAACTCGTCCTCACTTCATCAAGAGACTCGATGTGGATTGAACTTGCTGATCTGCCGACAGTATCATGGATGTTGGAATGCCTGTTTTCAATTCCATTGCAGCTGTATTGTCTCAGTGTCATGAACCCCAGCCAAGCTCCTCTGTATCTACTGAGCTGCAGGTTTAAAAGCCCAAGTAGCGCAGCTTACACCACAAGTCCATGCTCTCATGACTCAACCTCGTGACAACAGAGGATGGAGTTGCAGCGCAGTAGGCAGAGACAACCTGATTGTACGTAACGTAACCCCAGCCCTCAACAATGTGCAGGAAGGAATGTTGGTACCACTGGCATTTTGGTACTGAGGCACGTAGGTGCATCCCTCATTGCAGTTTCAGTGGTCCTACCTCATCAGGGAAACGACCGGGCAGCAAATAGTGGGATGAGACCAGCTGGCATTAATTTAATAGTCCGCTGTTCTACCTTGTCGACGGGACAACAGGTACACTTTAAAAAATTGATACAGGAGCAGAGGTCAGTGTAATCTTACTTCCAAAGCTGATAAAATAACATCCATTTACAAAGGTACACTTGCAAGTTGTTAACCACTCCAGAATTAGAACTTACGAGACGACCCGTGAACCAGTTGGGTCCCGTTGTGACAGCGGTTGATGAAAAAAAACAAATCATATCAAGAAAAAAAAGATAAGCTCCTGCGAACTACACTGCTGAGGTTGTTTGCATTGATCAAATACTTCCAAAGAGTACTTGACTGAATCGGGAATTGATTTTTTAATAAAAAAAATTTCGTTGCCCGATTTGAACGAAACGTATACTGCACACGCAGGTGAATGGTGAGTAAGGTGGCACTAAAATGTTTGCGCTATCGTGTACCGTTTTGGCTGTATTTCAGGAACATACATACATACATACATACAAGATGAGAGTTTTAGTAATATATAGTTGGAATGATCTATGACATGTGACATCGGTTTACGTCGAACCTGCCGATAGGTTTTTATCATCGCTGATATCAAAACTTCCATCATTGGCGCTGACCTTTTGAGGCATTTTGTTTTTTTGGTGGATGTTAAACACCAATGACTTGTGGACACCGTGACTAACGTATCCATTAGGGTTATGACATCATTCTATTTCCTCCATCAGTCCTACATTGCTGAAACCTGAGGGGGAAATAAAGTATGGTCAGTTTCCTGATATTACTCATCCTGTTTACAAAGAGACGACTATCAAGCACGCAGTCACACATCACATTGAGATGTGTACCTCCTGTGGCAGCTCGCCTGCGTCTTCTTGCTCCAGATCGTCTCAGCATAGCTAAGGCTGAATTTGACAATATTGTTTACGAATTTGGAATTCAATCGCACACAACATACAGGTTCCCTTAGTCAGCTATGTCGATATGTGCATGTTCCCTAGATAGCTCACCTTCCAGTTTAAAAGTTTTGAAATCGATTAGATGCGCTGCGGATCGATTTAATAGTTAGGGAGCAAACAATGGAGACGTCCCTCCCCCTCTTCTCGAAGAGGAAGAAGAACCCTGCGGTGACGTCAACAACTCCCTCCCACCCGTGGTTGAGCGGGGGGGGGTGGATCATGAGGGCATGAGTCACGCCGGGTGCGGGGAGGGTGCAAAGGATAAAGAGGACATCTTTTCTTTGTTCAAAAAGTGCGTGAAAAGAGCTCGTGAAAGTCCAGTGAAAAGAGTCCCGTGGGAGTCCGTGGTAGGCTGAGTTTGTGGAGTCCCGCGGCAGAGTTCGTGTGCTGAGTCCCGTGGGAGGAGTAAGCTTTTTGCTTCGGCAGTTGGGGAGTCGGGAGGAAGCCAGAAGCCAAGGAGCTGCGTGGAAGTCCGGGCGTCGCGAAGGAGATGGCAGCTGGAGGTGCAGCCTTGCTGCTGTGTCGCGCAACCGCGCGTTCGTGTGGGAGAACCGGAGAGAGCTCGCCTGCCACACAGAAGGCCCGAGCTCAACCGCGGCTACGCTAGCTGCCGTGGGAAGGAGCATCGCGGTTGCCCAAACGCCGTTCATGTGGAGAGAGCCGGAGAGCTCGCCTGCCACACGGAAGGCCCGAGCTCGACCACGGCTACGCTAGCTGCCGTGGGGAAGGAACGTCGCGGGTCGCCCAAGCCAGACACCACGAGGTGCAGGTAACTCGCAACGGTCTCGTGGGACTCGTTCGGTCTGCAGTCCCACGCCATAAAAGACCCAAGAGGTCCAGTCTGACCCCATTGCCTTTGATGGGGTCTTTTTCCTGCTTTTCTTTCGAATGAATGTTTGTGGCGCCGAGTCCCGTAAGTAAAACCGTGTAAGTGACTGTACATTAATAAATGCTTATAGACGGTTGTAGTTCTTTTGTTGCTTGTATAATTGCATACGTGTTTTGCCTTATTTAATTGCATACGTGTTTCATTATAATAAATGTCCTTGTGTAAATGTAAACCTGCTCGTTTCGTCCATTCCCTCATTGACTGAACATTTCGTTGTGTGGAGTTAGAAAGCCGTTGGTTTGCCGTAATAGGGGGACATTTGGACGACGGGTTCTCGGCGATTACGCCGCTCGGAATCGCGCACGACAAGCTCGCCTCGGCGGTTTGTTCCGTACGAGTTCCGTCGAGGGTGGAATACCCGGTAGTTGGATCACGTGGGTATTTAGGTACATTGAAGATTGGCAAATCGACCCTACCCCACGTGACTACCGATTGCGTATTCTCGTCTTGTACAAGGACCCGTCGCTCGGAGTTATCCGGGCGGCGCGATCTCTATTTATCGGGCGATCAGTCGGGCCGACTCGACTTGCGCTCCGTTCAGACGCGGTCGGTTAGGCGGCCGACCCCCCCGCAGTAACAATATGTTTGAGCTTGGAATCATACAGCCATGCAGTAGTAATTGGTCATCTCCATTACACATGGTACCTAAGAAGACTCCTGGTCTGATGGAGGCCGCTGTGGAGATTACTGAGCGCACGAAACAGGAATACAGTACCCGATAGGTATCCTATACCTCATGTTCAAGATTTTGCTGGTAGGTTGGAAGGCAGAAGGTATTTCCAAATTGGACTGAGTCAGAGCATACCATTGATACCTGTGAATCCAGCAGATGTGCACAAGAATGCCATCACCACCCCCCTTTGGCCTTTTGTATTGTTATGCCTGCCTTTTGGACTACGGAATGCTAACACAGACCTTTCAGAGTTCATCGATGAAGTGCTACATGTGTTACACTTTGCATACACATACATTGACGATGTGTTAGTTGCGAGCAATTTGTGGTGAACATGCTGAACATTTGCCTCTCCCTTTTGCATGATTTGCACAGGACGGAGTTGTCTTAGCCAACAAAGTGTCAATTTGGTGTACCACGCTCACTTTTCTGGGTCACTGGTTCAATGAGATAGGTATTTCTCCTTTTGCCTGAGATGGTGAAGACTATCCAAGTTTTCCCAGACCTCCTACCTCCACTGTGCAGCTGACTCAAACACGACTCCGAATCCGAGGTTTGGTGAATTCTTTCCGACGGTTCACACCACGAGTGGCACACTTAGTGCAGCCACTCACTGACATTTTGAAAAGCAAGACCAAGAAGACCAGGCTATCGTTCTTGGTGAATGGGGCTTGCAGCTTTTCAAAAGGTTAAATGGCACTGTACCAAGTACACTATTCGTACACCACAAAGAACCATGCACGCCTGTATGTTATTCACTGATGCTTCAGACCTTGGAGTTGGAGGTGTTTTGCAACAACACAGCGATGGGGATGGCAGCCTTGCTTTATTTCCAAGCGACTTCAAACTGCCGAGACAAAGTACTGCACCTTTGGCCATGAACTCCTCGCAGTTTATCTGAGTATCAGACATCTTTTCGGAGGACGTCCTTTTTGTGTGTACACTGATCATAAGCCACTCATCTATGCACTCCAGTCCAAGCCAGACAAGCATTCTCCACATGAGATTTGCCATTTGGATTATATTTCCCAATTCACTTCTGACTTGAGGCACATTTCGGGCAAAGACAAACACAGCAGCCGATGCGTTATCACGTATGCATGTAAACACCTCAGAGGACAACAGCCGTCATTGATTTTGATGCCATTGTTCATGCTCAGAAAGAATTTTTAAAAATGCAAGAGTCAGCTGATAACTCACTCCAGCTAAGCGCAGTCCCAGTTTCCACATCAAGTAGTACTTTATGTGTGATATCTCGACTGGAAATCCTCGTCCATACATCCCAGCCAAGTTTAGACACACCGTTTTTCATGGGTCTGCATGATTTGTCATGCCCGGCCATCCGAACCACACAACAGTTGATTACTGACATTTGTCTCGTGCCACGAACAACCGAGATGTACGCAGTTGGGCAAGAACTTGTCTGCATGTCAAAGTTGTAAAGTGCACCGACACACAAAAATGTCCCTGGGTGGCACAAAAAATGGCACCAGATGCCAGGTTTGATCATATGCACATCGACATTGTGGACCTCTTTCTCCATCAGACAGGCAGACATATATGCTCACTTGTATCGACAGGTTTCCACACTGGCAGAAGCTAACTCTTCAAGATATCAAAGCAGAGACCATAGCTCGTTTTTCATTGCATGATCGGTGGCAAATTTTGGAGTGCCTTCGACCGTCACCACAGATAGAGGGTGTCAATTTGAGTCTTCCCTTTTTCAAAACCACTCACGGAGAACGCCAGGCTGTAAATGCATCAGAATGACATCTTATCATCCTTCTTGTAATGGAAGCGGCGAGCGTTTTCCACTGACTGCTTAATGCTTGTCTCAAAGCTCACGCTTATACACGATGGACGGAGGCACTTCTCCTCTGTTCTGTCGTGGCATTCGGACAGCCGTCAAGTCGGTTCTAGGGTGCTCCATGGTTGAACTTATCGGCGGGTCACCATTCGGTTACCAGGAGAGTTCGTATCAACAAGTAAGAGTGCGAGTGACCACCTGGATCCCTGCAATTTTGTGTGTACCCGTTGAAACGCCCCATGCATGATCTTCAGTCTTACACCACGACGTGCACCACCCTCACAACACAGACAACAGATCCATCCAGATCTTACACATAACACGCAGCGTCTTTGTTCGACATGATGCCGTGAGAATGCTTTTACAGCCACCATATTATGTGCTGTATCTAGTACTTTGATGGTCTGACAAGTTTTTCACCCTGTAGATTAAGGACAAATATAAATATTTCACACTCGATCATTTGAAACCAGCCCACATTGAAAGACTGCTCTACTTTTACCTCGTCACCGAGCAACCTCGACTTCACAGCCATTGACTCCTTCTCTCTACGATATCGCCTGCTGCACCAGCATCGACCACTCTTGCATCCTCCCCAAAATCTTCCATTCAGCAACCTGGAATGAGGAAACTAGAGGCGGGCAGACATGTTCATTGGCCAGCCCGCTGTGTACAAATTTTCACCATTTAACTGAAAGGTTTCATTTACGCATCTTCTTTCTTTCTAATTCACCACATGACTTTTTTTATCGATCGCACACTCACATCATTGTTACAACTAGCGATCTAGGAGGGGTTGATGTAGTGACCTGCTTTGTAAGAGCGAGCATGCGCAAACCTTTTTCTGCCCTACATCACGTGACTTATCATAGCCAGTTCTGATTGTTCCACGGCGAGACTGGTTTGACGAATGGGAAGTCTTTTTCAGAGGGTTACGGTCAAGGTTTCGGTCATGTTTGAGTCAGCAGATTTTCCTTTTCCTCTCCTAAAGAGTGAAGTCATAAGCATGTAAAGCCATAACTTTTATTCTCGAGCATTCTGAACTACAAGACTTAATAAAAAGATGCCGGAATACATCGCTAAAGTACCACAACGCGAGATCGCTAAATGACAATTTGTACTTCTTCTGCTTCTTCCTCTCTCAAAACAATGTAAAACTGTAGTCCCACCTACCTCAATAACTGCTGAAGCCATGATGGTGATTCCAAAGGAGGAGTTACATTGTCTTTGGGCTAGTGAACGCAACTCAAAATTTAAAAATAATAAAACGTTAATGGTTTTATTAGGAAAAGAAATCAAAACATAAAAAGGGACTCAACAAACCAGGGCAGGATTGTGTGAGGTGGGGGAAATGGACGTACCATTCCAGAAGCGATAACTAATCCGCTCTATAAGGGCACTCGGTAGAGCACATACGTCCACCCCATAATGCCTGATTCACGAGACATATCTGGCCCAATACATTTTTGAGATATCGTGCTATATATTGTTTTTGGCCGTATCTCTCAATGTGAAGAATAATAATTATCAGATCCGCGCAGATCCCGGATCTTCATCACATCTATCGAGATTATCATTCCTGTCTCTATCCACCAAACCAGCTCTCACAAATCATTCATCCAGATCCGTCCACAACTTTTGAGATATCCTGCAACAGGCAAACAGACAGAAAGGGGTGGAAAACATAACCTCCTTCACCTTCGTGGTGAAGGTATCAATGTAAAAACAGAGGGAGATATCTTCAAAAACAACATCAAACAAGGTAGGAATGGTACCGACTTTGACTGGCACATGAACTCTCTTAGGGATTACCATCACGATATATTTGACAATTTTACTTTTGTTGTGGGATTTTGATGAATGAAGAAGAAGAAAAAGAAGAATAACAATGAGATAATGACGCGCACCACAAGCACAACAATCCTCTTCTGGTTGACATCACAATATCTTTTTGACGTCGTTCCATCACAATGCCCCAACCAAAGTCAAGAAGAGTCGAATGGCAGACCTCCAATGGAGTAAAACTCCTGGCCCACTCTACTGACACTCGCATCTCTTCAGGGACACGTCAAACGCAACCGACAAACCAATTATTCCTTCTCCCGATGATCGAGGTTGGTACCTCATACTCTCTCCTCCTCTCTCTCCGTGTGCTCAATAGAAAACGTCCATTGAACCTTTTCAATAAGAGCCAGGCCAGGCACGGGCAGCAATGTCCGAGCCAATCGGATGGAATTTGCGATGAAACTGCTCGGAACTATCTATTTAAGAATTGCTTGCACGGCGGTTCTAAAGATTATTGCTTGTTTGCGGCTCGCCTCGCGTGCCTCCCAGTGCGGTGCACGTTTGCTCGGACGGGATGGCGCTGCGACGTGGAGTGGGGGGAGTGGGGATCATGGTGAAAATGAACGCAAAACCGTGTCAGTTCTCCGGATTCTTCATGATCCATGAAAGGAGCCTAAATGAATATACACAAAGCAAGAGCAAAATCTCCCATCGCAGGAGCCAACTACCTGTGGTGTCAGAAGTGGGAAAGGTGTGCGTTCAGACCTTGGGTGCCACCAGAGGCAGCATGGGGTTGCACTTGCGGTGTTCCATGGCCAGTGCCCACCACGAGGACATGTCTAACACATGTCTGGGTGTGTGTCGATTGGTCCTACATCTCGTCTCGTTCTCTATCGTTATTTCACACACTACATTATTCCTCGACTCAACCTGAACTCACCCTCGCGTCGTTCCTATCCTCTCCCACTCTCAGCTCGACACCCCTATCCAATCGTATCCTCGGTTGGGTATGGTGGGCCGGGCGAGGCAGGCGCCTGCCGGAGTCTGAGACTGAGTGAGTGACTGTAATGATGTCGTCGTATAGTGGTGTGGTGTGAGACTCACGACACAAGCCCGATCCAGACCTTGCATTGACCCTCAAACAACCTGCACGAGACTGGTTCTTCATTCAGCCATGTGCACAAGGCATGCGAAGGCGCTACCCAACGGGCGCTCCTTCATTTAAACGTGCAGTTACTGGGTTATTCGTCGGGACATCTGATAATCCTGCCTTTTCTCCTTCACAGAGGACTCAGCGCCGGCAACTGCTGCTCGCGACCGTGCGTCGGGCCCCAGAGAGAGGCAAAGTGGAAACGCGATCGCATTTCTTGTCTGTTGTAGCGTGCGAGGCCCCACATACCAATCTAGTTTCCCACAAACTCCCACTCCGACTAGCTTCGCACCTTCGTATTCGCGCCACCAGCTGCATCGGTCCTGCTCGAGTCAGCTCACTCCGAGCTGTGCCCTTTCCACGATGCTGCGGCAACAGCCTCCAGACACGACCATGCGTCTACTCAAGCTTCTACTCGGTTATCTCAAGCTCGGTAACAATGCAGTCCACAATGCTTATACAAAATCTTTGCGGAGGTTCTTTAATCTTGCTTCGTGTGAACGCCGATTGCTGGGTATCCTTACCTCGCCCACTGGATCTTCATTACTTCTATCCACCGAACGAGTGAAAAGCGTATTTTTATGTTTTTCACCCCTTTCTGTCTGTTTGTTTGTTTGCGTTACAGATATGTCAACCTACAAAGTCGTATGTGCGACCGGATCCAGATGAAATTTGTGTGGATCGATGTCTGGATGATCCCAGCCCCTCTTACTGACAAGCCGACACTGACTCATCTAGATCTGGGTATGAATAGATCTGGATCCGGATTCCGATCTCGCAACTTTAAAAGTGATTCTCAACCCATTGTAGAGATGGCGCCCAAAATGATATTCACTCGCACGAATTGGGTCCAAAAAATATTATATCGCCCGCATGTGGCCACAAATGTATTGGTCCCGCATATGTTCTCGATGGCAATGAACGGCATGCATGCTATCTGTATCTGTGCGCATCCCCCGAGGGCCCCTTTAGTTAATATAAGTATGTGCTGTAGAGATGTTATGTAGAGTATGACTGTCGATATATTATGTTATCGTATGTATGATTATGCTATTGTATGTACCATCTAAATCTTGGTGTTGGCTCCTGTAAAATCTCTAGTGTGGGTCTTAGAGTTTTGAGACCCCTTTCTTCTCGTTGAATTAACACCAGGGGAGTTGGACTTGCCTGGTGCATCATCCGAGGTCGGCGAAATGTATATCCAGTTAGTTACCTCCTAGATAATACTAGGAGCTCGTCTTATCGTTTAGTGGCACACTCCGCGTGCCCAAAATGGACTGGTATCCTGAACCAAAAAGGGCTCACCAACAGCAATTTGCAACCCACTGCAATACGCCTCTGGTCTACGGCCTAGTTGTCAGGGGTTCATTCCTACGCAAGGATACCGACCCAAAAACATAACCTCCACGGTTATGCTCACGAACTACCTTGGCAGAAAAACAGAACCAAGCAGCGGTAGACATTCAAATCATGGAAGGCCAGCACAGTTCTCCAGACTTAAAACTTCCATCAGCGTGGTTTGGCGGATGAACTGGACAGAAGGGTGGAAAGCAAACGGCAACCTACAGCTACAACACAGTCTGTGTGAGGAAACTCTCTGCCAACAGTTTGGAAGAACTGTCCACCCACTCCGAAACAATATTTGATTATCCATTGTTGGAAAAGAATGCCTCGATATGTTCGCGAGCTGCATCGTCTGCACAAGGGCTCCACTTGATGACGTCAGAAATGTAGAATTAAATTTTGCTTTTCAACAAAACGATTCCCATGATCTGATTTTTTACATCTGCCAATATCTCGCTTTATTTGTTCCACATGATTTACACTTTCTCGATACATCTGAAACACTTAATACTGCGCTTTTAAATTTCAGTGAATACTCGATAATAGATGGGCGAGCTCCTGTGTCTTAACTAAAACTTCTTCCTCATGAACGGTAGTGTAAAGTCCTCCCAAGCAACTGGCAGATGGATGACTCGGCATGAACACTCGTGAAGATCTATCCCAAACTGGTCATGCCCACTTCGACGGCAGTCATAAGTTCTCGCACTCCAAGCCCTACGACTGCTACGAACCTGCGGCTGCGTGCCGGCAGGTCTGCCATCCCGCATCTTGAGGATCTTTCGCCTCTGATTGGCGCGAAGCACCATCGTTGCCCAGGCGTTTGACGGCGCCGAACACCAAAAGGTCTAACAATTGTCCGTCATATCGCTCTGCCAGGTCTCTTGGCCTATCTCAACGACCAGAACTCCGCTCGAGAGTTTTTGGCAGAGCTGCTTGCAGCCCTATGCTATTGACTCTCTCGTCGACAGCAGTTAGATTTGGTGATCAGGATGCCCTTTTCGAGACGGCATTCTCAGGTCTCTGTGACGGGTGCCACCAAACTGAATCATCTGCAATTCTCTGAACTCTACTCTGGGACTGAGTGAGTGCTGTGCGCATGTAGTCTCTATAACCATCTGCGCGACTTATTCCCACGTTGTACTGAGTAGTCTCGTCAGAGGTTGCTGATACTGGCCCTCCCACTTTTCACACTTCGTAGGACTGGATCTTGGGAGGATGCGTGAGAGATCAAGTTTCCGTGTTGCTCCATCTGTGAGAATGTCAAGAATCTCCATGGACCTTCGATTCAAGATGTGCTCTTCCAACGTCTTTGCCTGGAGATCTGGTAGGCGTTATCCTTTTGGGCCCTCGATGATTCTGAATGAGGAGTCTAGAGCCGACTGCGGGATTCGTTTCCTGTCAAAACTAGATCACAGGCTGTTTCAAATGACATCTTCGGAGGTGCTGCTATCACTTATCTGTCACCTGTTGTGTGCCGAGGAATGTTGAGGTCACGGAAGAAAATTGACTTTAAGTTGATACTTGGTGGAAACACCTTTGACAGCAATTACAGCTGTGAGTTTGTTGGGATAGGTCTCTACCAACTTTGCACACATTGATTGGGCAATATTTACCCATTCTTCTGTACAAAACTGTTCAAGCTCAGTCAAGTTATCTCGGAGTCTTGATGGATAGAAATCTACAAGTCATGCCACAGATTTTTGATTGGATTTCGGTCAGGGCTCTGACTGGGCCACTCTTGAACATTTATATTTTTGTTCCTCAGCCATTCCAATGCAACTTTGGCTGTGTGCTTTGGGTCGGTGTCATGCTGAAAGGTAAACTTCCATCCCAATTTCAGCTTTCTTTCAGAGAGCAGCATGTTCTCCCGAAGGATTTTTCTGTATTTTTCTCCATCCATTTTCCCTTCTATCCTGACAAGTGTCCCAGTTCCTGCTGATGAGAAACATCCCAATAACATGATGCTGCCACCTCCATGCTTCACAGTAGGGTTGGTGCTCTTTTGGTGATGTGCTATGTTGGGTTTGTGCCAAACATAACGTTTTGCATTTCGGCGAAAAAGTTCCATTTTGGTTTCCTCGGACCACAAAACCTCATGCCACATGGCTTCAGAATCTTCAGAGTGGTTTTTTGCATTCCTCAAACGGGACTCAAGGTTGGCTTTTTTGAGTAATGGTTTCCTTCTTGCCACCCTACCGTACAGGCCAGACTTGTGGAGTGCTTGGTATGTTGTTGTCACATGCACACAGTGACCAGTCTTTGCCATAAAGGCCTGGAACTCTTTCAAAGTTGCCATCGGCCTCTTGTTGGCCTCTCTGACCAGTCCTCTCCTTTGTTTGGTCATCCAGTTTGGAGAGATGGCCTCATCTCGGCAGGATGTTGCTCGTACCATAAACCTTCCACTTCTTAATGATTGTCTTGACTGTGCTCCAAGGGATATTCAAGGCCTTTAAAATGTTTTTATTCCAATCCCCTGATCTGTGCCTTTCCACAACTTTATCCTGGAGGTCTTTTGAAAGCTCTTTGGTGTTCATGGTTAAGTCTTTGCTCTGAAATTCACTACCCAACAGAGGAAACCGACAGGAACAGCTGATTTTATTCTGAAATAATTATCAGAATCACTACAATTTAACACAGGTGGATGTCAATTAACTTCGTGTGTGATTTTGAAGGTGATTGGTTACACCTGAGCTAATTTGTAATTGCTGCAATAAGGGATGGGCACTTATCCAACCAAGATATTATAGTTTTGTATTTTTCAATAATTTTCTGAATTTTGTCGAATTTGCTTTTCACTTGGAAGTTGTGGGTTACGATGTGTAAATAAAGGTGGAAAAATTCTGATTTAATGCAATTTAATTCCAGGCTATAAGGCAACAAAAGGTGAAAAACTTTGAAAGGGGGTGTAGACGTTCTGTCGGCACTGTAATTACAGGCATACCGAATTGCTAACAACAACAACAACAACAACAACATCAAAAAAAAAATGAGGTGGTGTCTCGATACGGACCTAGCTCTACACTCTGGGAGTGAGGAGGGAGAGAGTACTAATGGGATATTAATCACAACCTTTTTAGATGCTGAAATCTGAATAATGTACAACACACGAAGAGGAAGATCAAAATATAAAAATTCTCACCCTCCCCCCTCCAACTCTCTTCCTTATTTTGATCAAACTGTCTGGGGTACGGAAACAAGATCTCCTCATGCGTGTATGTGCAGCACGTTATATGCTGCGTGCACTTATACGTGTATGCATGTATTGCTATGCTGCGTGTTTCGGGAGTACCGTTATTGCTTGAGGATTGTTATCCCCTATAGGACAATTGTTGATGGACGGATGCACGGAGACACGCATGCACGGAGACACGCACGTACGCCGAGACCGAGCTTCTTTTATAATATTAGATGTGAGGAGTGTGATTGTAGTTTGAAGTGACGTGCTTTGCAAGAGCGAGCATGCGCAAACCTTTTCCTGGCCCTACATCACGTGACTGTATCATAGCCAGTTCTGATTGGTTACACGACGTAGACTGGTGGACCAATGGGAAGAGTCTTTTTCAGAGGGTTTAACGGTCCAGGTTTCTGGTCGTGTTTGGGTCAGCAAGTTTTCTCTTTTCCTCTTAACTAGTCAACGGGATTCTCTTTGCAAGTCCACGTATCGTTGAATTGTTTTCATAAAGCAGCTAATGCGGGAACTTCATGCTCTTGGTTTTAACATTTGGGTTTGATTTAACCAAACTAACATTCAGCCTCGTTCGGGTTCTTGTTAACTCGGCCTAGCCGGCTAACTTTTTCCCGCCTTTTTCACATCGAGAATATTCGACAAGAACCGTGATTCTCATTTGTTTTTTTTATCGAATACTTTCGATCACCTGACGTAACATTTGTGTAACGAGTTTGTCATTGGGCATCGACACGATGCAGTGACTCGACACATAGAAGGACCACTTTGGATATCCAACGGATCTGCTCCCATGTACCATCTTTGTGGTAATCATCGGCTATCTGCACTTCCTGGCTGTGATGAGTTGGAAGTTTTGTTTCCAAGCTGTTTGATCACAGCGTACAGGGCACAATTCACACCTACCAAATGTCCACATTGGTGACCCCGATGTGATCTGAACATGCAACAGTTTTCACCACAATGGAGCAGCATCCTGAAGCGTCTCATGCCATTTTGACACCTCAGACCACAGTTTCTGCCGTGAGCCTCAAGCTTCTTCCTGTTTGACCCAATGACCCCACCATCTGGTTCACTCAAGTTGAGGCCCAATTTCTTACAAGGGGCATAACATCACAAGAGACAAAGTTTGCCTATGTCGTCTCCTCTCTCCAACCAGAATTTGCGCAAGAAGTTAGGGATTCGCTCTTGATACCTCCCACAGAAACTCCAAATGACTCGTTAAAGGCAGAACTCATTCGAAGAACGTCACTTTCCGAACAGAAACGCTAAACGCCGGTTTCTCATTTCGGAAGAGTTAGGAGACTGCAAGCCCTCTCAACTCCTCAGGAAAATGCATCAACTTCTTGACACCAATGCATGAGGAGGGAAACATCTTGAAACAGTTGTTTTTACAGCGGCTTTCTACAAATGTTCAACTCGTCCTCACTTCATCAAGAGACTCGATGTGGATTGAACTTGCTGATCTTGCCGACAGTATCATGGATGTTGGAATGCCTGTTTTCAATTCCATTGCAGCTGTATTGTCTCAGTGTCATGAACCCCAGCCAAGCTCCTCTGTATCTACTGAGCTGCAGGGTTTAAAAGCCCAAGTAGCGCAGCTTACACCACAAGTCCATGCTCTCATGACTCAACCTCGTGACAACAGAGGATGGAGTTGCAGCGGCAGTAGGCAGAGACAACCTGATTGTACGTAACGTAACCCCAGCCCTCAACAATGTGCAGAAAGGAATGTTGGTACCACTGGCATTTTGGTACTGAGGCACGTAGGTGCATCCCTCATTGCAGTTTCAGTGGTCCTACCTCATCAGGGAAACGACCGGGGCCAGCAAATAGTGGGGATGAGACCAGCTGGCATTAATTATAATAGTCGCCTGTTCTACCTTGTCGACGGGACAACAGGTACACTTTAAAAAATTGATACAGGAGCAGAGGTCAGTGTAATTCCTACTTCCAAAGCTGATAAAATAACATCCATTTACAAAGGTACACTTGCAAGTTGTTAACCACTCCAGAATTAGAACTTACGAGACGACCCGTGAACCAGTTGGGGTCCCGTTGTGACAGCGGTTGATGAAAAAAAACAAATCATATCAAGAAAAAAAAAGATAGCTCCTGCGAACTACACTGCTGAGGTTGTTTGCATTGATCAAATACTTCCAAAGAGTACTTGACTGAATCGGGAATTGATTTTTTAATAAAAAAAATTTCGTTGCCCGATTTGAACGAAACTTGATACTGCACACCGCAGGTGAATGGTGAGTAAGGTGGCACTAA
>CM068960.1:8813574-8833077 GCA_035128595.1 Eptatretus atami
AATGTTTGCGCTATCGTGTACCGTTTTGGCTGTTTTCAGGAACATACATACATACATACATACAAGATGAGAGTTTTAGTAATATATAGTTGGGGAATGATCTATGACATTGACATCGGTTTACGTCGAACCTGCCGATAGGTTTTTATCATCGCTGATATCAAAACTTCCATCATTGGCGCTGACCTTTTGAGGCATTTTGGTTTTTTTGGTGGATGTTAAACACCAATGACTTGTGGACACCGTGACTAACGTATCCATTAGGGTTATGACATCATCTATTTCCTCCATCAGTCCTACATTGCTGAAACCTGAGGGGGAAATAAAGTATGGTCAGTTTCCTGATATTACTCATCCTGTTTACAAAGAGACGACTATCAAGCACGCAGTCACACATCACATTGAGATGCGTTAGACCTCCTGTGGCAGCTCGCCTGCGTCTTCTTGCTCCAGATCGTCTCAGCATAGCTAAGGCTGAATTTGACAATATTGTTACGAATTTGGAATTCAATCGCACACAACATACAGGTTCCCTTAGTCAGCTATGTCGATATGTGCATGTTCCCTAGATAGCTCACCTTCCATTGTTTAAAAGTTTTGAAATCGATTAGATGCGCTGCGGATCGATTTAATAGTTAGGGAGCAAACAATGGAGACGTCCCTCCCCTCTTCTGCGAAGAGGAAGAAGAACCCTGCGGTGACGTCAACAACTCCCTCCCACCCGTGGTTGAGCGGGGGGGGGGGTGGATCATGAGGGCATGAGTCACGCCGGGTGCGGGGAGGGGTGCAAAGGATAAAGAGGACATCTTTTCTTTGTTCAAAAAGTGCGTGAAAAGAGCTCGTGAAAGTCCAGTGAAAAGAGTCCCGTGGGAGTCCCGTGGTAGGGCTGAGTTTGTGGGAGTCCCGCGCAGAGTTCGTGTGCTGAGTCCCGTGAGGAGTAAGCTTTTTGCTTCGGCAGTTGGGGAGTCGGAGGAAGCCAGAAGCCAAGGAGCTGCGTGGAAGTCCGGGCGTCGCGAAGGAGATGCGAGCTGAGGTGCAGCCTTGCCTGCTGTGTCGCGCAAACCGCGCGTTCGTGTGGAGAGAACCGGAGAGAGCTCGCCTGCCACACAGAAGGCCCGAGCTCAACCGCGCTACGCTAGCTGCCGTGGGGAAGGAGCATCGCGGGTTGCCCAAACGCGTTCGTGTGGAGAGAGCCGGAGAGAGCTCGCCTGCCACACGGAAGGCCCGAGCTCGACCACGGCTACGCTAGCTGCCGTGGGAAGGAACGTCCGGTCGCCCAAGCCAGACACCACGAGGGTGCAGGTAACCTGCAACGGTCTCGTGGGACTCGTTCGGTCTGCCAAGTCCCACGCCATAAAAGACCCAAGAGGTCCAGTCTGACCCCATTGCCTTTGATGGGGTCTTTTTTCCTGCTTTTCTTTCGAATGAATGTTTGTGGCGCCGAGTCCCGTAAGTAAAACCGTGTAAGTGACTTACATTAATAATTGCTTATAGACGGTTGTAGTTCTTTTGTTGCTTGTATAATTGCATACGTGTTTTGCCTTATTTAATTGCATACGTGTTTCATTATAATAAATGTCCTTGTGTAAATGTAAACCTGCTCGTTTCGTCCATTCCCTCATTGACTGAACATTTCGTGTGTTGGGAGTTAGAAAGCCGTTGGTTTGCCGTAATAGGGGGACATTTGGACGACGGTTCTCGGCGATACGCCGCTCGGAATCGCGCACGGACAAGCTCGCCTCGGCGGTTTGTTCCGTACGAGTTCCGTCGAGGGTGGAATACCCGGTAGTTTGATCACTGGGTATTTAGGTACATTGAAGATTGGCAATCGACCCTACCCCACGTGATCTAACGATTGGCGTATTTCGGTTCTTGTACAAGGACCCGTCGCTCGGAGTTATCCGGGCGGCGATCTATATTCCGGCGCGATCAGTCGGGCCGACTCGACTGTGCGCTCCGTTCAGAGCGGTCGGTTGGCGGCCGACCCCGGCCAGTAACAATATGTTTGAGCTTGGAATCATACAGCCATGCAGTAGTAATTGGTCATCTCCATTACACATGGTACCTAAGAAGACTCCTGTGACTGGAGGCCGTGTGGAGATTACTGAGCACGAAAAGGAATACAGTACCCGATAGTATCCTATACCTCATGTTCAAGATTTTGCTGGGTAGGTTGGAAGGCAAGAAGGTATTTTCCAAATTGGACTGAGTCAGAGCATACCATCTGATACCTGTGAATCCAGCAGATGTGCACAAGATTGCCATCACCACCCCCCTTTGGCCTTTTTGAATTTGTATGCATGCCTTTTGGACTACGGAATGCTACACAGACCTTTCAGAGGTTCATCGATGAAGTGCTACATGGTTTACACTTTGCATACACATACATTGACGATGTGTTAGTTGCGAGCAATTTGGTGGATGAACATGCTGAACATTTGCCTCTCCCTTTTGGCATGATTTGCACAGGACGGAGTTGTCATTAGCCCAACAAAGTGTCAATTTGGTGTAACCACGCTCACTTTTCTGGGTCACGTGGTCAATGAGAGTGTATTTCTCCTTTGCCTGAGATGGTGAAGACTATCCAATTTTCCCAACTCCTACCTCACTGTGCAAGCTGACTCAAACACGACTCCGAGAATTCCGAGGTTTGGTGAATTTCTTCCGACGGTTCACACCACGATGTGCAGACTTAGTGCAGCCACTCACTGACATTTTGAAAAGCAAGACCAAGAAGAACCAGGCTATCGTTCTTGTGAAATGGGGCTTGCAGCTTTTCAAAAGGTTAAATTGGCACTGTACCAAGTGACACATTCGTACACCACAAGAACCGATGCACCGCTGTATGTATTCACTGATGCTTCAGACCTTGGAGTTGGAGGTGTTTTGCAAACACAGCGATGGGGAGTGGCAGCCTTTGTCTTTATTCTCCAAGCGACTTCAACCTGCCGAGACAAAGTACTGCACCTTTGGCATGAACTCCTCGCAGTTTATCTGAGTATCAGACATCTTTTCGGAGGACGTCCTTTTTGTGGGTACACTGATCATAAGCCACTCATCTATGCACTCCAGTCCAAGCCAGACAAGCATCCACATGAGATTTGCCATTTGGATTATATTTCCCAATTCACTTCTGACTTGAGGCACATTTCGGGCAAAGACAACACAGCAGCCGATGCGTTATCACGTATGGATGTAAACACCTCAGAGACAACAGCCGTCATTGATTTTGATGCCATTGTTCATGCTCAGAAAAAATTTTAAAAATGCAAGAGTCAGCTGATAACTCACTCCAGCTAAGCGCAGTCCCAGTTTCCACATCAAGTAGTACTTTTATGTGTATATCTCGACTGGAAATCCTCGTCCATACATCCCAGCCAAGTTTAGACACACCGTTTTTTCATGGTCTGCATGATTTGTCATGCCCGGCCATCCGAACCACACAACAGTTGATTACTGCACATTTGTCTGGCCACGAAATCACGAGATGTACGCAGTTGGGCAAGAACTTGTCTGCAGTGTCAAAGTTGTAAAGTGCACCGACACACAAAAATGTCCCTGGGTGGCACAAAAAATGGCACCAGATGCCAGGTTTGATCATATGCACATCGACATTGTGGGACCTCTTTCTCCATCAGAGCAGGCAGACATATATGCTCACTTGTATCGACAGGTTTCCACACTGGCCAGAAGCTATACCTCTTCAAGATATCAAAGCAGAGACCATAGCTCGTGTTTTCATTGCATGATCGGTGGCAAATTTTGGAGTGCCTTCGACCGTCACCACAGATAGAGGGTGTCAATTTGAGTCTTCCCTTTTTCAAACACTCACGGAGAGCCAGGCTGTAAATGCATCAGAATGACATCTTATCATCCTTCTTGTAATGGAACGGCGGAGCGTTTCCACTGACTGCTTAATGCTTGTCTCAAAACTCACGCTTATACACGATGGACGGAGGCACTTCCTCTTGTTCTGTCGGGCATTCGGACAGCCGTCAAGTCGGTTCTAGGGTGCTCCATGGTTGAACTTATCGACGGTTTCACCATTCGGTTACCAGGAGAGTTCGTATCAACAAGTAAGAGTGCGAGTGACCACCTGGATCCCTGCAATTTTGTGTACCGGTTGAAACGCCCCATGCATGATCTTCAGCTTACACCCACGAGGTCCCAACACAGACAACAGATCCATCCAGATCTTACACATACACGCACGTCTTCTCGACATGAGCCGTGAGAATGCTTCTACAGCCACCATATTATGTGCCGTATCTAGTACTTGATGGTCTGACAATTTTTCACCTTGGAATTAAGGACAAATATAAATTTTCAACATCGATCATTTGAAACCAGCCCACATTGAAGACTGCTCTACTTCTACCTCGTCACGAGCAAACTCGACTTCACAGGCCATTGACCCTTCTTCTACGATATCGCCTGCTGCACCAGCATCGACCCCCTCTTGCATCCTCCCCAAAAATCTTCCATTCAGCAACCTGGAAGAAGAAAACTAGAGCGGCAGACATGTTCATTGGCCAGCCCGCTGTGTACAAATTTTCACCATTAACTAGAGGTTTCATTTACGATCTTACTTTATTCTCTCATAATTCACCCCATGACTTTTTTATCGATCGCAACTCACATCATTGTTACAACTAGCGATCTAGGAGGGGGTTGATGTAGTGACCTGCTTTGTAAGAGCGAGCATGCGCAAACCTTTTTCTGGCCCTACATCACGTGACTGTATCATAGCCAGTCTGATTGGTTCCACGGCGAAGACTGGTTTGACGAATGGGAAGTCTTTTTCAGAGGGTTACGGGTCAAGGTTTCTGGTCATGTTTGAGTCAGCAGATTTTCTTTTTCCTCTCCTAAAGAGTGAAGTCATAAGCATGTAAAGCCATAACTTTTATTCTCGAGCATTTTCTGAACTACCAAGACTTAATAAAAAGATGCCGGAATACATCCTAAAGTACCACAACGCGAGATCGCTAAAATGACAATTTGTACTTCTTCTGCTTCTTCCTCTCTCAAAACAATGTAAAACTGTAGTCCACCTACCTCAATAACTGCTGAAGCCATGATGGTGATTCCAAAGCGAGGAAGTTACATTGTCTTTGGGCTAGTGAACGCAACTCAAAATTAAAAAAATATATAAAACGTTAATGGTTTATTAGGAAAAGAAATCAAACATAAAAGTGACTCAACCAAACCAGGGCAGGATTGTGTGAGTGGGGGAAATGGACAGTACCATTCCAGAAGCGATACCTATCCGCTCTATAAGGGCACTCGGTAGAGCACATACGTCCACCCCATAATGCCTGATTCACGAGAACATATCTGGCCCAATACATTTTTGAGATATCGTGCTATATATTGTTTTTGGCCGTATCTCTCAATGGTGAAGAATCTCTTAAAAATTATCAGATCCGGATCCGGATCTTCATCAACATCTAATGAGTTCATCCTTGTCACACACCGAACCTGTCCAAAAATTTCATCCAGATCCGTCCACAACTTTTTGAGATATCCTGCACACAGGAAACAGACAGAAAGGGGTGAAAACATAACCTCCTTCACCTTCGGTGGTGAAGGTAACAATGTAAAAACAGAGGGATGATATCTCAAAAAAACAATCAAACAAGGTAGGAATGGTACCACATTTTGACGCCACAACCTTCTTAGGGATTACCATCACGATATATTTTGACAATTTTACTTTGTTGTGGGATTTTGATGAATGAAGAAGAAGAAAAGAAGAATAACAATGAGGAATGACGCCACAAGCACAACAATCCTCTTCTGGTTTGACATCACAATATCTTTTGACGTCGTTCCATCACAATGCCCCAACCAAAGTCAAGAAGAGCGATGTGCAGACCTCCAATGGAGTAAAAACTGGCCTCCACTTCGTGAACTCGCAACAGAGGTCCTTCAGGGACACGTCAAACGCAACCGACAAACCAATTATTCCTTCTCCCATGATCGAGGTTGGTACCTCATACTCTCTCCCTCTCTCTCTCGTGTGCTCAATAGAAAACGTCCATTGGAACCTTTTCAATAAGAGCCAGGCACGGGCAGCAATGTCCGAGCCATCGGATGGAATTTGCGATGGAAAACTGCTCGGAACGACTTTATTAGAATTGCTTGCACGGCGGTTCAAGATTATTGCTTGTTTGCGGCTCGCCTCGCGTGCCTCCAGTGCGGTGCACGTTTGCTCGGACCGGATGGCGCTGCGACGTGGAGTGGGGGAGTGGGGGATCATGGTGAAAATGAACGCAAAACCTGTGTCAGTTCATCCGGATTCTTCATGATCCATGAAAAGGAGCCTAAATGAATATACACAAAGCAAGAGCAAATCTCATCAGCGGGCAACTACCTGTTGGTGTCAGAAGTGGGAAAGGTGTGCGTTCAGACCTTGGGTGCCACCAGAGGCAGCATGGGGTGCCACTTGGGTGTTCATGGGGTGCCACCAGAAGAAACACTAGTGTGTGTGTGTGTGTGTGTGGTGTTTTGGGTGGTGGGGGGGGGGGGGGTGCGGGAGTTTAGACTGATGATGAAAAGGCGCAGAAACCCGAACCTTGCATGTAAAACACTGCAGAGACGTTCTTCATTAGCCACGTGCAAGCATCGGTACCCAAACGGCTACTTCATTAAACGTGCAGTTACGGGTTATTCCGGGACATTGTAATCCTGCCTTTCCCTTCACAGAGGAGCCGCGGAACTGCTTCGCGACCTGGTGGCCGAGAGAGGAAAGTGGAAACGTTTGGTCGGCGTGTGTTGTAGCGTGGGGCCCACGTTAGTTCCACGAATCCCACTGCACTCGCCTTGGATGAGGCAAGCTCGAGGTCCGTCGAGGCCCGAGCTGTGCCCGTTCCACGAGTCGCAACAGCTCAACCGACATCGTTATCAGGCTTTAGTATCAGGTACAATGGAGTCACAATGCTTTAACAATCTGCTGGAGGTTTCATTGCTTCGTGGAAGCCATTGTGGTATAGCCCACTGATTATCTCTACCACCGAAGGTGAAGGAGGTTATGTTTTCACCCCTTTCTGTCTGTTGTTTGTTTGCGTACAGGATATGTCAAAAAGTTGTGGACGGATCCAGATGAAATTTTGTGGACAGGTTGGGTGTGTGACAAGGACGAACTGATTAGATTTTGGTGAAGATCCGGATCCGGATCCGACTACTCGAATTTTTAAAAGTGATTCTTCACCATTGAGAGATTGGCCAAAATGAAGAATGATATCGCACGATGGGCCAAAAATGTATGGGCCCGATATGTTCTCATGGATGAGGCATTGCATGGCGGAGGTATGTGCTCCACCGAGTGCCCTTTAGTTAATATAAGAAATGGCTAAATATTAAATGAGGCAATTATAGATGTATGTATGTATGTATGTATGTATGAGTATGTATGTACATCTAAATCTTGGTGTTGGCCTTAAAATCTTTAGGGTCTTGAGTTGAGCCCCTTTTTTCGTTGAATTAACACCAGGGGAGTTGACTTGGCCTGTCATCCATCCGAGGTCGGCGAAATGAGTACCAGTGTACTTGATAATAGGGGGCACTGCATCAGTGGCACACCCGCTGCCCAGAAAAGTGACTGGTATCCTGAACCAAAAGGCTACCACAGCAATTTGCAACGCCATGCAATACCCTCTGGTCTACGCCTAGTTGGTCAGGGGTTCATCCTACAGCAAGATAACGACCCAAAACATACCTCCAGGTTATGTCAGAACTACCTTGAAGAAAAGAACAAGACGGTAGGCTTCAAATCATGGAATGGCCAGCACAGTCCCAGACTTAAACTCCATCGAGCTGGTTTGGGATGAACTGGACAGAAGGGTGAAAGCAAAGCAACCTACAAGTACAACACATTTGTGGGAACTTCTGCAACAGTGTGGAAGAACTGTCCGAACAATATTTGATTTCCATGTGGAAAGAATGCCTCGAGTATGTTCGGCTGTTATGTCTGCAAAAGGTGGCTCCTTGATGAGTCAGAAATGTAGATTAAATTTTGTTCAACAAAACGATTTCCATGATTTATTTTTTTATCTGCAATTGTTATTTGTTCCATGATTTAATTTTAGAGTACATTGAAACATTAAACTGCTTAAATTTCAGTGAATACTCGAAAAATGGGGGTGTTCTAAAACTTTTGACCGGTAGTGTAAGTCCTCCAAGCAACTGGAGAGGTGCTGGGTGAACATTGAGGAATTCCAAACGGCATGAGAGGCATCAAGTTAGCACTCCAAGCGACCTGAGAGGTGGCGGGTGAGCGTTGAGGATTTTGCCGCCTCTGATTGAGCACCAGTGCCCAGAGCAGTTGGGCGTTACACCAAAGAGGTCAAACAATTGTCCGCATCCTTGGTCTTTGATCATCACCGACAATTGTCGAGAGGTTTTGGCAGGAGCTGCTTGCAGCCTATGTTGATCTCTGTGAAGCGTTTGATTTGGTGAATCAGGATGCCCTTTGAGGATTCTCGGTCTTCATGGGGTGCCACCAAAACTGATCAATCTGATTTTCTTAACTATACTCTGGGACTGAGAGAGCTGTGCGTGTGGTGGTTCCATCTGTGACTTATTCCAGTTGTGACTGAAGTTCATCAGGGTGTGTACTGGCCCCTCTCACACTTTTCAGCACTTCTATGGACTGGATTCTGGAGAGGATGTCGGAGAGATCAAGTTTGCGCTGCATCGTTGGGAATGTCAAGATCTCTGACCTTGATTTCACAGAATGCTTCAGTCGTCTTTGCGGAGACTCTGGATATCCTTATGTGGCCCTCGAGCACTGAATGAGGAGTTAGAGCCGCTGCGATTACAGGTTTCCTGCATCAAAACTAAGATCCAGCTTTCAATGACATCTTGGTGCTGCTATATTCTACCTGTTGTGTGGAGATGTTGAGGTCACGGAGAAATTGACTTACCTTGGCAGTGATGTTCATGTCTCCACATGTTGTGAGCCAGAGGTCAATAGATATCTGGGTCGGGCCTGGAGAGTCATAGATTCACGAGCGGATGTTGCGGGTTCGGTACCTATGCAGGAGGATGAAAGTCCGAGTCTTTAAGTCCTTGGTGCTTCCATTCTTGCTCTACGGATGTGAGACTTGACTCTCACCAGGGATATGAGACGGAGACTTAACTCCTTTGGTACCAGCTCTCTTCGGAGAATCTTGGCTATCACATGTCAGACTTTGGTGTCCAACAAGCGGTTGCTGAGAGAGGCTCAGATGAAATTTGTTACCTGTATTATCCGTGAACGTCAGCTGTGGTTGTATGGACATGTGGCTCGTTTTCCTGACGCTGATCCTATTTGCCAGATTCTCTCAGTCAGGGAGCCTCGTAGATGGAGGAGACCAACGGTCAACACATGTCTCGTGCTGCAGCAGGTTGATCGCATCTCAAGGAGATGGGATGGGCCAGGCATCTGCCTGGGAGATGGCCAGACGGAGGCCCATGAGTAGTACCGGTGGAAAGTATGCAGTGACGCGCTCCTCCGGTGCATGCTCCCATACCTGACCTGATCTGAGGCTGCAATGCTCCTTAAAAAGAACTTATAGAGACCTGCAAACTAAAGCAAAGCAATTGACCATAACAAGCTTTCAAGCAGTGAAGCCGTTTCAATGTTTCGGTTTGTCCTTCCTTCCATCTGTCATCAAAAATGAAGAGAACCCTTCTAATCCACTGCTGTGTACTCTGAAGGGTTCTAAATTGTAATTCTAGAGGTTCGAAAGGTTAATTCTAATGCTTTCAAGGGTAATTCTAAGGAAGCTTTTGTTTCTATTACGGCAGAGTATCTCTCTCTTTTTTGACATCGGTTTACGTCGAACCTGCCGATAGGTTTTTATCATCGCTGATATCAAAACTTCCATCATTGGCGCTGACCTTTTGAGGCATTTTGGTTTTTTTGGTGGATGTTAAACACCAATGACTTGTGGACACCGTGACTAACGTATCCATTAGGGTTATGACATCATCTATTTCCTCCATCAGTCCTACATTGCTGAAACCTGAGGGGGAAATAAAGTATGGTCAGTTTCCTGATATTACTCATCCTGTTTACAAAGAGACGACTATCAAGCACGCAGTCACACATCACATTGAGATAAAAAAGAGAGAGATACTCTGCCGTAATAGAAACAAAGCTTCCTTAGAATTACCCTTGAAAGCTTAGAATTAACCTTTCGAACCTCTAGAATTACAATTTAGAACCCTTCAGAGTACACAGCAGTGGATTAGAAGGGTTCCTCTTCATTTTTGATGACAGATGGAAGGAAGGACAAACCGAAACATTGAAACGGCTTCACTGCTTGAAAGCTTGTTATGGTCAATTGCTTTGCTTTAGTTTGCAGGTCTCTATAAGTTCTTTTTAAGGAGCATTGCAGCCTCAGATCAGGTCAGGTATGGGAGCATGCACCGGAGGAGCGCGTCACTGCATACTTTCCACCGGTACTACCATGGGCCTCCGTCTGGCCATCTCCCAGGCAGATGCCTGGCCCATCCCCATCTCCTTGAGATGCCGATCAACCTGCTGCAGCACGAGACATGTGTTGACCCGTTGGTCTCCTCCATCTACGAGGCTCCCTGACTGAGAGAATCTGGCAAATAGGATCAGCGTCAGGAAAACGAGCCACATGTCCATACAACCACAGCTGACGTTCACGGATAATACAGGTAACAAATTTCATCTGAGCCTCTCTCAGCAACCGCTTGTTGGACACAAAGTCTGACATGTGATAGCCAACGATTCTCCGAAGAGAGCTGGTACCAAAGGAGTTAAGTCTCCGTCTCATATCCCTGGTGAGAGTCCAAGTCTCACATCCGTAGAGCAAGAATGGAAGCACCAAGGACTTAAAGACTCGGACTTTCATCCTCTGCATAGGTACCGACAGGCCCCACATCCGCTCAGTGAATCTATGACTCTCCAGGCCCGACCCAGATATCTATTGACCTCTGGCTCACAACATGTGGACATGAATCACTGCCAAGTAAGTCAATTTCTCCGTGACCTCAACATCCTCCACAAACAGGTAGAATATAGCAGCCACCAAGATGTCATTGAAAGCCTGGATCTTAGTTTTGATGCAGGAAACCTGTAATCGCAGCGGCTCTAACTCCTCATTCAGTGCTCGAGGGCCACATAAGGATATCCAGAGTCTCCGCAAAGACGACTGAAGCATTCGTGAAATCAAGGTCAGAGATCTTGACATTCCCAACGATGCAGCGCAAACTTGATCTCTCCGACATCCTCTCCAGAATCCAGTCCATAGAAGTGCTGAAAAGTGTGAGAGGGGCCAGTACACACCCTGATGAACTTCAGTCACAACTGGAATAAGTCACAGATGGAACCACCACACGCACAGCTCTCTCAGTCCCAGAGTATAGTTAAGAAAATCAGATTGATCAGTTTTGGTGGCACCCCATGAAGACCGAGAATCCTCAAAGGGCATCCTGATTCACCAAATCAAACGCTTCACAGAGATCAACATAGGCTGCAAGCAGCTCCTGCCAAAACCTCTCGACAATTGTCGGTGATGATCAAAGACCAAGGATGCGGACAATTGTTGACCTCTTTGGTGTAAGCCCAACTGCTCTGGGCACTGGTGCTCAATCAGAGGCGGCAAAATCCTCAACGCTCACCCGCCACCTCTCAGGTCGCTTGGAGTGCTAACTTGATGCCCTCTCATGCCGTTTGGAATTCCTCAATGTTCACCCAGCACCTCTCCAGTTGCTTGGAGGACTTACACTACCGGTCAAAAGTTTTAGAACACCCCATTTTTCGAGTATTCACTGAAATTTAAGCAGTTTAATGTTTCAATGTACTCTAAAATTAAATCATGGAACAAATAACAATTGCAGATAAAAAAATAAATCATGGAATCGTTTTGTTGAACAAAATTTAATCTACATTTCTGACTCATCAAGGAGCCACCTTTTGCAGACATAACAGCCGAACATACTCGAGGCATTCTTTCCACATGGAAATCAAATATTGTTCGGACAGTTCTTCCACACTGTTGCAGAAGTTCCCACAAATGTGTTGTACTTGTAGGTTGCTTTGCTTTCACCCTTCTGTCCAGTTCATCCCAAACCAGCTCGATGGAGTTTAAGTCTGGGACTGTGCTGGCCATTCCATGATTTGAAGCCTACCGTCTTGTTCTTTTCTTCCAAGGTAGTTCTGACATAACCTGGAGGTATGTTTTGGGTCGTTATCTTGCTGTAGGATGAACCCCTGACCAACTAGGCGTAGACCAGAGGGTATTGCATGGCGTTGCAAATTGCTGTGGTAGCCCTTTTGGTTCAGGATACCAGTCACTTTTCTGGGCAGCGGGTGTGCCACTGATGCAGTGCCCCCTATTATCAAGTACACTGGTACTCATTTCGCCGACCTCGGATGGATGACAGGCCAAGTCAACTCCCCTGGTGTTAATTCAACGAAAAAAGGGGCTCAATCAAGACCCTAAAGATTTTAAGGCCAACACCAAGATTTAGATGTACATACATACTATACATACATACATACATACATACATCTATAATTGCCTCATTTAATATTTAGCCATTTCTTATATTAACTAAAGGGCACTCGGTGGAGCACATACCTCCGCCATGCAATGCCTCATCCATGAGAACATATCGGGCCCATACATTTTTGGCCCATCGTGCGATATCATTCCTTCATTTTGGCCAATCTCTCAATGGTGAAGAATCACTTTTAAAAATTCGAGTAGTCGGATCCGGATCCGGATCTTCACCAAAATCTAATCAGTTCGTCCTTGTCACACACCCAACCTGTCCACAAAATTTCATCTGGATCCGTCCACAACTTTTTGACATATCCTGTACGCAAACAAACAAACAGACAGAAAGGGGTGAAAACATAACCTCCTTCACCTTCGGTGGTAGAGATAATCAGTGGGCTATACCACAATGGCTTCCACGAAGCAATGAAACCTCCAGCAGATTGTTAAAGCATTGTGACTCCATTGTACCTGATACTAAAGCCTGATAACGATGTCGGTTGAGCTGTTGCGACATCGTGGAACGGGCACAGCTCGGGCCTCGACGGACCTCGAGCTTGCCTCATCCAAGGCGAGTGCAGTGGGATTCGTGGAACTAACGTGGGCCCCACGCTACACACACGCCGACCAAACGTTTCCACTTTCCTCTCTCGGCCACCAGGTCGCGAAGCAGTTCCGCGGCTCCTCTGTGAAGGGAAAGGCAGGATTACAATGTCCCGAGAATAACCCGTAACTGCACGTTTAATGAAGTAGCCGTTTGGGTACCGATGCTTGCACGTGGCTAATGAAGAACGTCTCTGCAGTGTTTTACATGCAAGGTTCGGGTTTCTGCGCCTTTTCATCATCAGTCTAAACTCCCGCACCCCCCCCCCCCCCACCACCCAAAACACACACACACACACACACACACTAGTGTTTCATTCTGGTGGCACCCCATGAACACCCAAGTGGCACCCCATGCTGCCTCTGGTGGCACCCAAGGTCTGAACGCACACCTTTCCCACTTCTGACACCAACAGGTAGTTGCCCGCTGATGAGATTTGCTCTTGCTTTGTGTATATTCATTTAGGCTCCTTTTCATGGATCATGAAGAATCCGGATGAACTGACACAGGTTTTGCGTTCATTTTCACCATGATCCCCCACTCCCCCACTCCACGTCGCAGCGCCATCCGGTCCGAGCAAACGTGCACCGCACTGGAGGCACGCGAGGCGAGCCGCAAACAAGCAATAATCTTGAACCGCCGTGCAAGCAATTCTAATAAAGTCGTTCCGAGCAGTTTTCCATCGCAAATTCCATCCGATGGCTCGGACATTGCTGCCCGTGCCTGGCTCTTATTGAAAAAGGTTCCAATGGACGTTTTCTATTGAGCACACGAGAGAGAGAGGGAGAGAGTATGAGGTACCAACCTCGATCATGGGAGAAGGAATAATTGGTTTGTCGGTTGCGTTTGACGTGTCCCTGAAGGACCTCTGTTGCGAGTTCACGAAGTGGAGGCCAGTTTTTACTCCATTGGAGGTCTGCACATCGCTCTTCTTGACTTTGGTTGGGGCATTGTGATGGAACGACGTCAAAAGATATTGTGATGTCAAACCAGAAGAGGATTGTTGTGCTTGTGGCGTCATTCCTCATTGTTATTCTTCTTTTCTTCTTCTTCATTCATCAAAATCCCACAACAAAGTAAAATTGTCAAAATATATCGTGATGGTAATCCCTAAGAAGGTTGTGGCGTCAAAATGTGGTACCATTCCTACCTTGTTTGATTGTTTTTTTGAGATATCATCCCTCTGTTTTTACATTGTTACCTTCACCACCGAAGGTGAAGGAGGTTATGTTTTCACCCCTTTCTGTCTGTTTCCTGTGTGCAGGATATCTCAAAAAGTTGTGGACGGATCTGGATGAAATTTTTGGACAGGTTCGGTGTGTGACAAGGATGAACTCATTAGATGTTGATGAAGATCCGGATCCGGATCTGATAATTTTTAAGAGATTCTTCACCATTGAGAGATACGGCCAAAAACAATATATAGCACGATATCTCAAAAATGTATTGGGCCAGATATGTTCTCGTGAATCAGGCATTATGGGGTGGACGTTGTGCTCTACCGAGTGCCCTTATAGAGCGGATAGGTATCGCTTCTGGAATGGTACTGTCCATTTCCCCCACTCACACAATCCTGCCCTGGTTTGGTTGAGTCACTTTTATGTTTGATTTCTTTTCCTAATAAACCATTAACGTTTTATATATTTTTTTAATTTTGAGTTGCGTTCACTAGCCCAAAGACAATGTAACTTCCTCGCTTTGGAATCACCATCATGGCTTCAGCAGTTATTGAGGTAGGTGGACTACAGTTTTACATTGTTTTGAGAGAGGAAGAAGCAGAAGAAGTACAAATTGTCATTTTAGCGATCTCGCGTTGTGGTACTTTAGGGATGTATTCCGGCATCTTTTTATTAAGTCTTGGTAGTTCAGAAAATGCTCGAGAATAAAAGTTATGGCTTTTACATGCTTATGACTTCACTCTTTAGGAGAGGAAAAAGAAAATCTGCTGACTCAAACATGACCAGAAACCTTGACCGTAACCCTCTGAAAAAGACTTCCCATTCGTCAAACCAGTCTTCGCCGTGGAACCAATCAGAACTGGCTATGATACAGTCACGTGATGTAGGGCCAGAAAAAGGTTTGCGCATGCTCGCTCTTACAAAGCAGGTCACTACATCAACCCCCTCCTAGATCGCTAGTTGTAACAATGATGTGAGTTGCGATCGATAAAAAAGTCATGGGGTGAATTATGAGAAGAATAAAGTAAGATCGTAAATGAAACCTCTAGTTAATGGTGAAAATTTGTACACAGCGGGCTGGCCAATGAACATGTCTGCCGCTCTAGTTTTCTTCTTCCAGGTTGCTGAATGGAAGATTTTTGGGGAGGATGCAAGAGGGGGTCGATGCTGGTGCAGCAGGCGATATCGTAGAAGAAGGGTCAATGGCCTGTGAAGTCGAGTTTGCTCGTGACGAGGTAAAGTAGAGCAGTCTTCAATGTGGGCTGGTTTCAAATGATCGATGTTGAAAATTTATATTTGTCCTTAATCTCCAAGGTGAAAAATTGTCAGACCATCAAGTACTAGATACGGCACATAATATGGTGGCTGTAGAAGCATTCTCACGGCTCATGTCGAGAAGACGTGCGTGTATGTGTAAGATCTGGATGGATCTGTTGTCTGTGTTGGGACCTCGTGGGTGTAAGCTGAAGATCATGCATGGGGCGTTTCAACCGGTACACAAAATTGCAGGGATCCAGGTGGTCACTCGCACTCTTACTTGTTGATACGAACTCTCCTGGTAACCGAATGGTGAAACCGTCGATAAGTTCAACCATGGAGCACCCTAGAACCGACTTGACGGCTGTCCGAATGCCCGACAGAACAAGAGGAAGTGCCTCCGTCCATCGTGTATAAGCGTGAGCTTTTGAGACAAGCATTAAGCAGTCAGTGGAAACGCTCCGCCGTTCCATTACAAGAAGGATGATAAGATGTCATTCTGATGCATTTACAGCCTGGCTCTCCGTGAGTGTTTGAAAAAGGGAAGACTCAAATTGACACCCTCTATCTGTGGTGACGGTCGAAGGCACTCCAAAATTTGCCACCGATCATGCAATGAAAACACGAGCTATGGTCTCTGCTTTGATATCTTGAAGAGGTATAGCTTCTGGCCAGTGTGGAAACCTGTCGATACAAGTGAGCATATATGTCTGCCTGCTTGATGGAGAAAGAGGTCCACAATGTCGATGTGCATATGATCAAACCTGGCATCTGGTGCCATTTTTTGTGCCACCCAGGGACATTTTTGTGTGTCGGTGCACTTTACAACTTTGACACTGCAGACAAGTTCTTGCCCAACTGCGTACATCTCGTTGATTCGTGGCCAGACAAAATGTGCAGTAATCAACTGTTGTGTGGTTCGGATGGCCGGGCATGACAAATCATGCAGACCATGAAAAAACGGTGTGTCTAAACTTGGCTGGGATGTATGGACGAGGATTTCCAGTCGAGATATACACATAAAAGTACTACTTGATGTGGAAACTGGGACTGCGCTTAGCTGGAGTGAGTTATCAGCTGACTCTTGCATTTTTAAAATTTTTCTGAGCATGAACAATGGCATCAAAATCAATGACGGCTGTTGTCTCTGAGGTGTTTACATCCATACGTGATAACGCATCGGCTGCTGTGTTGTCTTTGCCCGAAATGTGCCTCAAGTCAGAAGTGAATTGGGAAATATAATCCAAATGGCAAATCTCATGTGGATGCTTGTCTGGCTTGGACTGGAGTGCATAGATGAGTGGCTTATGATCAGTGTACACCACAAAAAGGACGTCCTCCGAAAAGATGTCTGATACTCAGATAAACTGCGAGGAGTTCATGCCAAAGGTGCAGTACTTTGTCTCGGCAGGTTGAAGTCGCTTGGAGAATAAAGACAAAGGCTGCCACTCCCCATCGCTGTGTTTGCAAAACACCTCCAACTCCAAGGTCTGAAGCATCAGTGAATACATACAGCGGTGCATCGGTTCTTGTGGTGTACGAATGTGTCACTTGGTACAGTGCCAATTTAACCTTTTGAAAAGCTGCAAGCCCCATTTCACAAGAACGATAGCCTGGTTCTTCTTGGTCTTGCTTTTCAAAATGTCAGTGAGTGGCTGCACTAAGTCTGCACATCGTGGTGTGAACCGTCGGAAGAAATTCACCAAACCTCGGAATTCTCGGAGTCGTGTTTAGTCAGCTTGCACAGTGAGGTAGGAGTTGGGAAAATTGGATAGTCTTCACCATCTCAGGCAAAGGAGAAATACCACTCTCATTGACCACGTGACCCAGAAAAGTGAGCGTGGTTACACCAAATTGACACTTTGTTGGGCTAATGACAACTCCGTCCTGTGCAAATCATGCAAAAGGGAGAGGCAAATGTTCAGCATGTTCATCCACCAAATTGCTCGCAACTAACACATCGTCAATGTATGTGTATGCAAAGTGTAAACCATGTAGCACTTCATCGATGAACCTCTGAAAGGTCTGTGTAGCATTCCGTAGTCCAAAAGGCATGCATACAAATTCAAAAAGGCCAAAGGGGGGTGGTGATGGCAATCTTGTGCACATCTGCTGGATTCACAGGTATCAGATGGTATGCTCTGACTCAGTCCAATTTGGAAAATACCTTCTTGCCTTCCAACCTACCCAGCAAAATCTTGAACATGAGGTATAGGATACTATCGGGTACTGTATTCCTTTTCGTGCTCAGTAATCTCCACACGGCCTCCAGTCACCAGGAGTCTTCTTAGGTACCATGTGTAATGGAGATGACCAATTACTACTGCATGGCTGTATGATTCCAAGCTCAAACATATTGTTACTGGCCGGGGTCGGCCGCCAACCGACCGCTCTGAACGGAGCGCACAGTCGAGTCGGCCCGACTGATCGCGCCGGAATATAGATCGCCGCCCGGATAACTCCGAGCGACGGGTCCTTGTACAAGAACCGAAATACGCCAATCGTTAGATCACGTGGGGTAGGGTCGATTGCCAATCTTCAATGTACCTAAATACCCAGTGATCAAACTACCGGGTATTCCACCCTCGACGGAACTCGTACGGAACAAACCGCCGAGGCGAGCTTGTCCGTGCGCGATTCCGAGCGGCGTATCGCCGAGAACCGTCGGTCCAAATGTCCCCCTATTACGGCAAACCAACGGCTTTCTAACTCCCAACACACGAAATGTTCAGTCAATGAGGGAATGGACGAAACGAGCAGGTTTACATTTACACAAGGACATTTATTATAATGAAACACGTATGCAATTAAATAAGGCAAAACACGTATGCAATTATACAAGCAACAAAAGAACTACAACCGTCTATAAGCAATTATTAATGTAAGTCACTTACACGGTTTTACTTACGGGACTCGGCGCCACAAACATTCATTCGAAAGAAAAGCAGGAAAAAGACCCCATCAAAGGCAATGGGGTCAGACTGGACCTCTTGGGTCTTTTATGGCGTGGGACTTGGCAGACCGAACGAGTCCCACGAGACCGTTGCAGGTTACCTGCACCCTCGTGGTGTCTGGCTTGGGCGACCGGACGTTCCTTCCCACGGCAGCTAGCGTAGCCGTGGTCGAGCTCGGGCCTTCCGTGTGGCAGGCGAGCTCTCTCCGGCTCTCTCCACACGAACGCGTTTGGGCAACCCGCGATGCTCCTTCCCCACGGCAGCTAGCGTGCGCGGTTGAGCTCGGGCCTTCTGTGTGGCAGGCGAGCTCTCTCCGGTTCTCTCCACACGAACGCGCGGTTTGCGCGACACAGCAGGCAAGGCTGCACCTCAGCTCGCATCTCCTTCGCGACGCCCGGACTTCACGCAGCTCCTTGGCTTCTGGCTTCCTCCCGACTCCCCAACTGCCGAAGCAAAAAGCTTACTTCCTCACGGGACTCAGCACACGAACTCTGCGCGGGACTCCCACAAACTCAGCCCTACCACGGACTCCCACGGGACTCTTTTCACTGGACTTTCACGAGCTCTTTTCACGCACTTTTTGAACAAAGAAAAGATGTCCTCTTTATCCTTTGCACCCCTCCCCGCACCCGGCGTGACTCATGCCCTCATGATCCACCCCCCCCCCCGCTCAACCACGGGTGGGAGGGAGTTGTTGACGTCACCGCAGGGTTCTTCTTCCTCTTCGCAGAAGAGGGGAGGGACGTCTCCATTGTTTGCTCCCTAACTATTAAATCGATCCGCAGCGCATCTAATCGATTTCAAAACTTTTAAACAATGGAAGGTGAGCTATCTAGGGAACATGCACATATCGACATAGCTGACTAAGGGAACCTGTATGTTGTGTGCGATTGAATTCCAAATTCGTAACAATATTGTCAAATTCAGCCTTAGCTATGCTGAGACGATCTGGAGCAAAAGACAGCAGGCGAGCTGCACAGGAGGTCTAACGC
>CM068960.1:8840423-8852889 GCA_035128595.1 Eptatretus atami
CCCTCTTCTGCGAAGAGGAAGAAGAACCCTGCGTGACGTCAACAACTCCCTCCACCCGTGGTTGAGCGGGGGGGGGGGTGGATCATGAGGGCATGAGTCACGCCGGGTGCGGGGAGGGGTGCAAAGGATAAAAGAGGACATCTTTTCTTTGTTCAAAAAGTGCGTGAAAAGAGCTCGTGAAAGTCCAGTGAAAAGAGTCCCGTGGGAGTCCGTGGTAGGCTGATTTGTGGGAGTCCCGCGGCAGAGTTCGTGTGCTGAGTCCCGTGGGAGGAGTAAGCTTTTTGCTTCGGCAGTTGGGGGAGTCGGGAGGAAGCCAGAAGCCAAGGAGCTGCGTGGAGTCCGGGCGTCGCGAAGGAATGCGAGCTGGAGGTGCAGCCTTGCCTGCTGTGTCGCGCAAACCGCGCGTTCGTGTGGAGAGAACCGGAGAGAGCTCGCCTGCCACACAGAAGGCCCGAGCTCAACCGGGCTACGCTAGCTGCCGTGGGGAAGGAGCATCGGCGGTTGCCCAAACGCGTTCATGTGGAGAGAGCCGGAGAGAGCTCGCCTGCCACACGGAAGGCCCGAGCTCGACCACGGCTACGCTAGCTGCCGTGGGGAAGGAACGTCGGGTCGCCCAAGCCAGACACCACGAGGGTGCAGGTAACCTGCAACGGTCTCGTGGACTCGTTCGGTCTGCCAAGTCCCACGCCATAAAGACCCAAGAGGTCCAGTCTGACCCCATTGCCTTTGATGGGGTCTTTTTTCCTGCTTTTCTTTCGAATGAATGTTTGTGGCGCCGAGTCCCGTAAGTAAAACCGTGTAAGTGACTGTACATTAATAATTGCTTATAGACGGTTGTAGTTCTTTTGTTGCTTGTATAATTGCATACTGTTTTGCCTTATTTAATTGCATACGTGTTTCATTATAATAAATGTCCTTGTGTAAATGTAAACCTGCTCGTTTCGTCCATTCCCTCATTGACTGAACATTTCGTGTGTTGGGAGTTAGAAAGCCGTTGGTTTGCCGTAATAGGGGGACATTTGGACCGACGGTTCTCGGCGATTACGCCGCTCGGAATCGCGCACGGACAAGCTCGCCTCGGCGGTTTGTTCCGTACGAGTTCCGTCGAGGGTGGAATACCCCGGTAGTTGGATCACGTGGGTATTTAGTACATTTGATGAGTCACGCCGGGTGCGGGGGAGGGGTGCAAAGGATAAAGAGGACATCTTTTCTTTGTTCAAAAAGTGCGTGAAAAGAGCTCGTGAAAGTCCAGTGAAAAGAGTCCCGTGGGAGTCCCGTGGTAGGGCTGAGTTTGTGGGATCCGCGGCAGAGTTCGTGTGCTGAGTCCCGTGGGAGGAGTAAGCTTTTTGCTTCGGCAGTTGGGGGAGTCGGGAGGAAGCCAGAAGCCAAGGAGCTGCGTGGAGTCCGGGCGTCGCGAAGGAGATGCGAGCTGGAGGTGCAGCCTTGCCTGCTGTGTCGCGCAAACCGCGCGTTCGTGTGGAGAGAACCGGAGAGAGCTCGCCTGCCACACAGAAGGCCCGAGCTCAACCGCGGCTACGCTAGCTGCCGTGGGGAAGGAGCATCGCGGGTTGCCCAAACGCGTTCGTGTGGAGAGAGCCGGAGAGAGCTCGCCTGCCACACGGAAGGCCCGAGCTCGACCACGGCTACGCTAGCTGCCGTGGGAAGGAACGTCCGGTCGCCCAAGCCAGACACCACGAGGGTGCAGGTAACCTGCAACGGTCTCGTGGGACTCGTTCGGTCTGCCAAGTCCCACGCCATAAAAGACCCAAGAGGTCCAGTCTGACCCCATTGCCTTTGATGGGGTCTTTTTCCTGCTTTTCTTTCGAATGAATGTTTGTGGCGCCGAGTCCCGTAAGTAAAACCGTGTAAGTGACTTACATTAATAATTGCTTATAGACGGTTGTAGTTCTTTTGTTGCTTGTATAATTGCATACGTGTTTTGCCTTATTTAATTGCATACGTGTTTCATTATAATAAATGTCCTTGTGTAAATGTAAACCTGCTCGTTTCGTCCATTCCCTCATTGACTGAACATTTCGTGTGTTGGGAGTTAGAAAGCCGTTGGTTTGCCGTAATAGGGGGACATTTGGACCGACGGTTCTCGGCGATACGCCGCTCGGAATCGCGCACGGACAAGCTCGCCTCGGCGGTTTGTTCCGTACGAGTTCCGTCGAGGGTGGAATACCCGGTAGTTGGATCACTGGGTATTTAGGTACATTGAAGATTGGCAATCGACCCTACCCCACGTGATCTACGATTGGCGTATTTCGGTTCTTGTACAAGGACCCGTCGCTCGGAGTTATCCGGGCGGCGATCTATATTCCGGGCGATCAGTCGGGCCGACTCGACTTGCGGCTCCGTTCAGAGCGGTCGGTTGGCGGCCGACCCCCGGCCAGTAACAATATGTTTGAGCTTGGAATCATACAGCCATGCAGTAGTAATTGGTCATCTCCATTACACATGGTACCTAAGAAGACTCCTGGTGACTGGAGGCCGTGTGGAGATTACTGAGCACGAAACAGGAATACAGTACCCGATAGGTATCCTATACCTCATGTTCAAGATTTTGCTGGTAGGTTGGAAGGCAAGAAGGTATTTTCCAAATTGGACTGAGTCAGAGCATACCATCTGATACCTGTGAATCCAGCAGATGTGCACAAGATTGCCATCACCACCCCCCTTTGGCCTTTTTGAATTTGTATGCATGCCTTTTGGACTACGGAATGCTACACAGACCTTTCAGAGGTTCATCGATGAAGTGCTACATGGTTTACACTTTGCATACACATACATTGACGATGTGTTAGTTGCGAGCAATTTGGTGGATGAACATGCTGAACATTTGCCTCTCCCTTTTGCATGATTTGCACAGGACGGAGTTGTCATTAGCCCAACAAAGTGTCAATTTGGTGTAACCACGCTCACTTTTCTGGGTCACGTGGTCAATGAGAGTGGTATTTCTCCTTTGCCTGAGATGGTGAAGACTATCCAAGTTTTCCCAACTCCTACCTCACTGTGCAAGCTGACTCAAACACGACTCCGAGAATTCCGAGGTTTGGTGAATTTCTTCCGACGGTTCACACCACGATGTGCAGACTTAGTGCAGCCACTCACTGACATTTTGAAAAGCAAGACCAAGAAGAACCAGGCTATCGTTCTTGGTGAAATGGGGCTTGCAGCTTTTCAAAAGGTTAAATTGGCACTGTACCAAGTGACACTATTCGTACACCACAAGAACCGATGCACCGCTGTATGTATTCACTGATGCTTCAGACCTTGGAGTTGGAGGTGTTTTGCAACAACACAGCGATGGGGAGTGGCAGCCTTTGTCTTTATTCTCCAAGCGACTTCAACCTGCCGAGACAAAGTACTGCACCTTTGGCCATGAACTCCTCGCAGTTTATCTGAGTATCAGACATCTTTTCGGAGGACGTCCTTTTTGTGTGTACACTGATCATAAGCCACTCATCTATGCACTCCAGTCCAAGCCAGACAAGCATTCTCCACATGAGATTTGCCATTTGGATTATATTTCCCAATTCACTTCTGACTTGAGGCACATTTCGGGCAAAGACAACACAGCAGCCGATGCGTTATCACGTATGCATGTAAACACCTCAGAGACAACAGCCGTCATTGATTTTGATGCCATTGTTCATGCTCAGAAAGATTTTAAAAATGCAAGAGTCAGCTGATAACTCACTCCAGCTAAGCGCAGTCCCAGTTTCCACATCAAGTAGTACTTTTATGTGTGATATCTCGACTGGAAATCCTCGTCCATACATCCCAGCCAAGTTTAGACACACCGTTTTTCATGGTCTGCATGATTTGTCATGCCCGGCCATCCGAACCACACAACAGTTGATTACTGCACATTTTGTCTGGCCACGAATCAACCGAGATGTACGCAGTTGGGCAAGAACTTGTCTGCAGTGTCAAAGTTGTAAAGTGCACCGACACACAAAAATGTCCCTGGGTGGCACAAAAAATGGCACCAGATGCCAGGTTTGATCATATGCACATCGACATTGTGGGACCTCTTTCTCCATCAGACAGGCAGACATATATGCTCACTTGTATCGACAGGTTTCCACACTGGCCAGAAGCTATACCTCTTCAAGATATCAAAGCAGAGACCATAGCTCGTGTTTTCATTGCATGATCGGTGGCAAATTTTGGAGTGCCTTCGACCGTCACCACAGATAGAGGGTGTCAATTTGAGTCTTCCCTTTTTCAAACACTCACGGAGACGCCAGGCTGTAAATGCATCAGAATGACATCTTATCATCCTTCTTGTAATGGAACGGCGGAGCGTTTCCACTGACTGCTTAATGCTTGTCTCAAAGCTCACGCTTATACACGATGGACGGAGGCACTTCCTCTTGTTCTGTCGGGCATTCGGACAGCCGTCAAGTCGGTTCTAGGGTGCTCCATGGTTGAACTTATCGACGGTTTCACCATTCGGTTACCAGGAGAGTTCGTATCAACAAGTAAGAGTGCGAGTGACCACCTGGATCCCTGCAATTTTGTGTACCGGTTGAAACGCCCCATGCATGATCTTCAGCTTACACCCACGAGGTCCCAACACAGACAACAGATCCATCCAGATCTTTACACATACACGCACGTCTTTGTTCGACATGATGCCGTGAGAATGCTTCTACAGCCACCATATTATGTGCTGTATCTAGTACTTTGATGGTCTGACAAGTTTTTCACCTTGTAGATTAAGGACAAATATAAATATTTCAACATCGATCATTTGAAACCAGCCCACATTGAAGACTGCTCTACTTTTACCTCGTCACGAGCAACCTCGACTTCACAGGCCATTGACCCTTCTTCTACGATATCGCCTGCTGCACCAGCATCGACCACTCTTGCATCCTCCCCAAAAATCTTCCATTCAGCAACCTGGAATGAGGAAAACTAGAGGCGGCAGACATGTTCATTGGCCAGCCCGCTGTGTACAAATTTTCACCATTAACTGAAAGGTTTCATTTACGATCTTACTTTATTCTTCTCATAATTCACCACATGACTTTTTTTATCGATCGCAACTCACATCATTGTTACAACTAGCGATCTAGGAGGGGGTTGATGTAGTGACCTGCTTTGTAAGAGCGAGCATGCGCAAACCTTTTTCTGGCCCTACATCACGTGACTGTATCATAGCCAGTTCTGATTGGTTCCACGGCGAAGACTGGTTTGACGAATGGGAAGTCTTTTTCAGAGGGTTACCGGTCAAGGTTTCTGGTCATGTTTGAGTCAGCAGATTTTCTTTTTCCTCTCCTAAAGAGTGAAGTCATAAGCATGTAAAAGCCATAACTTTTATTCTCGAGCATTTTCTGAACTACCAAGACTTAATAAAAAGATGCCGGAATACATCGCTAAAGTACCACAACGCGAGATCGCTAAAATGACAATTTGTACTTCTTCTGCTTCTTCCTCTCTCAAAACAATGTAAAACTGTAGTCCCACCTACCTCAATAACTGCTGAAGCCATGATGGTGATTCCAAAGCGAGGAAGTTACATTGTCTTTGGGCTAGTGAACGCAACTCAAAATTAAAAAAATATATAAAACGTTAATGGTTTTATTAGGAAAAGAAATCAAACATAAAAGTGGACTCAACCAAACCAGGGCAGGATTGTGTGAGGTGGGGGAAATGGACAGTACCATTCCAGAAGCGATACCTATCCGCTCTATAAGGGCACTCGGTAGAGCACATACGTCCACCCCATAATGCCTGATTCACGAGAACATATCTGGCCCAATACATTTTTGAGATATCGTGCTATATATTGTTTTTGGCCGTATCTCTCAATGGTGAAGAATCTCTTAAAAATTATCAGATCCGGATCCGGATCTTCATCAACATCTAATGAGTTCATCCTTGTCACACACCGAACCTGTCCACAAAATTTCATCCAGATCCGTCCACAACTTTTTGAGATATCCTGCACACAGGCAAACAGACAGAAAGGGGTGAAAACATAACCTCCTTCACCTTCGGTGGTGAAGGTAACAATGTAAAAACAGAGGGATGATATCTCAAAAAAACAATCAAACAAGGTAGGAATGGTACCACATTTTGACGCCACAACCTTCTTAGGGATTACCATCACGATATATTTTGACAATTTTACTTTTGTTGTGGGATTTTGATGAATGAAGAAGAAGAAAAAGAAGAATAACAATGAGGAATGACGCCACAAGCACAACAATCCTCTTCTGGTTTGACATCACAATATCTTTTGACGTCGTTCCATCACAATGCCCCAACCAAAGTCAAGAAGAGCGATGTGCAGACCTCCAATGGAGTAAAAACTGGCCTCCACTTCGTGAACTCGCAACAGAGGTCCTTCAGGGACACGTCAAACGCAACCGACAAACCAATTATTCCTTCTCCCATGATCGAGGTTGGTACCTCATACTCTCTCCCTCTCTCTCTCGTGTGCTCAATAGAAAACGTCCATTGGAACCTTTTTCAATAAGAGCCAGGCACGGGGCAGCAATGTCCGAGCCAATCGGATGGAATTTGCGATGGAAAACTGCTCGGAACGACTTTATTAGAATTGCTTGCACGGCGGTTCAAGATTATTGCTTGTTTGCGGCTCGCCTCGCGTGCCTCCAGTGCGGTGCACGTTTGCTCGGACCGGATGGCGCTGCGACGTGGAGTGGGGGGAGTGGGGGATCATGGTGAAAATGAACGCAAAACCTGTGTCAGTTCATCCGGATTCTTCATGATCCATGAAAAGGAGCCTAAATGAATATACACAAAGCAAGAGCAAAATCTCCATCAGCGGGCAACTACCTGTTGGTGTCAGAAGTGGGAAAGGTGTGCGTTCAGACCTTGGGTGCCACCAGAGGCAGCATGGGGTGCCACTTGGGTGTTCATGGGGTGCCACCAGAGAATGAACACTAGTGTGTGTGTGTGTGGTTTTGGGGGTGGTGGGGGGGGGGGGCGTGCGGGAGTTTGAGACTGATGATGAAAAGGCGCAGAAACCCGAACCTTGCATGTAAAACACTGCAGAGACGTTCTTCATTAGCCACGTGCAAGCATCGGTACCCAAACGGCTACTTCATTAAACGTGCAGTTACGGGTTATTCTCGGGACATTGTAATCCTGCCTTTCCCTTCACAGAGGAGCCGCGGAACTGCTTCGCGACCTGGTGGCCGAGAGAGGAAAGTGGAAACGTTTGGTCGGCGTGTGTGTAGCGTGGGGCCCACGTTATGTTCCCACGAATCCCACTGCACTCGCCTTGGATGAGGCAAGCTCGAGGTCCGTCGAGGCCCGAGCTGTGCCCGTTCCACGATGTCGAACAGCTCAACCGACATCGTTATCAGGCTTTAGTTAATCAGGTAACAATGGAGTCACAATGCTTTAACAATCTGCTGGAGGTTTCATTGCTTCGTGGAAGCCATTGTGGTATAGCCCACTGATTATCTCTACCACCGAAGGTGAAGGAGGTTATGTTTTCACCCCTTTCTGTCTGTTTGTTTGTTTGCGTACAGGATATGTCAAAAAGTTGTGGACGGATCCAGATGAAATTTTGTGGACAGGTTGGGTGTGTGACAAGGACGAACTGATTAGATTTTGGTGAAGATCTGGATCCGGATCCGACTACTCGAATTTTTAAAAGTGATTCTTCACCATTGAGAGATTGGGCCAAAAATGATATATCGCACGATGGGCCAAAAATGATATATCGCACGATGGGCCAAAAATGTATTGGGCCCGATATGTTCTCATGGATGAGGCATTGCATGGCGGAGGTATGTGCTCCACCGAGTGCCCCTTTAGTTAATATAAGAAATGGCTAAATATTAAATGAGGCAATTATAGATGTATGTATGTATGTATGTATGTATGTATGTATGTACATCTAAATCTTGGTGTTGGCCTTAAAATCTTAGGGTCTTGAGTTTGAGCCCCTTTTTTCGTTGAATTAACACCAGGGGGAGTTGACTTGGCCTGTCATCCATCCGAGGTCGGCGAAATGAGTACCAGTGTACTGATAATAGGGGGCACTGCATCAGTGGCACACCCGCGTGCCCAGAAAAGTGACTGGTATCCTGAACCAAAAGGGCTACCACAGCAATTTGCAACGCCATGCAATACCCTCTGGTCTACGCCTAGTTGGTCAGGGGTTCATCCTACAGCAAGATAACGACCCAAAACATACCTCCAGGTTATGTCAGAACTACCTTGGAAGAAAAGAACAAGACGGTAGGCTTCAAATCATGGAATGGCCAGCACAGTCTCCAGACTTAAACTCCATCGAGCTGGTTTGGGATGAACTGGACAGAAGGGTGAAAGCAAAGCAACCTACAAGTACAACACATTTGTGGGAACTTCTGCAACAGTGTTGGGAAGAACTGTCCGAACAATATTTGATTTCCATTGTGGAAAGAATGCCTCGAGTATGTTCGGCTGTTATGTCTGCAAAAGGTGGCTCCCTTGATGAGTCAGAAATGTAGATTAAATTTTGTTCAACAAAACGATTCCATGATTTATTTTTTTATCTGCAATTGTTTATTTGTTCCATGATTTAATTTTAGAGTACATTGAAACATTAAACTGCTTAAATTTCAGTGAATACTCGAAAAATGGGGGTGTTCTAAAACTTTTGACCGGTAGTGTAAGTCCTCCAAGCAACTGGAGAGGTGCTGGGTGAACATTGAGGAATTCCAAACGGCATGAGAGGGCATCAAGTTAGCACTCCAAACGACCTGAGAGGTGCCGGGTGAGCGTTGAGGATTTTGCCGCCTCTGATTGAGCACCAGTGCCCAGAGCAGTTGGGCGTTACACCAAAGAGGTCAACAATTGTCCGCATCCTTGGTCTTTGGATCATCACCGACAATTGTCGAGAGTTTTGGCAGGAGCTGCTTGCAGCCTATGTTGATCTCTGTGAAGCGTTTGATTTGGTGAATCAGGATGCCCTTTGGAGGATTCTCGGTCTTCATGGGGTGCCACCAAAACTGATCAATCTGATTTTCTTAACTATACTCTGGGACTGAGAGAGCTGTGCGGTGTGGTGGTTCCATCTGTGACTTATTTCCAGTTGTGACTGAAGTTCATCAGGGGTGTGTACTGGCCCCTCTCACACTTTTCAGCACTTCTATGGACTGGATTCTGGAGAGGATGTCGGAGAGATCAAGTTGCGCTGCATCGTTTGGGAATGTCAAGATCTCTGACCTTGATTTCACAGATGCTTCAGTCGTCTTTGCGGAGACTCTGGATATCCTTATGTGGGCCCTCGAGGCACTGAATGAGGAGTTAGAGCCGCTGCGATTACAGGTTTCCTGCATCAAAACTAAGATCCAGGCTTTCAATGACATCTTGGGTGCTGCTATATTTTCTCTACCTGTTTGTGGTGAGGATGTTGAGGTCACGGAGAAATTGACTTACCTTGGCAGTGATGTTCATGTCTCCACATGTTGTGAGCCAGAGGTCAATAGATATCTGGGTCGGGCCTGGAGAGTCATAGATTCACTGGATCATGGGGTGTGGCACTGTCGGTACCTATGCAGGAGGATGAAAGTCCGAGTCTTTAAGTCCTTGGTGCTTCCATTCTTGCTCTACGAATGTGAGACTTGGACTCTCACCAGGGATATGAGACGGAGACTTAACTCCTTTGGTACCAGCTCTCTTCGGAGAATCGTTGGCTATCACATGTCAGACTTTGTGTCCAACAAGCGGTTGCTGAGAGAGGCTCAGATGAAATTTGTTACCTGTATTATCCGTGAACGTCAGCTGTGGTTGTATGGACATGTGGCTCGTTTTCCTGACGCTGATCCTATTTGCCAGATTCTCTCAGTCAGGGAGCCTCGTAGATGGAGGAGACCAACGGGTCAACCACATGTCTCGTGGCTGCAGCAGGTTGATCGGCATCTCAAGGAGATGGGGATGGGCCAGGCATCTGCCTGGGAGATGGCCAGACGGAGGCCCATGGAGTGAGTACCGGTGGAAAGTGGATGCAGTGACGCGCTCCTCCGGTGCATGCTCCCATACCTGACCTGATCTGAGGCTGCAATGCTGCCTTAAAAAGAAACTTATAGAGACCTGCAAACTAAAGCAAAGCAATTGACCATAACAAGCTTTCAAGCAGTGAAGCCGTTTCAATGTTTCGGTTTGTCCTTCCTTCCATCTGTCCATCAAAAATGAAGAGGAACCCTTCTAATCCACTGTGTGTTACTCTGAAGGGTTCTAAATTGTAATTCTAGAGGGTTCGAAAGGTTAATTCTAAGGAAGCTTTTGTTTTCTATTTACGGCAGAGTGGTACGTAATGTTTTTATCCTTGCCCACCTCCCTGTTTTCAAATAGATTTAAAAGGTAAAAGTCTTGGTTTATTGGGTTGTTTTTTTTGCTGTATTTATTTTATTTACATGTTTATTTCAATGTTAACATGTTTCATACATTGTTGTGGATCCGCGTTTGAGGTTTGCCATGAGGGGAATTGCTTGAGTTCCTTCCGAACATTCGGTCCTCCGTGGCCGTGGATAACTCCGTGGCCCAGCAGGTTGCTAGTTAATCACAAATGCCGATCGGTACTGCCAATTCTGGCAGAGTTCTCACTACTTTACATGTTACCTTTCTATTGAAGTGGCAGGATCAAGCGGGGCTAATGCCCTCAATGCATACTTGCCTTATCCTGTCTGATCAGGTGCGACCAAGCAGAGCTGCCAAGTACGCACCAGCTAACGTGGAGAGCCAATCGATGGGGTAAAACTTCCCGGCTAACAATACATGCGGACTATGTTGGATCAATGGAGGAAAGGATGCTACGAGATAGTTTCGCAAGCTCCATTCTGCCAGCTCCGATCTATAAGCTCTGGCCCACCGCTCCAGCTCCATTACACCAGCTCCGTTCTGCCTCCTATCATGTTCTGCCGACCAAGCCAAAAGATTATCTTTTGTTGGGTGGAGAGCATCGCTTAAATTGTTACTTGGTGGGTGGAACCTGGATGTGGATCAAAAGGGTCGTTAGGTGGAGTGTCTGGGATTTGCAGCACTCCCAAAAGTGCACACATAATTCTGCCAGTGCAGGCACTGCCCACACGAGGCCACAACTGCGAACATGCTGGCATAACCTCCCTGGTGACATGCTACGGAGCTCCTGCACTAATATAAGTATGACCCCATCGTCTTCGGTTGCACTTTCTGGGTGCAAACGTGCACTGGATGCCCCATGGGGTTCACATGCAAGCAGAGTATCAGGGCTTCATTCAAGCTGTTACATGGCGATTAGCATACACTCACAGATCGAGTTACAGACGTCTGAACGTCCGGGGCTGCAGTGCTCACTATCCATGCATTACGCCATTGCTTCTGCTGCTCTGAAGGTGGTGGCAGCATTTGTGGTGTCTATGTGATGATTGTGGTTGAGGTGATGGCAGAGGAGTCATGTTGGGTGAGCTTTGGTTGAGGTGGCATGGTGGTTCACTGTGGCTGAAGCATTGTGGTTGTTGAGCAACGGTGAATGTATAGCGAGCTGTTGCAATGTTACAATGATGTGGAGTGATATATAATGACGTCTTGATGTTGTGTGATCGTTGCAGCATTTGTGGGTAGAGAGTGGTGAAGGTTGAAGCGTTGTATCAATTTGATTGTGGAACGCACTTCAAACTGGGATTGGCATGTGTATGCAAATTAGCTGTGTGTGCTTGATGTGCTTGTTTCTTGTGAGAGAGATTTGTGTGCTGGGAATTAGGGTTGGAAAGAAATGGGGAAGAATCTACCTAATCCCACACAACGCATATTAACCCATAAAGCCCATTAGGCATAAGGGAAGGACTATCTGTAAACAAATAACAATGAAATAACTATCTCAGGAACCACAATATACTATGTGCCATTGCTTCGGGTAAGGACGGTGTTGCAGAACTATCACAATATATTGTGGGCCGGGGGCCGGGTGAGAAGACGCAGCTGGGGGGGGGGGGAAGCTATCTCGACTCCCACCAGACTCCCCGGAATTGTAGGCCGTCGCACACGGATAATTCCGTGACGCGGCGGGTCGCTAACCGACTGTGGACGCCAATAACTCAACCGCGTGACCTAGGGTCCTACCGTCCACTAACCGACTGTGGACGCCAATAACTCAACTGCGTGACCTAGGGTCCTACCGTCTGTGGGTTAACCGGGTTACCTAATTAATCACGTTATTGAATTTACGGGGAACACGCCCTCGGTATGCCTTGTCTGAGCCAGATCACTTTACCGGATCGGATGCAGCCGAGCGACACTGCCAAGGACGTACCGGCTAAAAGGAACGGATCGTTGGGAATAAAGTCCCGGCTAAGCTATGGATCCGGACCATGCTGGATCAATGCAAGAAAAGACAAAAACGAGCTGGGAACATTTCTAATAATAATAATTTATTTACAAGCAGGCGAGGAAAGGTATGTGGCACATTTAATAGTTTTATTGGGGTGTGTAATGCAGGGATAGAAAGAACGGT
>CM068960.1:8852914-8866132 GCA_035128595.1 Eptatretus atami
AACCTGGTCTACAAAATTTCATCCAGATCCGTCCACAACTTTTTGAGATATCCTGCACACAGGCAAACAGACAGAAAGGGGTGAAAACATAACCTCCTTCACCTTCGGTGGTGAAGGTAACAATGTAAAAACAGAGGGATGATATCTCAAAAAAACAATCAAACAGGTAGGAATGGTACCACATTTTGACGCCACAACCTTCTTAGGGATTACCATCACGTATATTTTGACAATTTTACTTTTGTTGTGGGATTTTGATGAATGAAGAAGAAGAAAAAGAAGAATAACAATGAGGAATGACGCCACAAGCACAACAATCCTCTTCTGGTTTGACATCACAATATCTTTTGACGTCGTTCCATCACAATGCCCCAACCAAAGTCAAGAAGAGCGATGTGCAGACCTCCAATGGAGTAAAAACTGGCCTCCACTTCGTGAACTCGCAACAGAGGTCCTTCAGGGACACGTCAAACGCAACCGACAAACCAATATTCCTTCTCCCATGATCGAGGTTGGTACCTCATACTCTCTCCCTCTCTCTCTCGTGTGCTCAATAGAAAACGTCCATTGGAACCTTTTCAATAAGAGCAGGCACGGGGCAGCAATGTCCGAGCCAATCGGATGGAATTTGCGATGGAAAACTGCTCGGAACGACTTTATTAGAATTGCTTGCACGGCGGTTCAAGATTATTGCTTGTTTGCGGCTCGCCCGCGTGCCTCCAGTGCGGTGCACGTTTGCTCGGACCGGATGCGCTGCGACGTGGAGTGGGGGGAGTGGGATCATGGTGAAAATGAACGCAAAACCTGTGTCAGTTCATCCGGATTCTTCATGATCCATGAAAAGGAGCCTAAATGAATATACACAAAGCAGAGCAAAATCTCCATCAGCGGGCAACTACCTGTTGGTGTCAGAAGTGGGAAAGGTGTGCGTTCAGACCTTGGGTGCCACCAGAGGCAGCATGGGGTCCACGTGTGGTGTTCATGGGGTGCCACCAGAGAATGAACACCAGTGTGTGTGTGTGTGTGTTGTGTTTTGGGGGTGGTGGGGGGGGGGGGTGCGGGAGTTTGAGACTGATGATGAAAAGGCGCAGAAACCCGAACCTTGCATGTAAAACACTGCAGAGACGTTCTTCATTAGCCACGTGCAAGCATCGGTACCCAAACGGCTACTTCATTAAACGTGCAGTTACGGGTTATTCTCGGGACATTGTAATCCTGCCTTTCCCTTCACAGAGGAGCGCGGAACTGCTTCGCGACCTGGTGGCGAGAGAGGAAAGTGGAAACGTTTGGTCGGCGGTGTGTAGCGTGGGGCCCACGTTATGTTCCCACGAATCCCACTGCACTCGCCTTGGATGAGGCAAGCTCGAGGTCCGTCGAGGCCGAGCTGTGCCCGTTCCACGATGTCGAACAGCTCAACCGACATCGTTATCAGGCTTTAGTTAATCAGTAACAATGGAGTCACAATGCTTTAACAATCTGCTGGAGGTTTCATTGCTTCGTGGAAGCCATTGTGGTATAGCCCACTGATTATCTCTACACCGAAGGTGAAGGAGGTTATGTTTTCACCCCTTTCTGTCTGTTTGTTTGTTTGCGTACAGGATATGTCAAAAAGTTGTGGACGGATCCAGATGAAATTTTGTGGACAGGTTGGGTGTGTGACAAGGACGAACTGATTAGATTTTGGTGAAGATCTGGATCCGGATCCGACTACTCGAATTTTTAAAAGTGATTCTTCACCATTGAGAGATTGGGCCAAAAATGATATATCGCACGATGGCCAAAAATGATATATCGCACGATGGGCCAAAAATGATTGGGCCCGATATGTTCTCATGGATGAGGCATTGCATGGCGGAGGTATGTGCTCCACCGAGTGCCCCTTTAGTTAATATAAGAAATGGCTAAATATTAAATGAGGCAATTATAGATGTATGTATGTATGTATGTATGTATGTATGTATGTACATCTAAATCTTGGTGTTGGCCTTAAAATCTTAGGGTCTTGAGTTTGAGCCCCTTTTTCGTTGAATTAACACCAGGGGGAGTTGACTTGGCCTGTCATCCATCCGAGGTCGGCGAAATGAGTACCAGTGTACTGATAATAGGGGGCACTGCATCAGTGGCACACCCGCGTGCCCAGAAAAGTGACTGGTATCCTGAACCAAAAGGGCTACCACAGCAATTTGCAACGCCATGCAATACCCTCTGGTCTACGCCTAGTTGGTCAGGGGTTCATCCTACAGCAAGATAACGACCCAAAACATACCTCCAGGTTATGTCAGAACTACCTTGGAAGAAAAGAACAAGACGGTAGGCTTCAAATCATGGAATGGCCAGCACAGTCTCCAGACTTAAACTCCATCGAGCTGGTTTGGGATGAACTGGACAGAAGGGTGAAAGCAAAGCAACCTACAAGTACAACACATTTGTGGGAACTTCTGCAACAGTGTTGGGAAGAACTGTCCGAACAATATTTGATTTCCATTGTGGAAAGAATGCCTCGAGTATGTTCGGCTGTATGTCTGCAAAAGGTGGCTCCCTTGATGAGTCAGAAATGTAGATTAAATTTTGTTCAACAAAACGATTCCATGATTTATTTTTTATCTGCAATTGTTTATTTGTTCCATGATTTAATTTTAGAGTACATTGAAACATTAAACTGCTTAATTTCAGTGAATACTCGAAAAATGGGGGTGTTCTAAAACTTTTGACCGGTAGTGTAAGTCCTCCAAGCAACTGGAGAGGTGCTGGGTGAACATTGAGGAATTCCAAACGGCATGAGAGGGCATCAAGTTAGCACTCCAAACGACCTGAGAGGGTCGGTGAGCGTTGAGGATTTTGCCGCCTCTGATTGAGCACCAGTGCCCAGAGCAGTTGGGCGTTACACCAAAGAGGTCAACAATTGTCCGCATCCTTGGTCTTTGGATCATCACCGACAATTGTCGAGAGTTTTGGCAGGAGCTGCTTGCAGCCTATGTTCTCTGTGAAGCGTTTGATTTGGTGAATCAGGATGCCCTTTGGAGGATTCTCGGTCTTCATGGGGTGCCACCAAAACTGATCAATCTGATTTTCTTAACTATACTCTGGGACTGAGAGAGCTGTGCGGTGTGGTGTTCCATTGTGACTTATTTCCAGTTGTGACTGAAGTTCATCAGGGTGTGTTACTGGCCCCTCTCACACTTTTCAGCACTTCTATGGACTGGATTCTGGAGAGATGTCGGAGAGATCAAGTTGCCTGCATCGTTTGGGAATGTCAAGATCTCTGACCTTGATTTCACAGATGCTTCAGTCGTCTTTGCGGAGACTCTGGATATCCTTATGTGGGCCCTCGAGGCACTGAATGAGGAGTTAGAGCCGCTGCGATTACAGGTTTCCTGCATCAAAACTAAGATCCAGGCTTTCAATGACATCTTGGTGCTGCTATATTTTCTCTACCTGTTTTGTGGTGAGGATGTTGAGGTCACGGAGAAATTGACTTACCTTGGCAGTGATGTTCATGTCTCCACATGTTGTGAGCCAGAGGTCAATAGATATCTGGGTCGGGCCTGGAGAGTCATAGATTCACTGGATCATGGGTGTGGCACTGTCGGTACCTATGCAGGAGGATGAAAGTCCGAGTCTTTAAGTCCTTGGTGCTTCCATTCTTGCTCTACGGATGTGAGACTTGGACTCTCACCAGGGATATGAGACGGACTTACTCCTTGGTACCAGCTCTCTTCGGAGAATCGTTGGCTATCACATGTCAGACTTTGTGTCCAACAAGCGGTTGCTGAGAGAGGCTCAGATGAAATTTGTTACCTTATTATCCGTGAACGTCAGCTGTGGTTGTATGGACATGTGGCTCGTTTTCCTGACGCTGATCCTATTTGCCAGATTCTCTCAGTCAGGGAGCCTCGTAGATGGAGGAGACCAACGGGTCAACCACATGTCTCGTGGCTGCAGCAGGTTGATCGGCATCTCAAGGAGATGGGGATGGGCCAGGCATCTGCCTGGGGATGGCCAGACGGAGGCCCATGGAGTACCGGTGGAAAGTGGATGCAGTGACGCGCTCCTCCGGTGCATGCTCCCATACCTGACCTGATCTGAGGCTGCAATGCTGCCTTAAAAAGAAACTTATAGAGACCTGCAAACTAAAGCAAAGCAATTGACCATACAAGCTTTCAAGCAGTGAAGCCGTTTCAATGTTTCGGTTTGTCCTTCCTTCCATCTGTCCATCAAAAATGAAGAGGAACCCTTCTAATCCACTGTGTGTTACTCTGAAGGGTTCTAAATTGTAATTCTAGAGGGTTCGAAAGGTTAATTCTAAGGGAAGCTTTTGTTTTCTATTTACGGCAGAGTGGTACGTAATGTTTTTATCCTTGCCCACCTCCCTGTTTCAAATAGATTTAAAAGGTAAAAGTCTTGGTTTATTTTGGGTTGTTTTTTTTTTTGCTGTATTTATTTTATTTACATGTTTATTTCAATGTTAACATGTTTCATACATTGTTGTGGATCCGCGTTTGAGGTTTGCCATGAGGGGAATTGCTTGAGTTCCTTCCGAACATTCGGTCCTCCGTGGCCGTGGATAACTCCGTGGCCCAGCAGGTTGCTAGTTAATCACAAATGCCGATCGGTACTGCCAATTCTGGCAGAGTTCTCACTACTTTACATGTTACCTTTCTATTGAAGTGGCAGGATCAAGCGGGGCTAATGCCCTCAATGCATACTTGCCTTATCCTGTCTGATCAGGTGCGACCAAGCAGAGCTGCCAAGTACGCACCAGCTAACGTGGAGAGCCAATCGATGGGGTAAAACTTCCCGGCTACAATACATGCGGACTATGTTGGATCAATGGAGGAAAGGATGCTACGAGATAGTTTCGCAAGCTCCATTCTGCCAGCTCCGATCTATAAGCTCTGGCCCACCGCTCCAGCTCCATTACACCAGCTCCGTTCTGCCTCCTATCATGGTCTGCCGACCAAGCCAAAAGATTTCTTTTGTTGGGTGGAGAGCATCGCTTAAATTGTTACTTGGTGGGTGAACCTGGATGTGGATCAAAAGTCGTTAGGTGGAGTGTCTGGGATTTGCAGCACTCCCAAAAGTGCACACATAATTCTGCCAGTGCAGGCATGCCCACACGAGGCCACAACTGCGAACATGCTGGCATAACCTCCCTGGTGACATGCTACGGAGCTCCTGCACTAATATAAGTATGACCCCATCGTCTTCGGTTGCACTTTCTGGGTGCAAACGTGCACTGGATGCCCCATGGGTTCACATGCAAGCAGAGTATCAGGGCTTCATTCAAGCTGTTACATGGCGATTAGCATACACTCACAGATCGAGTTACAGACGTCTGAACGTCCGGGCTGCAGTGCTCACTATCCATGCATTACGCCATTGCTTCTGCTGCTCTGAAGGTGGTGGCAGCATTTGTGGTGTCTATGTGATGATTGTGGTTGAGTGATGGCAGAGGAGTCATGTTGGGTGAGCTTTGGTTGAGGGTGGCATGGTGGTTCACTGTGGCTGAAGCATTGTGGTTGTTGAGCAACGGTGAATGTATAGCGAGCTGTTGCAATGTTACAATGATGTGGAGTGATATAATTGACGTCTTGATGTTGTGTGATCGTTGCAGCATTTGTGGGTAGAGAGTGGTGAAGGTTGAAGCGTTGTATCAATTTGATTGTGAACGCACTTCAAACTGGGATTGGCATGTGTATGCAAATTAGCTGTGTGTGCTTGATGTGCTTGTTTCTTGTGAGAGAGATTTGTGTGCTGGGATTAGGTTGGAAAGAAATGGGGAAGAATCTACCTAATCCCACACAACGCATATTAACCCATAAAGCCCATTAGGCATAAGGGAAGGACTATCTGTAAACAAATAACAATGAAATAACTATCTCAGGAACCACAATATACTATGTGCCATTGCTTCGGGTAAGGACGGTGTTGCAGAACTATCACAATATATTGTGGCGGGGCCGGGTGAGAAGACCACGGGGGGGGGGGGAAGCTATCTCGACTCCACCCAGACTCCCCGGAATTGTAGGCCGTCGCACACGGATAATTCCGTGACGCGGCGGGTCGCTAACCGACTGTGGACGCCAATAACTCAACCGCGTGACCTAGGGTCCTACCGTCCACTAACCGACTGTGGACGCCAATAACTCAACTGCGTGACCTAGGGTCCTACCGTCTGTGGGTAACCGGGTTACCTAATTAATCACGTTATTGAATTTACGGGGAACACGCCCTCGGTATGCCTTGTCTGAGCCAGATCACTTTACCGGATCGGATGCAGCCGAGCGACACTGCCAAGGACGTACCGGCTAAAAGGAACGGATCGTTGGAATAAAGTCCCGGCTAAGCTAGGATTCGGACCATGCTGGATCAATGCAAGAAAAGACAAAAACGAGCTGGAACATTTCTAATAATAATAATTTATTTACAAGCAGGCGAGGAAAGGTATGTGGCACATTTAATAGTTTTATTGGGTGTGTAATGCAGGGATAGAAAGAACGGTGAAAGGTGCGGCAATATTACAAGCAACTTACGAAAGCAGACACAGAGCAGACTTACTGAAATATAATAATAATAATAATAATAATATAATAATAATAACCTTCTGCAATCTTACTTATGTGGACAGGCGCCAGGACAACTCACACACACACACACACACACACACACACACACACACACACACACACACACAACACACACACACACACACACACACACACACAAACACAACACACACACACACACCCGATGAAGAGGAGTTATTGAAACAAGAAGGGAGAGGAGCTGAGGCTATGGTCTCTCGACTTGTTACAAATGGATTGCCCCAACGCACCACCAATACGTTTGGGGAGAATGATCCGTGGTGCGATACCTCCACGATAGCTGGTGCGTCGTCTCTCGCTTCGTGAAGCTAGCATCGAGACACGACCGTTGGCGTGAAGGAGGGACTTGAGTTGGGATGGTGGAGTCCAGGCGATGACGACAGGAAGGCAGACTCCAGGCGATGATGAAGTCCAGCGCGTGCGAGGGCAGCAGAGCAGAGAGCGAACGGCCCCGCTCCAACCTTGATAGGCCTCGCGGTGCGGGGTGGGGTGCCACCCCGAAGCGATGCGTCGTCACCTGAATCGGGCGCCCTGATTGGCCCCTGCCCCCCACGCGGCTCTGCTTCGATGGCCAGAAGCGGCAACATTCCCCTTCTGGCCAGGCGGCCCACGCTGCGAAAATGTCTCGCTCCGACCTCACGGTATGATATGAATCGCCCATATCAAACTCCGCGTCATGAATTGCCTTGCAAGAACCCCCGGGCCATGCCCTGACGACCGGCCGAGGGCAGCGTCGGTCCCGCATGCCTGCCTGGGTGCCACCGATTAACGCTGATCAATGCCTGCTCCATGATGCGTCACGCAGCCCGGGCGATCCGGACTGCCAGCACGCCTCCGCCTGATAGCAGCCTCGCCGGGCGGAGAGGTGAGGAAACGTCCGCCGTCCTTAGGGAACACCCGCGGCCGCCAGCGAGGACCGATGGTAAAGTGTTAGGATAAATCCATGCATGTTTCACGCAGTACGCGTGGATCTGCCATAGCCCACGTGGTCAGCGCTCGCGTTCGCCAGATTCTGCCATTGTGTGCGTTGGGCCAACCCCGATTTGTGTCAGGATTTGAGGGGAACGATCGGATATAATAATTAGATCGAGGTTTGGAATGAAAAAGGATATAGATATAAGTGTCAGATGGAGAAATGGAGGGAAAGGAGAATGCCGATATAATTAGTCCAGAAATGGGTTGAAAAGTACGCGCCGCCCGTATCATGCACAATGTGGTGTGGTTGTCGTTTTACTATTATCGGCCTCTGACGATGTAGCTGTTGGTACCAAGCTGCCAGCCACGCTCTCGCTGATATTGGGTCATTTGTTTCTGTGTTGTGAAAACCACATCCGTGCAACCTCTTTAAGAGATATTCATTCGTATGCCTTTTCAATGCAACCATCAATCTCATCCCAGATCATTGGAAGCTCGAGACGATCATCTCGAGCTGCCGAGCATACTGTATAACTTGCCGCAAAAGTTGGGTTGAGGGATCGCTTAAGGACGGCAGCTCTGCGCTGTGCCGCGCTATGCCGATCGGGTGTCCGAGCGCAGTGCCTGCTGGCCTACGCGAGTACCCAAATTCGCATTTACCTCAGGGATAAGCAGAAAAGAAGAGTAGAAATGAAGTTAGTGGTGTAAGCAAACCTAGTTTTGAGATCCCCGCAACGCACATCCCATTTGACTCACGAGACAAAAGGGAAGGGACTATCTAAATGTATATTAATGGAATAACAGTCTTGGGTCCACTATAAGTTGGATGCCAATGCCTTGGAGGCATGCGGTTCCTAGAACCGCAACAATATTTTACAAGTTTATTTCAATTGTGATGTGTTTATTTCTGGCTGCCGTCCACCTTTCTTGATATTTTCTCAAAGTCCAGGAACTGATCCCCCCTTTTCCCATGGGCCCTTGGTTTTCACGATCGCAGTCTTAACCATCCTGGCATTTTCCAGGAACCGAAGCCCCGCAATATTTGTGGGTTTACTGTGGTGTTGTTTTTGGCTCTGCCCCCTGGGATGGGGTCAAATAGCCAAATACCAATAACTGCAATTACGGGCACATTTCTCAACATTTTTTCATTAAACTTTGTCTATGAACATTGTGGGATGCATGAAATATGTAACAATTTTTTACCCCGTGGGTCTTTCCACGCCACGGGGTCGAAGCGCCGCTCGTGTCTCTCTTTTCTTGTGTACAGCTTATTTGAACGTCTATTTCCCCATTATTCGTGAACAGAATTCGATGAAAATCGACAGGCATATACTAGACACACATGCGCGGGCATTAACTGACCCCAAAGTACGATTGCGGCCCTTCGGGCCGAGGAACGGCCCATTTTGGCCCATTTTCTTAAAATGTTATTTCTCGGTTTTAGTGAACGGAACCGAACCAAACTTGACAGGTATATTCTAGAGATCATTCCCAGCATTAACTGGACCAAAGTGCGATTCCAGCCTTTGGCAAGAAACGGCCCTTTCGGCCCATTTTCTTAAAATTGTTATTTCTCGGTTATTAGTGAACGGAACCGAACCAAACTTGACAGTATATTCTAGAGACCATTCACCAGTCAATAACTGAGCCTAAGTGTATTCGGCCCTTTGGGCCAAGAAACGGCCCTTTCGGCCAATTTTCTTAGAATTGTTATTTCTCGGTTATTTAGTGGACGGAACTGAACCAAACTTCACAGGTATATTCGAGAGACCATTCCCCAGGCATTAACTGAGACCAAAGTGCGATTCCAGCCCTTTGGGTCAGAAACGGCCCTTTCGGCCCATTTCTTAAAATTGTTATTTCTCGGTTATTAGTGAACGGAACCGAACCAAACTTGACAGGTATATTCTAGAGACCATTCACCAGTCAATAACTGAGCCTAAAGTGTAATTCCGGCCCTTTGGGCCAAGAAACGGCCCTTTCGGCCAATTTTCTTAGAATTGTTATTTCTCGGTTATTAGTGGACGGAACTGAACCAAACTTCACAGGTATATTCGAGAGACCATTCCCCAGGCATTAACTGAGCCCAAAGTGCGATTCCAGCCCTTTGGGTCGAGAAACGGCCCTTTCGGCCCATTTTCTTAGAATTGTTATTAAGAAGAATAAATTAAATGCGCTGGGCGATGCCCAACACAAAATTAAGTCGCAAATGATATGAAACTAGCCTCACTCTTGTGAGGTGTTCTGGTTTCTTTTTCTGATGCGATGAAAATCTTACCAAATTTCAAAACTATCTGTCGTCCGTGCTATCGCTCACCTGAGAGTTGTACGAATGAACTCCCACGGGGTATGTTCGCAATTCGAACTTGTTGGAGTTGAACCCCGGTTCATGTATATTGTGACAGCTCTGTGAGCCAACACCCGAAGGCAATGACACACAACATATAGTGATCCCCGAGATAATTATTTAGTCATTATTTGTTTCAGATAGTCCTACCCTTATGTCTAATGTGTTTTATGGGTCAATATGTGTTGTGTGGGATTAGATAGACCTCATAAATACACACATTAGATACCAATCAGTATTCCTTCTCTTTTACCCATCCTCAGCGATTGGGCAGCGCGGTCCTTCAACCCCGCTTGGTGAGCCAAAGAGGTCAAAACCACCTCGTACTTCTGTTATCTCTCTCCCAGGTCTACCCTTTTGCTGAATGATCTGATGGCACCTGTTTTGTTCGTGAATAATTAAGATTGTCTACATAAATAGTATGGAGTTAGCTCTGCACTGGGTTTTTTTTTTTGCTTCACTGGATGTCTTTTGCAGCACCTCACCAATCTTACATGTCCCTGCTGTACATATCCTCCTTATAAAATAAACCCCTTGTATTCACTGTGCCACATACCTTTACTTACCCTTTCTTTATTAATATATTTTCGTTATTATTGAAGTTCAACCAGCTCGTAGCATCCTTTCCTCCGTTGGTCCAGCATAGTCCACATATATTGTTAGCCGGGAAGTTTTACCCCACCGATTGGTTCTACATGTTAGCCGATGTGTACTTGGCAGCTCCGCTCGGCTGCACCTGATTGTGCTTGATGAAACAACTACGCATTGAGGGAATGAGTCCCCCACTGATGCTACCAATCTACCAGAAACAGTAACGAGTAAAGTCGCGAGAACCCTTCCAGGATTGGCGGTACCAATTGGCATTTGTGACGTTTTGTATGGCACGTCAACCTGCATGACCAGCCATTTAGTGGGAACCCTAGCGCTTCCGTCTAACAATTATATGCACTGTCAGACCCAGACATTCGCAGGGGATATGTTCCTGAGAAATTCCTCGAATGTCGGGGCATTGTTTTGGTTTTTCAAATCTTTTTTTTTTAACATGGTCTAAGGCTCGTGGAAGAACGATGACATAACAAATCAGGACACAACATAACAAAGGGAACAGCAGGAGAAAGGGGAAAAACCAACAGCAGGGTGGAGGAAGAAAGTAGATGGAAGTGGACAAACAAGGGATGCAGGTAGCAATGAAGGTTAAGGGAGAATGCAAAGGGTGGACAATATGGATACATAAGCAAAATTGTGTTTGACGAGTTTGTGATTTTTGTCATGGTCTGAAGAGAGGGAAAAGGCTCATGCCTGTCTATCAGAAGGATGAGAGGTGTCACGGCAGAGAGTGAAGTCATCAGTAAAGAGATAAAGAGGATTTTCCAGAGACCCAGTGAGATCAATGACGAAGATTAGGAATAATATCGGGTCTAGAACACTGACTTGGAGTACTCCAGCCTTGACAGGGAAAGGAGATAAAGGTGTTTATAAAAAAATAATTGTATACAATGTCGAGGCTCGTCTCGTAGCTAACACACAGAATGTATAACAAAAAGGGAGCAGGAGACACAAGGGGTGGGAGAGGGAAGCACAAAACAGTGGTGAACAGAGACATTAGGAGATCTGTGGAAGGGAGAGGGATGGTACATGGGGTAAACAAGATGGACATTACAGGGACTTTCAGGAAGGAAAGCAGGGAATTTGATGGTGGTGGGTTTGGGGTAGATTAACGGGGGTAGGAAAGGGTTCCGTTAAGAGCCACACATTGTCTACGAGAGTGGAGGAAGTCAGTAATCCAAGAGTGGAGTGGCCTTGGATTCTATAGGCAGAAAGTTTGGGGAGCAGGGCGGGATGCCACACTGTATCAAAAGTGAGATATGTCCAGCGAGAGGACCCTGATCTCATGTCTGATATTGAGGGCCTCCATCCATTGTTGGAAGAATAGGAGCAGCATGTCCACAGTTTGGTACATCACAGGTGATGAAGGTTGTGGTCAAGTTTAATCGAAATTGTATGTGTAGTTTCGGAGAAGGAAGCAATATTTTTGGTGGCAACCTCTTTGTAGTCCCCCTTAGACCACGATTTTTTTTTTTAATGGTATGAACAAAATTTGGTCCATCATGGGTGATGAAAGTTGTGGTCAAGTTTCATTAAAATCATGTGTACAGTTTCGAAGAAGAAAGCAAATACATATTTGTCTGTGGATCTTGTACTGACACCTCAGTGATGACATGAAGAGGCATGAGAGGTTTGGATGATTGGTCGTAATGTGCGCTAGTTTTTGCCCTTACCTCACCGTCCTTAGCATCACACTCAGCAGCAGTCATCTGCCACTGTGGTGAGAAAGTGTGTTGATGACCAGGAACAGTAGTTTACGTTGGATGCCCGAAGATGATCTGAGCCAGTGAATGCCCAGATGTGCGTGGCGTGTTGCGCCATTCAAGCAATCCAAGGCAAAATGTGTCGTCGTCGAGATCACCGTTGTATGTAGTCTTTGCGACCAGTGTCTTAGTGGCTTTGACTGCTGCCTCTGCATGTCCATTTGAATGTGGAAAGTGTGATGTGGAGAAGTCATGATTAACTCCCCAACAGTCCATTAATTTCCGGAATTCATAGGATGCAAACTATGGGCCGCCATCAGTTCGAAGACAAACTGGGACACCCAGGTCCACAAAGAATCACCATAGAGCTCGGATGAGGTCACGTGATGTCGGGTCATGCGAGAATAGATAGATGCACGACTACCCAGAGAGTCTGTCGATGTAAACCAGATACGATTTCCCTGCGTGGGAAAACAAATCGGCAGATACATCCTCGAATACCCGCGGCGGTGGTGTATCGCTCATTAGTGGTTCCTTCTGAAGGCTGGCCATTCGCTCCTGACACGCAGGTCATGAGTAAGTCGCGTTGGCAATATCGTTGTTGATATTTGGCCAATAATCAGTCTGTCAATCTTGGTGTTTCATACGTTCCGTGCCCTGTTGCGAGTTGTGTAGTCAATTCAATACCTCTGTACATGCTGCTCGAGGTATGACAATGCGCTGACCATAGAGTATGATGTCCTCATCTATTGATAGCTGATCATGTACCCCAAAGTAGGATTTGAGGCGCTGGTCCCACTCGCTGCGATTTGCAGAAAAGCCGGTATTAATTGCATCAGCTAGTAAACAGCATTCCTCATCGCGTCGTGCTTCAGCATGGAGTTTATCGATTATAGGATCACGTAGATGACCTTGATGTCCATCATCAATGTTTGCTGCTGCCATCAAGATGATTTGGTGCACGTGATGTTGAGCATGTATCTCGGCCTCCTCGTCATCTGGCAACGGGCTATACACAGGGTGGCATGATAGACGTCTGGGA
>CM068960.1:8882865-8906791 GCA_035128595.1 Eptatretus atami
GCAACAGAAATCACCAATGGCCCTGACTCCGGGCTCTCGGCTCTCATCAAACCCCTGGCCCAGTGCCGAGGACGCAACGCTGGGCCCTCGTTTCCTGCGGGTCAATTTAGGACGCACGGACAGCGAGGGGTCACCGGTCCCGACCAGGTCCGATTAATTCTCGTGGGCCCCGATCGTGGACCTAAGGCGGTGATCCATTCAAGCAACGTTGCATTCCTAAACGGCCGAGGGCTTTTTAATGTAATTTATTAAGCAACGTAAAAAAACCCCAGAGTTTGAACTTCTTGGCTTTCGGGGCAGGGGGGGGATTGTCATTCATTACGTATCGGCTTTAAGTCTAGCTAGGAGGGACGGCTTTATTCTCTATTAACTATGAACACTTCTTGATTCCCATTCGCACTTCATGTACGTGTGACTTTCATGGTTGAAACCAGACTTCCGTCCTGGATTACACTGTACAGATGTGCAATGAAATGAAGAGGAGCGCATGAGCTGCGAAATAGCAAGTAGATTGGACGTTCATTCCTCTGAGAAAGCGCTTTCGTGCATTCGGCTTATGGTTCGAATCATGAAAAAATTCAAGAGTTGGAAGCACCTGTGCGATTTCTAACAAGTCATTAGATGGATTGGAATTTGGAATGGCTCTTTTTGGTGCTCTCGACGAGAATAAATTAAAGAAGAATGCTTTGAATGTTCTGAACTCATTAAACTACAAAAGTTGGAGCGTAGGGTGCAACAAGTCAAGCATCGTTGGATTCACCTTTTTTTTTTTACGACAATTACTCTGTTTTGTTTATCTGTTTTTGTTTGATAGTGGGCTATTTGTTGATTACCTTCCAAAGCTGAAAAATCATTCATGTCATTTATTTCAATGGAATTAAATTACGCTTGTTTGTAGGAAACTGGGATTATCATTTCACTCCCTCATTCTGGAACTTGGTAATTGCTACCACATAGGGTGTTCAAAAGTTCAAGAAACAGGTATTTCCAACAGTCCCAAAACAGCCCACAGTGGATAATATATTATATAATTAATATAGTATATATAATATAAATATATATTTACTATATATATATTACATATATATATATTATAATATATTATTTATATAATTATATATTAGTATATAATATATTATATTATACCTTTATATATAATATATATAGTAATATACACACAAACCGGTCAAAACTTTCGAACACCCATTTTCCATTTTTACTGAAATTTAAGCAGTTTAATGCTTCAATATACTCGAAATTAAAGCATAGAACAAATAAAACAATTGCAGATAAAAAAGAAAATCATGAATTGTTTTGTTTTTGAACAAAAATTATAAAATTTTTACTCGTCAAAGTACACCGTTTTGCAATCTATAACAGCCAACATACTCGTGGCATTTTTCGACAATGGAATATCAAAAAATTATTTTTCGAAAGTTCTTCCCAACACTGTTCAGAATTCCCACAATGTGTTGACTGTAGTTACTTTGCTTTTCACCTTGGCTGTCCAGTTTTCCCAAAGCAGAACTCAATGGGTTTAGTCTGAGGACTGATGCTTTGGGGCCCCATTTTTTTTCATATCTTGAAGTCCACCGTCTTGTTCTTTCTTCTAAATGAGTTCTGACATAGGCCTGAGTATGTTTTGGTCTGTCTTGCTGTACGGATGAACTCCCCGTACCAACTAAAGAGACCAGAGGGTGTTATTTCCATTGCGCTGCAAAATAGCTGTGGTACCCCTTTTTGTTCAGGGAGTTGCCAGTCACTCTGTGCAAATTCGCCGAACTCGATCCAGCAAAAATCCCCAGATCTCATCACACCCCCTACTCCATGTGACAAGTGTATGTCTAACACAATGAGACAGTCAATCCTTGCTCAACATCGACGGTTGTACAACAACCTGCGTGTAATGAAGCCGAGATTTCAAAATTTTGATCATCAGGTCCATCAAACCTCTTTTTCCAATTTTCAGTAGTCACTCTGGCGGTGCTTCATGGCCCAGCAAGCCTCTTTTCTTATTTGCATTCATTAGCATGGCTTTCTCCTGCCATTGACCTGTAAAACGCCTCGAAGTCTTCTCTCAGTGTATACTTCGACCAGTGTTAAGCTGTGCTTGAAGCTGCTTCCTGTGAAGACCGCCCTATCACGCAAGCTGTTGACTCTCAGAAACTTGTCTTCTGATTGTTTGTGGCTTTGGTCTGCCAGACCTCTTCCTGTCAGTTTGCTCCAGTTTCCAAGTGCCTTTGAATGTGTAGGAAACTGTTACCCACTGACACCTGGCTTCTTGCCAATTTGCAATTTCTCCAAAGGAAAGACCTACACTTTTAAGGGTTATAATGGTCTGTCTGTCTTCCTTCGTTAACAGTCTGTTCCAACACTGCTTTTATACAGACTGAGGGTTTGTAACTAATCAACTAAGGTTGGGACACCTGCAGGAATTGTTTACATCAACTTTCAAGGCTTGATTTACTTCTATTGCTACAGAACAGCTGCATTTTCGAACCCATTACTTGTTCCATGAAAAGGGCCTTTTTATCAACTCTGAAATTTACATTATTTTTCAGTTTTTGGTAACCTAAACTTTTTTCTTTACCCTCTGGCAGTTTACCGCTTAGCTTTGTACCATTTCAGGTTATTCACTGGCCTTGAACTGCTTAAATTTCAGTAAAAACTGGAAAAATGGGGGTGTTCTAAAACTTTTGACCGGTAGTGTGTATACATATAAAATATAAAATATAAAATATAAAATGCCACAGGTGACGAGCACTTCCACGATCTCCATTGGACATAGTCCTGCACTCCACATGTTTCGATTTACCCGCCAATCACATCACGTGACTTCTGGTTGAAAGTTTTACATTAGTGGGAACAATCGTCTGGGTAGCAGAGAGACAGTTGCTCTTTGTGAATTATGCGGTTTTACCATGTGACATATAATCTGTGGCAATGCTCACTTTAACAGTCAGGTGATGCATCTGATGTTTAAACAACAAATGTGGTCATCATTGGTTAGATATTTATCAGTATGCCATCCTGATTAGGGCAAAACAAGCCTGAAATCCAGATAGGTGCTCTGTTTGATGTTTACCTTGATGTGGACCATGTAATCTTTGTTACTGTTTGAAAGAGTCGTCAGGCTGAAGGTGGAGTTTGTAGTACAACTTGAGAAGATGTGGACGTATAGTCAATGGTAGATCAGGGATTGCTCACTCACACTCCACCATGGTTTTCATATTGATATATATAATATTAATTGTCGGAATTGCACGCGCCGCCTAGCGCGCGTTGCGAATCGGGCCACGTTGACTCGATCAGAGCGCGACCGCCTCGGCCCAGCCGGCACGGACAATTCTGTTCGTGACCCTCAGTCGCGACTAAACGCCGGGATTCACAGCACGGGTGGCCTTTGGCCTCACCACGATCGTTGCCAATACGGCCACCCGCGGTGGAGTAGGGTGTTCGCCAAACCTCGACCTACCTAAGACCCACCGGATTGTCTAAACCGCAGCGACGCACCTGCACCTCCCGCAGTCACTTCGGATACGGTGCCGCTTAAGCGACCCGTTCCGTGCATATCGGGATAAACCGAGCGTTTATCTCGGCGGCCCGACGTTCCTGCATTAATTATCGGGCGCCCACCGCGCCCACTACGTACCCTTTACGTTTAAAACAAGAATGGAGACCCAACGAGGAAGAAGGACGGCAAGCACGAAACGGGATGGGGGAGGGGGGGAACAATTCAACAAAAAGCACGTTAATTCACCATCACACAAATAGCACACATAAATGACAGCACAGATTAATTAGCAACAATAAAATTTAAAGAAAATCACATATTAAAAAGAAGGAGTTAAAACGTAAACTGCGACACACGAAGACCACTCTACACCAATTCATACTTATAACACGGCGCCACACACACACGTTCCACAGAAACCCCAAAAGAAAAATGAGGGAAGTCGCGACTTCCCTGCGTTCAAGTCCTTTGGCGACCGTCCTCTGCCGTGGGCACGCGAGCTCTCTCCGCTCCACTCGACGCGAGATCCCTCCGGCGGCCTCGTGCCTGCCCGCTGCTGGCCCCTCGACGCCACGGACTGAGCACCGACGAACAGAGAGAGAGCACACGCCCGAATCCAGAGAAAACGAACAAGAGCCAAGAGAGCAAGAACACGGAGCGACACGATAAGAATAAGAAACCCAGCGACAAGAGAACCCAGCGAACAAGAGAACCCAAGAACCTCATTGCGCCTCTGCCTCTTATAACCGCCCGGGGCGCCCCGCCCCGTTCTGCTCCACCCTCTCGCGGCGCTTCGAGAAGGGTGAAGGCGTTCCCTCTCATTCCCCCCTCCCCGCGCCATGCGGGGCGAGGAAGACATCGTGTCTCGGCCGCCGGCAAGGAAGAAAACGAGCGGGAACGCGCGCCCTCGCAGTGGGGATATTCCTCCTTCCCTTCTCGCGTTCGACGGCTCCGCAACGCGAAACGTCGTACGTGGACCGCGGAGGAGGAGGCGTTCGTTGGTGTGGGCAGTGGTTGGTGTTGTGTAGTGGTGGCGTAGTTGGCGTTGTTGGTGGTGGTTGGTTTGAAAATAAAAAGCAAGAACAGAAAAACGCCTAACTCAAAAGTATCGCACAGCCCGAATGAATCACATTTAATTCCCTCTAAACAATGGGGTTTGGGCTAACTACACATGTACTTTCAGAAATATATCTCACCTACGGGACCTGATGGTGTAATTGCAATTTCCACAGCCGTAACACTACCCCCTCCCTTTTTACAGACTCGTCCCGAGTCGGTCAAATTATCGTGTGTCCATCATTTGTAGTTCTCCCCTAGTACGTTTTACCTTCGATCCCTGAGTGCGACATTCATGTATTCGTGTCCCCAAAATAAATAACTGAGGGCTGAGTAACTAACTAAACAAACTCACTCACAACGGACGACTTATTTGGTAAGTTTTTTACAAATTAAATTAAAATAAATAATAAACGGAAAGTTTCCGATCCGGCCCAGGACCAATGAGCTCATATTTAAGCAAAACAACTAACAACTTAACTTATAAAATTTACACGAACTCCAGGCCAGGAATCAATGGACTCCAGAAAAAAAGGGCAAAGAGAAACGAGGTCAACGGGCACGGGCCGCCACTGCAGGCCCGTGTTGTAGGCTGCCAACAGGACAGTTCCTGCAGCTTGCAAACTGTTTGTATCGACGCCGACATGAATGGCAATGAACAAGGGGGGCAAAGCAAAAATTGAACAGAACGGGGGGGCAAAAACTATGATGAGATAGGCAGTGGGCATAGGCATGGCCAAAGCGAGAGCAGGCAAGGCATGGCAAAACAAGGCCGCCTTAGCAACACCGCCCAGAAAAGGGCCGCTCAGCGGCGAAAACAAGCCGGCAGACGAAGTGGCCGGCACAGGCCTTGCAGAAAAAACAAGCATACGATCCCGGCCGGCACAGGCCTTGCAGTTAAAACAGCCGTCGACGATCCGGCCGGCACAGGCCTTGCAGTAAAACAGCGCGTCGGACGATCCGGCCGGCACAGGCCTTGCAGCAAACAGCCAGCCGATGAAGTTGGCCGGCCTCTTGCGTGCCAGTGCAGGTTGGTGAGGGAGTACCGGTGGTGCTGGCCACTCGCAGAAGGCGGGCTCGGACTACCCTACCGGTCTCCCTCCCACCTATCGCCTTGCCTGTCACTGTCCATACCCACCCCCTTAAATTTGTCAAAACCAATTAGCCCCAACTAATTTTTTTTTTGGTCGTTTTTATGTGTTTACCCTTACTTCCCCACTAAACTCGTCCCCTAACCCCTTACTGTCTTTGGTTCGGCTAACCTATCTAGCGTCCCCTAGCCATACTCCCAACCCCTACGTTCCCTTCCCGGAGGGAATAAGGAGAGCTAGCGTCCTTGTCGAGGCCCAATGAAAGCCTCAGGATGGCCTCCCCAGATCTCAGCGATCTTTAACCCAAAGTGGGTCCAGCGGCCCACAACGAAAGCGAAGGATGGATGGTGCGGAGGGTACACTTCCTAATCTACCCTATCCATTAACTGTTAAACTACCCCGGGGCTTTCAACAAGCGCCTCTCGCTTAATCTATTGGTTCTAACAACCCAGATTCCCGTCGCCTGTGTGTGTTCTTCCAATTCGGGCCTCGCCCTCAAATTTCCCTGTGCCCTTTGCACGTTTCTGGGCTGCTGGACGCGTGGCGTCCCCTTGCAGGCACGACCCTCTGCCGATTCCCAACAGATGGCACCCCGCGGCACTACACTGCCTCCGAGCCTACCAGCTCCCTTAACACGGGGAGTGCCCCCATGGCAACTCCCCTGAAACGCACACGTGGCAGGCTGGCGCCCGGGCCCTTCCAGGGTCACCCGTGCCCACGACACTGCCCACGCGGCTAACGGCGCTCCGGGCCCCGCACCAAGCGGCGCACCCGTGGCCCACTACGCTAACCCGGCCCCATGGCCCTTGCCTACCACGGCCGACTAGCCCGTGCCCGGGTACCCACTCAAGCAGAACTCACCTTTCGCAGCCACGCTCCCAGCCCGTCAACAGGGCTCTCTGCACCCCTCAAATGGGTTTCGAGCCTACTTCCCCCACCAACACAGCAAAATGACCTCCATTTTGTCAATTTAACTAACCCAGCTAACTCACTCTACACTGACCCGGGGTCCCTTGGGCGGGAGTACACTCCTCCCCCAATCAACTCATCGCACCATGCATTCCACATTCGCTCCACTCACACAGACCCGCTGGCCTCACTCACTCAACACGTCATTTCCACTCACTCACAACTCTTCAACACACACACAGCTGAACTCTGCCATCCTTCTATCTACCTCCCCTAACTAATTCGTGCTCCCACGTCATCCCTTACAACTATAGCACGTTCCATTTAACACTACGTAGCTAAGCTACTCCCTCTAACACACTCACTGTTCTGTCACTGTCCTCAAATCATCAAAAATCATTTCCCATCCTAAAGCTCACTACAACCTCTAACTAATCCATTCCACGGGCCCCATGAGGACTTTCCCCTGCCCCATGAAGTCGGTCTAACTAACACTAACCCTTCCCTAGCTAGTTCCATCCTGTGCAGTCAAGGGTCTTTCCACCCCTTGCCCAGGGAATCCTGTTCACCCGAAAATCGAGGCTTGCTTATGTTAATTTAATTTTTTTTTTTCAAATTACACCAGCACCAGCGCGGCAACTCGCAGCTCGCGCCACTTTGCACCTTGCCCGTGACGTCATGCAGCTGCACGTGTACCTCTCCCTCTTGGACGGTACCATCCGGCAGGGATTCACCCTCCTGCCGGATCCCGAACACACGTGCAGCCACTGACGTCACCTGCGCACCCCCAAAGCAACCTCGCACTCCGAGGGGCTTCTCCCACGCGAACACATGTGCTCTGCCCGTTGGAGCTTAACACAAGCTCGCGTGGAGAACCCATCCGGTCAAATTCGTCTACCTGCCTAGACTGTCCGTCCGCCGGATCGGCAAATCCACCGCTGGCCTTTCCGACCGGGCTTCATCCCGCAAGCGAGCACGTGGGGTCTCGTCGCTGCACAGCACGGACCTCACGCCCGCTGCTGGGTGAACCCGGCGCGGTCCCCAAATCAAACTACGCCCTACCGGCCCGTGTCTCTCTGTCGCCGTCGTCGTCGCCATTCCCTCCACGCACACCTGCGTGTCAGACGCACAGACTCCACTCCATTACACTCACACTGGGAGAACACGCTGCGTGCTCCCGCATGCCGACCGTCATTCTCCTCACATACCAGCGACCTTACACACACTGTCTCTCTCACACGGACCCTCTCACTCACACCCAACCTTCCACTTGCACAGGGTCTCACTCACACCATGCGTGCCGGAAAGCACGCATCTCCGCACACTCGCAAACACACACCCCTGCACAACCACACTGGGGATTCGTGTCCCCACAAGGTTCCCGGGCCTCTATACCCCCAAGCTGCACGTGCACCTATCCACAGCACTCGTCCCTTCAACTCCGCGAAGCACGACGAACCCACCTGGTCGTGATTCACTCAAGGGGCATACTCCCTCCCTCGTTCCTGGAGGGCAGCCATCCCGCTGCTCGCACCGGGTCTCCACACGCTCCGCGAGCTCACCCCATTATCCTCCACCTACCTCTGTGTGTGTGTGTGTTCTATTCCTTTAACCCCGTCTTTATCTGGCAGTCTCTCCTCTACTTTCTCTACCTCCCGCGTCTCTATACATTTCCTCTCCTTGTTCCCTATTTCTGTTTCTTTCTGGAGTTTTTCCATCTCTCTGGACTTCAATTTTATTCTCTCCTTCAGTTCATTAATTTCAAACTCGTACAGTTTTGTTTTCTCTCCCACTCTTCCTCATGCTTCTCACTTTCCAATCTCATCGTTTCTTTCAATTGGCTCATTTCCTTCCTGTGTTTCATTCGCTGTTCTCTCATTACTTCCTTGTTTCTTCTCCTGTCTTTCCTTCTCCAATTTCGTGGTTTTCTTCATGTGGTTAATTTCCCTTTTGTGTTTCATTCGCTGTTCTTTGTCTACCTCTTCGCACTCCAGCCTTGCTTTTTCTTTCAATTGGTCAACCTCGGCTTCATGTTCTTTTTTTTCTATCCCATTGTTCCTCTCGTTCTTCCCTCTCCAATCTCGTTGTGTCCTTCAATCTCCTGATTTCTCCTTCCTGCTTCATTCCTTGCTCCTTCAACTTCTCCTCGTATTCCAACCTATTTTTTTTCCTTTTGTCGTTCAGTTTCAAATCATACTCTTTCAGTTTTCTATTCCAGTCTTTCTTGTTCCTCATTCTGTAATCTCGTCATTTCTTTCAACTGACTGATTCTTTCTCCTGTCTCATTCCTGTTCTTCCAGTATCTTTCTTGTTCCTTTTAACACTCTCAGTTCGTTTTGTAGTTCTGTCTCTTTGTTCTGGTGTTTCTGTAACTCAGTTTTCTTCTCCAATCTTTTCTCATCTCCGCACCCTCCGACCTTGCTTTGGCTTCTAACTGTTCTTCGGATTGCCCTTGTGTTTGTCTATCCGTCTTCCCAGTTCCTCTGTCTCCGTTTTTACCTCCGTCCCAGCTTATCAACTCTCTTCGTCATGTCTTGAAGTCTTTTCTCACACTCCACTATTTTTATTTCCTTCGTGCACGTCTCCGTCACCCAATTAATTTTTCCTTCTCGGTTACCGTCACTTTTTCCGTCACCTCCACGCTTCTCGCCCAACACGTCTCCCGAATTATTTTTTCTCACCCGCCTTCACCGCGGGCCTGACAACCGTTGCACCCCCTCCCAGCTCGTTCGCTCCCACACGTGGCGTCGCCATACGCACTTCGCTGTTGTAGCCTTCAGCCCGCCTGCAGGCTCCGGCCCATTTGCTGCGTTTCACCCCGCATTTCTTTTATTCTTCCTTCATTCCTTGCGCATTTGTTTCCATATTCGTTTTCATTTCGTTTGTGTTTGTTTCCATATTCGTTTTCATTTCGTTTGTGTTGTTTCCATTCTGAGTGCGTTTCCATCCATTTTTTCGTTCATACCTTTTATTTCGTTTTTCATTTCGAGTGAGTTTCCATCCATTTTGTTGTTCATTTGTTGCATATTCGATTTCATTTCTGCCAGCATGGCGAATAGCTGGGCCATGGCGGGTGCACTCGCTGAGCCGATTCGGCCAGGATCGGGGGTTTTGGTAGAGAGGGGGAGGGGAGGTGTTGTACACCGCGGCCGCGCCGCACCTATTTCGGGCTCTGCGTTTGGTTGGGGGAGTAATTGTTCCTGCTCACCAATGTCTGCTCGGGGTTTACATCCTGGGCCATGGATTCTAAAAATTCTACATCCATTCCTATTACCCCGGCTCCCGCTCGCCTTGAGACGCCATCTTATTCCACGTAAGGGGTTAATTTTACTCGTTCGTAATTTGGAGGGAATCGGGGTCGCTTCTCTCACCCCTGAACCGATTCCCTTGAATTTAGCTTGGAGACCGAGGCGGATTTGAATCACACTCCTGTACACCAGTGTTGCGAATTCGCGCCCGCCGGCGTGCGATCGGCCACGTGACTCGAATCGCGACCGCCTTGCCCACCGGACGGACAATTCTGTCGTGACCCTCTCGGACTAACGCCGGGATCCAGTCACGGTGGGCCTTTCGGCCTCACCACGATCGTGCCAATCGGCCACCCGCGTGGGATAGGGTTGTTCGCCAAACTCGACCTACCTAAGTACCACGCGGATGGTAAACCGGGCGACCGCACCTCGCCGCAGGTCGACTTCGGATACGGCCGCTTAAGCGACCCGTTCCGTGCTATCGGATAACCGAGCGGTGTTATCGTCGGCCTCGACGTTCCTGATTAATTATCGGGCGCCCCCGCGCCCATACGTACCCTTTACGTAAAACAAGATGGAGACCCAACGAAGGAAGGACGCAGCGAAACGGGAAACAATTCAACAAAAGCACGTTTAATTCATATCACACAAATAGCACACATAAGACAGCAAGTATTTATAGCAACAATAATAATTAAAGAAATGCACATATAAAAGAAGGAGTTAAAACCGAACTCGGACACACGGACCACTTACACAATTCTACTTATTAAACACGGCGCCACACAACACACGTTCACACAGAACCAAAAGAAAATGAGGAAGTCGCGACTTCCCTGCGTTCAAGTCCTGGCGACCGTCCTCTGCCGTGGTCCACGAGCTCTCTCCGCTCCACTCGACGCGAGATCCTCCAGCGTGCCTCGTGCCTGCCCGTGCTGGCCCCTCGACGCCACAGACCGAGCACCGACGAACAGAGAGAGAGCACACGCCGAATCCAGAGAGAACGAACAAGAGTCAAGAGAGCAAGAACAAGGAGCGAGCACGAATAAGAGAACCAGCGAACAAGAGAACCAGCGAACAAGAGAACCCGAGAACCTCATGCGCCTCTGCCTCTTATACCCCCGGCGCCCCGCCCCGTTCTTGGCTCCACCTCCTTCGAGGCGCTTCGAGAAGGGGGGCGTCCCTCTCATTCCCCCTCCCCGCGCCATGCGGGGGGCGAGGAGAATCCGTCTTGGCGCCGGGCCAAGGAAGAAAACGAGCGGGAAAACCGCGCGCCCTCGCTGTGGGGATTTCCTCCTTCCCTTCTCGCGTTCGACGGCTCCCAACGCGGAAACCGTCGTACGTGGACCGCGGAGGATGGCGTTCGTTGGTGTGGGCAGTGGTTGGCATTGTTGTAGTGGTGGCGTAGTTGGCGTTGTTGGGTGGTTTGCAAAATAAAGCAAGAACAGAAAAACGCCTAACTCAAAGTATCGCAGCCCGAATAATCACATTAATTCCCTCTAAACAATGGTTTGGGCTAACTACACATGTACTTCAGAATATATCTCACCTACGGACCTGAATGGTGTAATGCGAATTCCACAGCCGTAACAATATTTATATATATGAAGATCCATCCATCCATCCATTGGAACCATACTCAGTGCAGAGCATTGTGCTGCCTAAGCAGTATCCTTGGCTATTGGACACAATCCTGGACAGGTCACCACTCCAACACAGGATACCAGCAAGCTGGCACTCATTCTGCCAACCTCGGAAGGATGACAGGCAGAGTCAACCCACCTGGTATTAATTCAACAGCTGACTTGGATTTGAACTCAGGATACTTGGACCCCAAGCCCACCACCCTATCCATTAACACGCAACACCAGGCATTATGTATGTATATATATATACATATATATATGTATGTACATATATACATACATACATACATGTACTGGCACAGTACCCATCCTACCCGGTGATCTTGTTCCAAGCACACAACACTTTCTTATGATGCATACCTTTGTTTGGGCTGTGTATAGGCAACTGACAGCTTTGTTCTGTAAAGGAAAAAAGAAAAATAGCATAGGTTATGTGCATGAACAAAAACATACCTACTGTTTATAATTAAAAACACTTCACTACACTGGAAAACGTGGGGACAGAATACTGTAAATGTGGAGACTTGTAACACCCTCGCCACCTGGAGGTGGTGCTACACAATACACATTTATATGGACAATATGCGTTCCACTCCCCCCCACCCACACACACACACACACACACACACACCCATAAAACCACGCCGCGGTTACGCCTGGGCCGCGCCGCGGTTACGCCAGCTGCCGTGTGGACGGGAGCCAAGGAGCACCCAGCGAGTCGCCACGAAGCGGCAGGTAACCAGCGCGGCCTCTCGGAGCTCCTTCGGTCTCCCAAGCTCTGAGGAACATTAAAGGCTTACGAGCCCGGGCCTTCTTTCTGGGGTTTGAATGAACGTTGTGGCGCCATGTCTTTAAGTAGAACTGTTAAGTGTGTGTAAATAAATAATAATAGACGGTTGTAGTTCTTTTTCTTGCTTGTGTTTGTCCCATACGTGCATTGGTTGCATACATGACTCATGATTGTATACGTGCATTGGTGCATACATGACTGCATGACTGCATATGTGTCGTTTTATAAATAAATGTCCTTGTGTGAATGTTAACCCGTTGCGTTGCATCCTTTCCCTCATTGAACTGCCATCATTGAGTTCGGAATATAGCTGGCTTTTTAATAGCCGATAAAGTGATCGGGTCCAACGGGGCTGCACGATAAATACACCGCTCGGTATCCGCAGAACGGAGCGAGCTGCGTACGTGGCTCGTTTCCAAGCAGCTCCCGTTGAGGACAACCTCTCGGTAGCTTCCCGCACAAATAATTAGGTAAATCGACAATTCTGCGATCGGACCTTGTAGCGTGCGGGTAGAGTACTGACAAGGCTGTGGTGTGCTTAAAAACACACCCGTAGCTGGGTTCCGGTGTTTGATCCGGAAGGCTGTGTGTGACTGATTGCTCGTCCGGTGGGCGTACGGCCGCGATTCAGCTAAAAGCGGCTGTCCGCACGCCGGCGGGCGAAAATCTGTAACAATATGTATATATATTATATAATATATGTGTGTGTATGTATGTAATATATATATATATATATATATTATATATATATATATAATATAATATATATAATATATACACATCCCTTAGGATGTTCTTTCAGAGCACCTTGTGAATACATATTCAGATAACTGCAGGAGTGAGGAATTGTCAGACATATCGGGTATAGAATGGGCTGAGAAACCAACAGCCCAGTTTAAAGTGTCACTTCCAACCATGCATGAACTGCAGTAAATTGTAAGGGAAGCTCGTAACAAGTCTGTCCCAGGAACGAATGGTGTCTCTTGTCTGATATATATAAGCCGTGTCCAGCCATATAATCGCTACTTGGAGGAAGAAGCTCGTACATCATGATTGCCAAAAGGCAGAGGGAATATGCTTTCCTAAAGAATACCAGTCAAATCAGCTTGGCCGATTTCGACCAATATCTCTCTTTAATGTAGAAGGCAAGATATTTTTCGCAGTACTTGCAAAAAAAGTTGTTAAATTACTTTGTCTCAAACAAATATATTCAAACTGAGATGTAGAAAGGAGGGATTCCTGGATCATCAGGATGTGCAGAGCCCACGGCAATGATTTGGGAGGCTATCCAGGATGCCAAGCAAAGATGGAAAAGCTTGCATGTCACATGGTTAGACCTGGTGAATGCTGGTGCAACACCTCATTGACTCATATGGAAGGCATTAAGGTTACGCCATGTACCACAGTCGATTACTCAACTTGTCCAAACAAAGTTTGAGAAGTTCAGAATGTGTTTCTCGACTATTTCTTCTACAATAAAATATGTCGAGTTACAGGTTAGCATTTTCATGGGTTGCACCTGTCCTTTTGATCCTGGCAATGCAACTCATCCTGAACGGAGTACGACGTGAAATACCTGTGACAGCACAACTCAGGAATGGTATTCTCACACTTTCATTGGGAGCATTCACGGACGATACAACAATCCTCACTAACGCCCAGAAGGAAACGCAAGACATTTTGGACAAGCTATACAGGCTTACAACATGGTGTCATGAATTTCAAACCGTCAAAATCGCATTCATTCTCAGTCATTTGAGGGAAACTTTGTGATGCGATATGTTTAAAATAGCAGGGCATACAATTCCAACACTATTTGAACAGCTGATGAAGAGTTGTGGAGTGCCTTCAAGACCACTATTCTTTATGTTGTCGGTGGATGTCTTGGAAATCACCGTAGGGCAAAGAAGAATTTTGTCTCTCAAGTGACACTGGATGCCATTGACCAGAGTCACAGGGCCAGGCTTAATGGCAGAGTTGAGCTGTTCAGGAAGTTCAGGCATAAAATTGTACGTGCGCTAAGGGTGGACAAGGAGGCCTATGTGCGAGGAATCTGTGAGGGTGTAGAGCATCTCCTGTGGTCAAGTGATTCTCGTCCTGCTTGCAGGGAAATTCATGCATTGCGTTCCTCCAAGCCCATGCCTCAGTGTGCTGCAGTTAGAGTGGAGGGTGGAGGGTGGAGGGTTCTTGACAGAGGAGTCCAAAGTGAGGGCCCGTTGGGCCGGTTACTTTAAGTGGCAGTACCAGACCGACCCACCAGCTGTTGAGTTTGATGTCAGGGGTGTTACTATCCCCATTACTGACCCTCTGATCAACTATGATCCACCTTCATTTATGGAAACACAGTTTGTGGTGAACCGGTTGAAATGGGGCAAAGCTCCTGGGATCTGTGACATCCATGCTGAACATCTGAAGGCTGGTGGAAATGCTGTACTCGTGTCGTTGCATGCAGTTCTGTTGTCTGCCTGGAACACAGGCATCATCCCAACTGACTGGAAGAGGGGCCTTGTTGTCCCTCTCTGGGAAGGGAAGGGTGATCACCAAGACTGCAACAATGACCAAGGGGTGACGCTGCCTTCAGTGCCGGGCAAGGTCTTTGCTCGGATAATTCTCCATCAGGTTCGCCACCATCTGGTTGAGCACCAGCATCCAGAGCAGTCAGGCTTTACACCAAAGAGGTCAATGATTGATCATATCCTTGCCCTTTGGGTCCTCACCGAACGCTGATGAGAGTTTCGGCAGGGGCTGCTTACAGCCTATGTTGATCTCTGCAAAGCATTAAATTCAGTGAATCGGGATGCCTTCTGGAGGATTCTTAGTCTTCGTGGGGTGCCACCAAAACTGATCAATCTGATGTCTGAACTATTCTCTGGGACTGAGTGCTGTGAGATGTGGTGGTACCATCTCCGACTTATTTCCCGTTGTTACTGGAGTTCATCAAGGGTGTGTACTGGCTCTCACACTTGTCAGTGTTTTTGTGGACTGGATTCTGGGGAGGATGTCAGAGAGATCGAGCTGCGGTGTCATTTGGGAATGTCAAGATCTCTGACCTTGATTTCGCAGATGATGCAGTCATCTTTTCGGAGACTCTGGAGATCTTTTGGGGGGCCCTCGAGGTGCTGAATGAAGAGTCGGAGCTGCTGGGATTACGGGTTTCCTGAGTCAAAACTAATATCCAGGCTTTCAGTGACATCTTGGATGCTGTTATCTTGTCTGTACCTGTTTGTGGTGAGGATGTTGAGGTCACGGAGAGATTCACTTACCTTGGCAGTGATATTCATGTCTCTGCTGACTGTGAGCCAGAGGTCATTGGACATCTGGTTCAGGCCTGGGGAGTCATGGATTCACTGGATCATGGGTGTGGCACTCTCATTACCTGTGCAGGGGTATGAAAGTCTCAATCTTCAGGTCCTTGGTGCTTGCAGTCTTTATCTCTGGATGTGAGACTTGGACTCTGACCAGGGATCTGACGATGGAGACTTAATTCCTTTGGTCCAAGGTCTCTTTGGAGAATTCTTGGCTATTGCTCATCAGACTTTGTGTCCAACGAGCGGTTGCTGCGTGAGACTCAAATGAGATTTGTTACCTGCATATCCCATGAGCGTCAGCTGTGGCTTTATGGACATGTGGCTCGTTTCCCTGACGTTGATCCTGCTCACCAGATTCTCTCAGCGAGGGAGTCTCATGAGTGGAGGAGGCCAATGGGCTGACCATGTGCCTCATGGTTGCAGCAGTTTGATCGGCATCTCAAGGAGATGGGGATGGGCCAGGCTTCTGCCTGGGGGATGGCCAGACGTTGTACCGGCGGAAATTGGACGCAGTGACGCGCTGCTCCAGTGCATGCTCTCATACCTGACCTGTCCTGACCTATGAAGAGCCTTGGACGGTGCTATGACAATTCTCTGAAGGACACATTTACCTGGAAGATGGTTGTTCAAGAATCTCTTCATAATCTAGCTCTAATAGACAATACATGGTTGCAAGGTAGATTCAAAGTGTGGATGCAATTCATGTTGATCCCCAAATTGTTGTGGCCACTTCAAATGTGTGAATTCACGATGTCAACTGTTGAGAGCCTTGAGAAGAAGTTTAATCAATTAACACATGCAAAAATGGCTTGGTCTTCCTCCCAGATTAACAACACATGCATTGTACTTCAAGAAGGCAATGCTAGTACTCCCAATGAAATCCTTGACAGAGGAATTTAAGGTGTCTAAATGGAGGCAGCTCCTTTCTCTCAAAAGTTCTGGGGATGAATTAATCTGTAACGCACAGCCGAGAATAAGAACCGGCTATAAAATGGAGTGGCCACAAAGCAGTAGAAAGCTCTCAAAACCACCTGAAGACGTGAGAGATTATAGGAGCTTTTCAAGCTGATTGGAAAGGTCTGGGACTGATAGAGTCTTTGTGTGTTTGGTGGTCTAAAGCAAGCAACCATCAAGAAACGAACTTGACGCTTGAAGTTCGTAAAAAAGGAAATGACAAATGGCTCTATAAGGCTGGGCAATTGAGCCAGCAAGGGCAGTGGACAACCTGGGGGGGATTATATGGCTGGGCAATCCTTACATGGAATGACAAGGCACATGTCACCTCTGCGAATTAGTTTCCTCATTCGGTCCATTTACGATCAACTACACACAGGGGTCAATCTCGTTCGTTGGAAAGTAAAGGTTGATGCTCAATGTAAACTTTGTGGTCGCCACGATACGTTGGAGCACATGCTGTCTGCATGTCAGTTTGCCCGAGGAAAAGGACGTTATACCGGGAGGCATAATCGGGTTCTCAAATGCATCACAAGAACCATAGATACCATAAAATGTACCCACGATGACACACCTATCGCAGTCAAGGAAAATGTGAAATACTGTCCTGCAATTTCGTTAAAGCAGGTTTTTCAAAGACAACAATGGAAAATAGAAGCTTCCACAAAGATCAACACTCGATGTAAGAAGGACCAGGTATCTCTTCTTCTCTCTGCGCATAGAGAGACGGGTTGCCAATGTTGAGATCAGGTGCCTCAAGCCTGTCAGAAATGCAGTCTCGTGGACAACATTGTTGGTTCTGCTTGTAGACAATGAAGACTATGGGTTGCACAGTTTCATTGTGCTGTAGATACGTATTCAGTAAAGAAGATTAAGAAGAACAACGTGTTGTCATGCGGAGTTGACATTCGCAGCCATGTGCTTCGCGTATTCGCGGACAAGCAATATTCTCATATGCAACATGCATTGTACTTCAAGGATGACAGAAGGATTCTAGTAGACAGCTCCTTTCTCGACCACCAGCCGCATTTTTTTCTTTTATTTGTTGTTATTTTATTTTCATAATCTGGCTCTAATAAGCACCTCTTCAGTTCCAGTCGAGATTTGAGGTGACATTTTTATATATGACTAGACGACCCGTGAACCCGTTGGGTTCCCGTTGTAAGAGCGGTTGATAGAAAAAATCAATTCAAAAAGAATTTTTTTTTAGCTCCAGCGAATTATACCGCTGAGGTTGTTTGGATTGATCAAATTCTCCCGAAGAGTAGTTGACTGAATCGGGAATTGATTTTTAAAATAATTTTTTTCGTTGCCCGATTCAAACGAAACTTGATACTGCACACCGCAGGCGAATGGTGAGTAAGGTGGCCCAAAAATTTTTGCGCTATCCTATACCGTTTTGGCTGTATTTCGGGAACATACATACATACATACATATGTATGTGATGACAGTTTAAGTAATATATAGAATAGAATAGATAGATGTCAAACATGGGATCTATGGTTCCTTGACTATGTTATACACCCAGCCTCTCCCTCCACCCCCAAATAACAATAAAGGGAAAAAGTAAGGTGAAAAGCAGAAGTTCCCGGAATGGGTTGTAGTGAGACACTCCTGATAGGAAGACTGAACCATGGAAAACTGCAGCATAGAGCAATCATCGGACAACTAGGTCCAAGTGGGGCACCCTTATGTGAGTAATCAAGTTGAACAGCCACAGTTACTGAGAGTGATTGCCTCAACTCCTTTTGGGAAAACTGCAGCACAGGAAACTGGAGTAAGGGGATTAATGAAATGCCCTGAAGCCACCTCTGAAAGTTGACAATATGGTGTTAGATGTACAATCGCACCACAGATTGGCTGGCTGTGTAACAATAATATGTCTTTGTCATCCCGGTGCTCAATAATTATCCCTCTAAGCTGTCGAACCTGGGTTTGAATCCCGACCCAGCTATAAACTGTCATCCTGCTGTTTCACAGGCATGGTGATTCATCAATGTGTGTGCCTTCCCTTGGATGGACCTTAAACTTCCGTCAGGTCTGCCAGCATTAGTTGGTTGACATTGAAGATCCCATGGTGTCCTTCATGAAGAGTAGGTGAGGTATCACTGGCATCCTTGGACAAATTGCAAATTCCTGTCCTGACTACTGCTCTGGGAAGGTAATGACAGGGAGGGGTGTAGTGGGGTGGGGGGTGGTGATTGGTTAGATATTGAGAGTGATTTTGCCATGTCTAAATGCCTCATTTACAACTTTAAGGGCTAGATGTTAGGGGCAGGGTTACCCCCCACCACTAGATCCTTCCAATGACAACTGAGGCAGCAATGGTTGTTTTAAGACCAGCTGCAAAAGTATTTTGCCTCTGAAAATGGGCAGATTTGGATATCTGTACTCTTGGGGAGATGGGATGTCACACACCTTTGACTGGACGTTTTGAAGGTGGTCGAGACACCTGGAGAGGGGAGGTGGGGGAGGGTGGTGGTAACAATGGTTTGAAGGATGCTGCAAACCAAGCGCTGGGAGATCATGGCCTTGTGGCCAGGTGGTAATTTCTGATTGGCCAATTGTCTTATCAGAGGCAGGCTGTGCTAGCTGTAGCTGCCCCAGGAGTCCAGCAGCATTGGAGAAAACTGAAGCATGGAAAACTGCAGCATAGAGCAGCCATAGGACAACCAGGTCCAAGCGGAGCGCCCTTGTACGAGTAATCAAGTTGAACAGCCAAAGCCAGATCAGGGTACAACACCCTGGAGCCGAATCTGTGCCCTGGCAAAACCGAGGAAATTCAGACCGGAAATGGCATCACGAGAGGTATTTACGCCATGTCACCTGTAAAAGTCGCACCACAGAGAGGCATCCTGCGCGCGATAGCCAGGAACAAGAGAGTGGCTGGCTATGTGTCATCAGAAAAAATTTAAGACGCATCACTTCCTTTCCCTTTTGTTAGTTTTTCCCTTTAGTCAGCACAGTTAGTTGGCACGTTCAAATTGAAGCTTGAGTCAGCCAGCTTGTTTCAAGGTTAAGAAGGTTAATATTTTAAGGGAGTTCCCAACGTTAATTTTCAGGTCTTCATCTATATATATATGTGGCTGTTGTGCTTCATTTCCATATTCCTCTGCTCAGAAATCTTGAGAAATAGTTCATACTTAAATGATTAGAATTATTTCATGAAGTTATGGGTTCAAAATCCCTTTGTAATTTACTCGTATTGAGACGAAGGATTTAGATTTAGACAATCTGTGCTTGATTGTGTAATCATTGTTTACACTAATTATTTCTTTCTTTTCAAGTCGTGTCGTCAATCCTAAGGTTGCTAATCATGGATCTCCATTCTTCTCTATTTTTTCGCTTTCTTGTTCAGTTGCCCGTATACATTGATGTCATACCATTCCTTTACATCATCATCCACATTCTTATTTGTCTTCCTTCATTGTTACCTTCTATGATGTTTACCAACATTTTGCCACAGGATCCTCTTGTTACATCGATATATATATATATTTTTTCAAGTGTTTGTACGTTTTTCTTTCACAGTCAAACCGGAGCACCTAGAGGCCACAAATTTGTGTCGGAACTTCAGAACCTGGGTAAGGTTTTTAGCGACCGCACGTTGGCCTTGATGTTTTGAGGCCACCGAAGGCCGCTATAAAGTGTATGTTGGGATGTCGGTCAGGCAGTGCTGCAGCCAGCCGACAGGCAAAAGGTAACCACCATGAGGCCAATAACTCTACAGCTTTTCACTGTCAAACATGCCCTGAAACCACCGCTCGGAAAAGCTCACCCAGCTAGGCAGCAGCGGGGTTTCCCCCTCAAATTGCGGCAGCGCAGTGTCCCCCCCCCCCTCCACCTTGAGCAGCACCAGGTAGTCCTGCTCGTGTCCAAATAAAGCTCACCTTCTCTTTGCTATGCTCATCAAGTAATCAGCCATGTTCATTTCTCTCTCCTACTACACCCTTTTCGTACCTCGTTACTGCTAACTCGACTCTGCCAGATAATATTTAATATCCACACATCTCAAACACATGTATTCTTAGGTCCTCATTTCTTTTCCAAATTGTCCATGCTTCGCTGCCATTTGTCACCACAGACATTACAGAAGTCTTTAACAATCATTTCTTTCTTTAAATATCGAAATTCCTTCTCGATAATCATATGATGTCCCATAAAGTATTCTTTGCCATTCCGATTATCTTTTTGATTTCTGTTGGACTCTTTCCATCCTCCGTTACACGACTCCCAACATACGTGTAACTTGAAACTTATTTCAGAGCTTGTCCTTGGAGCTTTTGTACCCTCGTGGTTTTCTCAAAGACAATAACTTTTGTCTTTTTTGGCATTTAATTCCATCCCATGCTCTTTGCAAGCCGTGTTTATGTTGTCAATCATGAGCTGCAACTCTTCTTCAATGTTGGCAATCACTGCGGTATCATCTGCATTATACCTGATACATAATGGTAAAACCTTTGCCATTTACTTTTATTCCTGGGATATTTTGCAATGGGTCTTGTGTTGATTCTTCACTATACATGTTAAATAAGACGGGTGATAGTGATACAATACAGCCCTGCTGGACTCCTTTCTGCACTTCAACACTTCTAGTCTCACCAACATTAGTTCTCACTCTCCCTCTTCGGTTCCAGTAGAGATTTGAGATTAACCTCATTACTTCCACCACTGAAGGTGGAAGGAGTTTATGTTTTCACCCCCGTCTGTCTGTCTGTTTGTTTGTGTGCAGGATATCTCAAAAAAGTTGTGGACAAATTCAGATGAACTTTGGTGGGTATGTTGGGTGTGTGACAAGAATGAACTGGTTAGATTTGGTAAAGATCCAAATCGGGATCTCATAATTATTTTTAAAGCGATTCTTCACCATTGAGAGATAGGGCCAAAAATGATATAGCATGATATTTCAAAAATGTTTTGGGCCCGATACGTTCTCGTGGATCAAGCATTACTTGGCGGAGGTACGTGCTCTACCAAGTGCCCTTTTCGTTTCCTCTGATTTTATATCATATTTTTAACTAATTAATTTGTCGTATTTAACTCTATCAAATGCCTTCGTGTAATCTATAAATCTATAAAACATACAAATAATTTTATATTCTTTTGTATCACTCTCTTGGTTAACGTCCTGAGTTAGCATGGAATATCTCTTGTTCCCTTTCCCCCTCTGAATCCCACTTGGTTATCACTGAAACACTTTATTAACCTCCGCCATCTTCGACCTGGATGAGTTACTGTTTTCACCCTTTCTGTTTTGTTTGTTTGTGTTTGTTGTTTGTTTGTTCTGAACAGTATTACGGAAAACTCCTCGACGGATTTTGACGAAACTTGGTGGGAGGTTAGGTATGGTCCAAGGATCATGCCATTAAATTTTGGACTTGGACCCTGGACTGGAAAAATTTTGGCGGAGGACCCCCCCCCCCCACCCAAAAAAAATGTAGAGAATTATATATTTTTTTTTTGCATTTCTACATGTTTTAGGTGATTTCCAACCCCCCCCCAAAAAAAATTGTTACCCCCCAAAATGTTAGAGAAAGAATTTTTTTTTTTGCATTTCTACATATTTTAAGTGATTTCCAACCCCCCCCCCCCCCCCAAAAAAAAAGAAAAAATTTTTTTTTTTTGCATTTCTACATGTTTTAAGTGATTTCCAACCCCCCCCCAAAAAAAATTGTTACCCCCCCAAAAAATTGTTAGAGAAAAAAAAATTTTTTTTTTTGCATTTCTACATGTTTTAAGTGATTTCAACCCCCCCCAAAAAAAAATTGAGAATGTTTTTTTTTTTTTTTGCATTTCTACATGTTTTAAGTGATTTCCAACCCCCCCCCCCCCCCAAAAAAAAAAATTGTTAGAGAAAAAAAAAATTTTTGCAACTTTTTTTCAACAAAATTTCGATTTCTTTTTTTTGCATTCTTACATGTTTTAAGTGATTTCCAACCCCCCCCCCCCCCCAAAAAAGTTGGAGAAAAGAACTATAACTGTCAGCACTGTTGACATCATATTTAATGAATAAGATATAAGGTTCACTTGAGTGACCCAGCAGTATTGGCGGCGGAGGTTTTGCACCTCCCCGATTGCTCCCCCTCTAGTTATTGGTGTTATCCTCCTTTCTATCAGGTGCAGCAACACCTTAATTGCATGTGAGATTAATCTAATTGCCTGTAAGATATTGTCTCTTTTTTAACATACGTTGTCTGCAACATCAACGATACGATAGCTTCAGTTGTTGCGTTGCGCTCTCTGGATGTGAGTCTTCATTCGTTATTTCCTTCATCTGACACACACACTCCTGAAATGCTTTTTAACACCTGCTTCCTTCAATTTTGCTGTATATTCTCTTTGTTTTCTTACCCTTCTTCTTCATTTTCATTCACTTTACTTTGAGAATCACCATGACCAAGGTTGTGATCACAACCACAGTCCGCTTCAGGCCTTTCTTTTGCATTTGTAACACTATTCCTTCCTCGTTTATTTATCAATACGTAGTCAATTAGATTTTTGGTCATTCCATCAGGCGATATTCATGCGTGCCTTGCTGTCCTTTGTTTGAACCAGGTGTTGCATGTCGCCGTGTTGTGTTTCGTACATAATTCATTCAGACGGTCTCCTCGTTCATTTCTTTCTCCTAATCCCTGTGGCCCGACAATACCCTGATGTTTTCCTTCTCCCACTTTGGAGTTAATCTCCCATATATTATTAAGACATCGTCCCACTTCGTGTGTCCGTTGACTGCGCATTCAACCTGTTCATAAAATTCCTCCATTCCTTCATCTGTATCTGCAATTGTCATATCAACTTGGTATATTGTTATATTTCTCGGTGTTGCGGCGATTTGTGCTGTTTTTTTTTTTTTACCTCCGCCACCGAACGTGAAGGAGCTTACGTTTTTACCCCTTTCTGTCTGTTTGTCTGTTTGTTTGTTTGTTTGTTTGTTGCAAAATCGAAGATTTTTCAAGTATATTGGTCCGTCCATTTTGATATTCTGTCTGTCTGTCTGTTTGTCTGTTTATCGCCTGCACGTCACAATTTTAAACCGATCTTCACGAAACTTCACCACATGGTAGAGTTTGCCATAAGGAATAATCCTATTGTTTTTGAGGTCAAAAGGTCCACAGAGGCCAAAGGTCAACAACTTAGGTGAAGTTTCTAAGTCCTCAATTTTCATCCGATTGACTTGAAATTTGAAGAGGATATATAATTCAGGTCACTGAATTCAAACACCAATTATTTTTGAGGTCAACATAGACTAAAAGGTCAACATAGGCCGAATTTCTAAAATTGTCAATTTTCATCCGATTGACTTGAAATTTGAAGGGGAGTTGCATATTTGGTCATTGAATTCAACCCCCAATTATTTTTGAGGCCAAATTTGTTTTATGGATTTTGCAAGTATCATGCTCTGCATGATG
>CM068960.1:8912837-8942738 GCA_035128595.1 Eptatretus atami
TCGTGTAACAGGGCTGTGATCTTTGAGGTAGTGTTTTTCTTTTGCTGTCTTTTATTTTGGAACAACCACCTTACCACACCCTCATCACCTTCTCCAAAACGCCAACCACACCACCATTGCAATGGCCACCTTAACCACAATGCCAACCACACCACCATTACAACAACCACCTTAACCACATCGCCAACCACACCACCATTACTACCACCACAAAAACGCCAGCCACGCCACCATTACGACAACCACCATACCACAACCGCCACAACCACCACCGCTTTCCACCTCAGCACATGGTTGCCAGAAGCCTGGCATTCATCGAGGAGAAACGGACGATGCCTCACCCCCTCCCCCCAACGAATAAGCCTGCGAGAGGAACAAAAAGCAACGAAAGCTATGGAAAAGGCAAAAGAAAGGCCCCGATCAGGAGAAAAACAAGAAGAATAACGAATGCGGCGCAGCGGCGAGGGAACGGCCCCGATTTGGCGGGAAAACGCTTCCTTCGAGAAGTTTCTCATGCGCGCTGGAAGAAGGGGTGGGAGGCGAAAGGGGTGGGGCTTGGCTATAAAAAGACGTGCTGAGGAGAATCGCTCTCTCTCTCTCTCTCTGGCTCTGCATCGCGCGTGCTCGCTGGATCGCGCGCGCTCTCGCAGTTTCTCTGGAGGCATGGATTGGGTCGGTGGTCGTGACGAGTCACTTTGGTGATCGTGTGCGGAGTCGGATCGTGAGGACACGAGCTCGGGGAGTCACCACACGGTCACGTTTTCTCTTTCTTTCCTTTCTGGGTTTTTGTGTGTGTGTCGTGGCGCCAGTCCCATAAGTAAAACTGCATAAGTGACTGTACATAATAACTAGAGACAAACGGTTGTAGTTCTTTTTCTGCTCGTGTCCTGTTCCCTTACCCCATTGCTTGCATACGTACCTGATTGCATACATGACTGCGTATGACTGCATATGTGTCGTGTGTGTTATAAATGTCCTTGTGTGAATGTTAACCGTTCGTTGCGTCCTTTCCCTCAATTGAACTGCCATAATTAAGTTCGGAATATAGCTGGTTGTTAATAACCAATAAGAGAATTCGGATCCGGCGGGCTTGGCGATATTACACCGCTCGGCAAATCGCAAACGGAGCGACTGCTTAGCGGCTCATTTCCAAGCAGGTCCCGTCGAGGTGTAAATCCCCGGCATTTGTCTGCGCGCATAATTTGGTAAATCGACATTTGGCGATCGGACCCTGTAGCACGGACAGAATAGCTGGCTTATTTTCGGTGTGATTAAAGATCACCCGTAGCGGATTTCGGCGTTGATCCGAAAGCATGCGACTAGGTTTTCCCATTCGGTGGGCGAGAGCAGCCGATTGCTAGAAGCGGTCACCCGCACGCCGACGGGCGGGAAACCACAACAATATGTAATAAAAATACCCTGCGCAGACAGTAACCATGTCCGATTTTGAAAATTCCTCCTAGAAAAAAGTTATGACATCAAAATATCTCCGCTAATGGAATCGCGTAAAAAAATATCTCCAAACTAGGCAAGCTTTTTGAATTCTGTTTGCGGGAATCGAACAGGGCATTAGCAGAAATGAATTACCGCACATATGATACATCACTATGACGTCATATCAATTTTTAGATGTCATTCCTATTTTTTGACATTTTGTTTCACAACCCAGAGTTTTCATCGGATCTTCATGAACTTGCCATGTATATGCAGAAAGCCACACGCAGGCAGTAACCATCTCCGATTTTGGAAATTCTTCCTAGTTATTAGATCCTCGTGGAGGATCTCTAATCTTACTCACGTTGTTGTTCTTCATTCTCTTCTTGTGGATTTTTTTGTTTCACAGCCTACAGTTTTCATCGAAACCTCCTGAAACTTGGCATATAATGTAAAAATACCCTGCGCAGACAGTAACCATGTCCGATTTTGAAAATTCCTCCTAGAAAAAATGTTATGATGTCAAAAATATCTCCGCTAATGGAAATCGCCTAAAAAATTATTTCCGAAATAGGCAAGCTTTTTGAATTCTGTTTGCAGGAATCGAACAGGGCATTAGCAGAGATGAATTACGCACATATGATGCTGTACATCACTATGACGTCATATCAATTTTTATGACGTCATTCCTATTTTTTGACATTTTTTTTTTCACAACCCAGAGTTTTTAAACGGATCTTCGTGAACTTGCCATGTATACGCAGAAAGCCCACGTGCAAGCAGGAACCATCTCCGATTTTGGAAATTCTTCCTAGAAAAAAAATTGACCTCATAATATCGCCGCATAAAGGCCCTGTCACACCTTGACGTTTTAGCCAGCGTATGGCAAGGTATCAAAATGTATGTAAACGCTGGCGTACGCTGAACTATTGATGTTTTTTTTCCAGTTATGGACGTATTCATAATGAGTTGGACGTATGCATAACGTATTAGTGACGTACACAGAACGTTTCGTAACATATAGATAACTTATATCAACGAATGCTGAGCGTGTTGTCGGCGTTCACAAACTATGCCCAACGATAGTCTAACTTATGCATAGCGCGGCAGCGTATCGCCGACGATCACGTGGCGTAGCCTATTAAAAGGCTGCGGCTCGACGATTCAAATCATAACCGCACTAGACACTAAGTGTCAAGCCGCTGTCACACCTTGACGTTTTAGCCAGCGATGCCGACGGTTGAAAAATTTTGCCGAATACCTGGCACACGTCGAATATTTATGGGTAAGTTTTGTATACGTTAAGAGCACGCTGAAGCACGCTGGCAAACGTCGTAGTACGCCGAGTACGTCGACAAATTTTCAGCATGTTGAAAATTTTTCGACGTATGCCAGCGTATGACACACGTTCCGCATACGCTGGCCATAAGTTGTAGGCACTTTACGCGATCGTTGACACACGTCGACACACGTTACTGTAAGTTATTCATAAGCCGAAACACGTCGAGGTAATGTTTAGCGTCAGTGTTCCAGACTCCCTGGTTTTTTTTTTGGGTGGGGTTTTTTTCTTTTTTCGGCATGACGGTGATGTTGACACTTCGATTTCTAGTGCGGTTATGATTTAAATCGTTGAGCGGCAGCCTATTAATTATATTATATTATAACCGCACGAGAAATCGAAGTGTCAACATCCCGTCATGCCGAAGAAAAAAAAAAAAAACCAGGGAGTCTGGAACACTGACGCTAAAACATTACTTCGACGTGTTTTGACTTATGAGTAACTACAAGTAATGTGTGTCGACGTGTGTCAACGATCGCGTAGCGTGCCTACAACACGTTACTCATAGGTAGAAATAAGTTTCGGTATGCTAAACATTACTCGACGTGTCGACTTATGAGTAACTTACGAAGTTACGTGTGTCGACGTGTGTCAACGATCGCGTAACGTGCCTACAAACTTATGGCCAGCGTAGCAGAACGTGTGAGTCATACGTCGAAAAAATTTGAGCATGTAAAATTTGTCGACGAGCTTGGCGTACGACGACGTATGCCAGCGTACTACGACGTTGCCAGCGTGCTCTTAACGTATACAAAACTTACCCCATAACGTATTCGACGGGTGCCAGCGTTTTAGACAAATTTTTCATACGTCGGCATACGCTGGCTAAATCGTCAAGGGTGTGACAGTGCCTAATGAGAAATCGCCTCTACTATTCTCTCCGAAACTGGGCAAGCTGTTTTGAATTTGTTGCGGGAATCAAGCCGGGGCATTAGCACAGATAATTTATCGCAAACCTGATACATCACAATGACGTCATCATTAGAGGACGAGTATCTTCGCTCATTTGAGCTTGTTTACCCTGAGGGAGTGCAGCACGAAAAAGCCTCGGTCACTATTTATGTCATGTTTGTTTTGTATCCATATATAGATTATGTACTAGTCCAAACATCTCTAAGTTTATATTGTACTATATATATATAATATTATAATATAAATAATATATATATATATATATATTACTGTATATACATGAATTATAATATATATGTATGTATGTATGTATGTATATATGTATGTATGTGCTGTTGTATGTATGTACGTAATGTGATATATATATTATATCATATATATATGTATATGTATATGTATGATGTATATATTGTGCTAGATTTCCCGCCCGTCGGCATGCGACACGACGCGTCTTACCAATAGCGGTCACTTCACCCACCGAACGGACAATCCAGTCGCGGCCCTTCCGGATCAACGCCGGAAACCAGCCAGGTGTGTTTTAAACCACACCACAACCTTGTCAGCACTCTACCCGCGCGCACAGGGTCCATCGCCAAATCTTCGATTACCTAATTATCGCGCGGGTAGTTACCGAGAGATTGTACCTCAACGGGACCGCTTGGAAACGAGCCGCTTAAGCAGCTCGCTTCCTTTTGGGATATACCGAGCGGGGTATTATCGTGACAGTCCCGATGGACCGATACTTTACCGGCTATTTAAAAACTATATTCTGAGTGCAGATGGGGCAGTTCAATGAGGGAATGGACACGCAACGAACAGTTTACATCACACAAGGACATTTATTATAATTAAAGCACGTATGCAATTAAACAAGGCAAAAACACGTATGCAATTATACAAGCAACAAAAGAACTACAACCGTCTACTTATTATGTTTACAGTCACTTGCACTTACAGCAGTTCTACTTATAGACGGGCCCACGACACATGGATGCACACACACACACACCAAGAAATTGTGGCAGAGGCCTTTAATAACGAGCTCCAGTCGGAGGACAGGTGAGCTGAAACCAGAACCTATCTCGAACCTCTCCACCTCGTGTGGTCTTCAAGTTGTCGGACCGGGCTCCAGCAGAGCGAGCTGGATCACAATCGCCGTGAGCTGCGATCCTTCCCGAGCTCCCGCGATCCTCCCGCGCTTCTCAACCACGTGCTGAGAGAACGAGGCGCCGATCCTTCCCGTCGATGCATCGCTTCCCCGAGGAACCACCTCCACGAAGAGGTCGATGAGATCGCACCAGCGGAACCATAATGAGAACAAAGAGCTCCAGGAACCAAGAAGAAGAAGAAAAGCCACCACTCGCAGCTCGGCGAGCGACCGGCTTAACTTTCTTCCAAACCAGGGCAGCTTGAAGCAAAAAGCTCTCCCGAGCCAAGCAGAACGCCGAAGCTCACGGAACCATCAAGCAACAAAGCCTCCAAAAGCCTGCCTCCCGAGCCAGGCCTCAGCGAAGCCTCACTGAGCCAGCTGAAGCAAAAAGCTTCCGAAGGCCTCAACCCTAATGCAAGCCAAACAGGACCCGAAGTCTCTGAACGACTACTCTCTGCCGAAGCAAAAATTTTACTACTCAACTCCCCCACGAACAAAAAAAAGGAATCTCGTCCTTATCCCTTTCTCCCGCCCCCTCCGCTCCCAGCGTGACTCATGACTCATGCCCTCGTGCTCCATCCCCCGCCTCAGCCACGGGTGGGAGGGAGTTGTTGACATCATGAGTCACGGACGCAGGGTTCTTCTTGCTCTTCGCAGAAGAGGGGAGGGATGTCTCCATTGTTAGTTCCTAACTATTAAATCGATCGCAGCGCATCTAATCGATTTCTGAACATTTAAACAATGGAAGGTGAGCTATCTAGGAACAAGCACTTATCAACATAGACTGACTAAGGAAACCTGTATGTTGTGTGCATCGAATTCCAAATTCGTAACATATATATATATAATATATATATATATATATTATATATTATATATTATATATATATAGTTTTGTATGTGTATATATGTATATATGTATGTGTGGTAATATATGTTATATTATATATGTATATATATATATATATATTATGGTATATATGTGTATATGCCATATGTATTATCATATATATATATATGTGTATGTATATATATAATATATATATATGTCTATACATGTATATATGTGTATGTATATGTATACATATATATATATATATAGCTATATATGATTATATGTATATGTTATATATATTATATATTGTATTTATATAGTATTGTATATATATATATATGTAATATATATATATAGTATGTTATATGTATATTATATATATATATGTAGTATGTATATATAATATACATACATATATGTATGTATATATATATACATACATATATGTATGTATATATATGTATGTGTATATATGTGATATACATGTTATAATATATATATGTTGCACTATATAATGTATATACATGTATGTATATATATTAATATATATATATATGTATGCATATATATGTATATACATGTATGTATATATATATGTATATACATGTATGTATATATTATATACATGTGGTATGTATGATAATATATATTATATATATTATGTATGTATATGTATGTATATTTGTATATATTATGTATGTATATATTCTTTATGTATATATATATATTCTATGTATATATATTCTATGTATATATTATATATATATTCTTATTGTATATATATATGTATATATATTCGTTTGTCAATTCTGACAATTACTGTATCTCACTTCCAATTCTTGCAAGCTGTGGATTCTGGCTCCGTCTCACTCCAAATCCTGTAACTTTTTTTCATGGTTTTCTAAGGCTCATGGAAGAGCAGAGACCGCAGACAATTACAGGACTTTACATAAGACAACACGGCTGTTGAATTTGTGGGAAGTCACTCCAGCGTACTTACTGTACTGGTGGCTCTCTTCTCTCCAGTCAGTGGGGCCAATTTAAGAGAGAAATTTCGCTGACCCAAGTATGTCAACCACAGGGTTTGTCCGTCCTCTATCATCTTAAATGCTGAGCCTTAAGCGCGAAGCAGGACATGGGTACGACTTGGACTGCTGACCTCCCAGTTCTCAGAGCAGACACTCTATCCGCAATGCCACAGAGTCTGGAAATTAATTTCCAAATTTCAGCATAAGATTGACACAAAGTTTATCGGTAACACATTGAGCCATTTAAGTGGTGCTTCCTAAATTCTGTTTCATGTTGAACATACTGGCTACAACAGCTTCAATTTTTCCTCTTGCTGCATTTACTCAGTGCTGGTAAAATGATCAATATTTGCATTTTGTTCATCTATCCAATTATATAAATGACCGCTCTTAAATTAGCATTTAATGTTCATCAAAACATGTGTTAAATGTGCTCTCAAATCAGGCCTATGTCCATCCATTCTTACGCATTTAATTGTCCATCCTTACATTCAAGATAGTGATTATGTTCATTGATGTGATTTCAAATTAGCCATCATTTTGAACAGTTGTGTCGAGAGAAAACTGACCTTCCTTTGACAGCATTACATGCAGAATGGCTCCACATCCTTTTGTTCCATTTCTGGATGGAACTTTGGCAAATCACGTTTCCAATTATTTGATATGTATTGAAATAGGGATAAACCATTTTTGTCACTGGAGGGCATAGCAGCTACAAGATAACTTTTTAAATGAAATCTACCACAAGAGGGCACCTATCCACTCCTGACTACCATCTGCTCAGGTGGGGGGAGGGCATCATGAAGTCTCACAGAAGTGCATCCTCCGATGATCATGCTCAAAAGCGTAGGATTCTACCCCTGAGTCCACACCTAGAGCTCGTGTACAGCCGGATTTAGCAGTAATGGAGTAAGCAGGCATATATAAACCAAAAAAAGTAAGGATAACGACTCGTGGCAGGATTGGTTGGTCGTGGAAGAATAACTCATTTTTAAGAATTCACCACACTGTATCCAAATGATCCAATCATGTTACCAAATTCCTAAAATGAGCAAATGCACAGGAATTACTTTCACCAATAACTGTGTAGCACAATCTTCTGCATTTCTGTTGCCAGTCAATAAGTGAGCATGCTGAGACACAGGCTGTGTAATATAATAATAACCAACTAAAATGATATTATGATATAATATCAGATTGGCTGTCTGGCATACAAAACCCAGCTACCTGCCAGTATTTGCTGGCCAATTCCGAATCCTCTCTAGCAATACGCTGTCAACCACGAGTACCTATGTACTTGCTTTTGCCTGTATTGTAGAGATTGTGCCCTCTTGACATTGCTGTAAGAAGGAACCCAAATTTCAAACCTTCCATTTGTAGTCTAGGATGGCGTTGAGGGAGACTTCTTATTAATCTCAAATACTACCATCATCGAATGAATGCAAGCTTTTTATGCATGGCAAATCTTTCAGGATTGCAATAAAACCTGAAAAGTTCCCAAAAATGGATTTATTGCAAAACTGGTTGCAACCTCCCTCCTGATAAGACTACAATTCTACCCACTATGATGTTTCCTCCTTGCCCCTCTTGGACTCATTGACCATTTCTTGATAAAATTAAAATTCCATTGACCATCTGAGAGAGAAACCCGACAGCGCAGCCCCAATGGCTGTTCACACAGGCCAAATAGAACAGAGACAGCAATCTGCCCTCATCAAAAGATTGTGGGCTGCCATATTCACAGCATCTAGATAGTCGATCCACTGAGAATACTTTCGCAAAAGCCTATTCCTCTCATGACCAATTTATACCCCCATCCCGTGCGTGGCGATCCTATCCCACAGCTCTTTGCCTTGGTTTAGGGAAAGAAAGACCGAATACTTTGGGGAAGAAGACTTTGCATTCTCAAATGAAAGCTAACTCAACTGGCAGGTAACTTTATAGGTCACGTCGCAATAAGGTTGCCACAAGTGCGTCGTGTCCATTGTGAAGCAAGAGCAAGAAACATCTTGTGCTGCCAATTTCAAGACTGTTCTCTCCAATAATTCTCCTTCCTCAGTCGTGATGCGTGCCTTGCAAGTCACACTCTTGTGTTTGACTCCTCCTCAATACTCTCCTCACCTCAAACATCATTTTGCGACTCTGCAGCCGTGGTAAGGCCAAAATTCATCTAACTCTGTGTTCGCCTCCAAAATTTCGTGTAAACTAGCCATTACCGTTCTGCCCCATATTACCCCGTTACCAACCTTCTACTGGACACTTGGAGCACGTGGAACGAAATCTCTGTCAAGTTCGACATTGCTCGGTGATTGGCCCAGATGGCATCAGTGGCGATTTCTCAAAGTTCTGCTCTGCACTCTCCAACCTCTCCGTCTACATTTGAATATCCTCCCACTCCCCTCGTGTTCTTTCCTCTTCTTCTTCCCGCCCCCGCCTTCCCTCCCCCCTCCTCCCGCTGACCCCTTACCTTACTCTCTCGCGTCCCACCCTCCGCCTCACTTTTCTTGTCAGAAAAACTTTTCTTTCTTTCCTTTCCCCCCCCTTTCCTCCTTCGTAAACTGTTACCCCACTGACACTGCCCTAGCTCAGTCTCTTACTTGTAGGAGGAGATTGAGCGCTGACGTGGTGTGCAGAAGCGTTAGTTGCTGCTTAAGCAGTTCTCCTTGACGTATTGGGCACAATCCTGGAAGGGTTCTCACTCCGAACCAGGAGATACCAGCCACATGCTGGCCACTCAGTTTGCTGACCTCGGAAGGATAACAGGCCGATGTTTAACCCCACCTGGTTTAATTCAACAGACGAGCGGATTGAACTCACGCGACCTGAGGATCCAAAGTCCATCCACCCTAACCATTAAGCCACACCAGGGCATTAATTTGTAGTTGCTAACTTGTAGAGTGCTGACTTGTCGGTTGCTTACTTGTAGGTTTGCTGTGTTTACTCCCTACTCTCTCCATTCCTTTCATACATCCCTTCCTTTTTTGCTGTTCAAATGTTGCCCCACTGCACCAACATTGACACCATGTCACATCCACTCTTATAACCTCAAGTGTAAATAAAGAAAAAAAAAGAAATGAACACTCAATTGTACATGGTTGTTGTTACGCCCAAATATACTTTCGCAAAAGAAAAAATCTTGTTTCCAAAAAATTCTTGTTGAACTCAGATTCTCGAACCTTGGTCAGCTTTCGTGCAAGGAAGACGTGCGCGAGAAATGGCCGTGGGAATTTCATCTTGTGCCTGGCCGGTAGCCAGTTTCATCGTATTGCCAAAGACGGTATGGTATCGTGCTCTGCAGAAAGGAGGTGAACCAGACCATGTCTCTTCTCCACAGTCCTTCCCATCCATATCATCTCAAACCAACCTGTTTGTGATGAATAAATATTGTATGCAGGAAAATAACTTGGGCAATTGTAGTGAGCTGAAGTCTCAGCAATGGGTCGGAGAGATCCGACTTGACTGTCCCAGAAATGATGCGTCATACCACCACATGCTGGTCAAAAGACACTTCAAGGCTGAGATAACATCACCAGGTGACTTACTACCCGAGCAGGGAATAAGCCGCCCACGAATGTCCGAGTTGATCAATATTAAATCATTGCAAACTCAATTTGGACATTGCACAGAGAAAGACAGATATAGAATGATTCGGAAAACAATGACTACAATTAATTAACTGTTCAATATTACATCAGAATACCTGCATAAATATACAATTAATTCATCAAAGTCATAATCCTATATGTTACCGAATCCTATACACAACCGGAATACTCGATTATGATGGTTATAAAAAGGTGCCAATCCATCCATCCATTGCGCAATGGGCCCCATACCATCTGTGCCAGAGCGTCGGTGCTCCTAACACAGTTCTGGCTAGTCGGTGCAGCAATCCTGAGCATGGGGCGCCACTACCGACACAGTACGACTATCGAACGAGCTCAATGCACCCAAGCAAGCTGTACTCATTGCCAACCTCAGTAAAGGATGACGGCCTGAGATACAACCCATCCCGGTATTAAATCAACCACTGCTAGCAGGATTGAAATCAACACCCTAGATCCACCACCGATCCATAAACCATTAAGCCAACACCAGGCATAGTATGTCCACAGATCATAAGCCTTTCACTCACAAGTTAAAAAAACACTTTGCGAGAGAATTTTCACCTCATTGTCTCAATGTGCATAAAAAAACGATGTAGCGACATTAAAATCACAAAAATACAGATGGACTGACAAGGTAACAGGAAATTGATGTCCTATGTGTTAGTTAATTCCTGATTAAGATTCAGACTGACCTTTCTTGTTGGCTCTGAAATGATTGTGCGCAGGTGAAAGCCAGCAGTAAGGAAGTGGTGGATGTGAAAAGCTCAAGGTTTGTTTCAGTTGCATATTTAGGAATGCCAATTTTTTTAGGAATAACTCCTTGACCCCAACACACAGTTTGCACGATTTTGCTGCCCAAAGAGAACTTAGAGGACGGGGACGCATTACACAAGAAACTAATCTAACATCCACCATTGTCATTCCCCAGAACACCCTAAGGCATGCCACCATGCTGCTTCCTGCCTTACAGCTTCCCTCTCCTGGTCTTACTGGGGTCTCCTTGCTTTTGAGAGAGGGGAATGAAACGGATGGATGTTCATCAGTGAAAGTTCTCCTATTGCAGCTCAACAGGTTTCTGACTTCTCCTTCCTGTGATAAGGCTTTTTATTAAATTGCAAAACAACACCGTCTAAGACAGCCCCTGGGCTGGCAGGATACCCAACTAAGGGTAGGTACAGTTACACTCGCCACTGAGCTAGTTAGCCTGTCTCAAATTCTCGACCCAGCATGCACATAAAGCCGAGGTCAATCCAATAGGAATTTTCGCAGCAAGGCGATGGCATCAATTGTGTTGCCATCCCTCAAATCCAGAACGTTAAACTGGGTGTGGGATGCTATGCTACCATGATACGACGTGGATGAAGTCTTGTACACTAAAATGAGCTCTGGTGACTCAGAATGGTGCATCTCTCGAAAGAATCTGATACATTATTTTGCTTGAGCCAGTTTAGCAATGCGGCTCTTGCCCAAGACAGTTTGTGACAGTTATGAGGCTGGAGTCAATTAGGTAGGTAGAAGCATGGGATTTTCCTGCGGTGAAAGACATGTTCCAAGAACTGACAAATGACCTATTATTTTGGAAGTTTATATTAGAAATGGATCTGCAGCACCCCACATCTAAGAATTTGTGGTTACTGTCTTTACAGTGGTGAATCATACACAAATTGGAAGAGGATTGTCCAGTGTAACAGAGAGGTCAATGATGATACAACAATAATAATATGAGTCCTAAAACGCTGTCTTGTGGGACACAAGCCTCAGGAGGGAGATGTCGAGACAAATGTTTTTTTATTTTTATACAAGGTCGAGGGTGATGAAGAGTGAGGTGCAGCGAGGAAACAGGCAACACAACGATTGTGTGGCAGTGGGGCCACAGTTGGTAAACAGGGACATGAACTTAACAGGAGAAGAAAAAAAAAAGAGAGATGAGGGAGGAAAGCAGTCACCTGGTAAAGCCCTGTCACACCTTGACGATTAGCCAGCGTATGGCAACGATATCAAATTGATCTAAAACGCTTGTTGTACGCTGAAACTATTGATGTTTTTTTTCAGTTTTGGGCATATATTAACGATTGGACTAGCATAACGTATTAGTAACGTACACAGAACGTTTCGTAACTTGTAGATAACTCTATTACCAACGAATGACTTAGAAAACTGTTGTCGCGTTCAACCAACTTATGCCCACTGATAGTCTAACTTATGCATAGCGCCGCGGCAGAGTATCGCTGACGATCATGTGGCGTTAGCCTATTAAAAGGCTTGCCCGCTCGACGATTGAAATCATAACCGCACAGACATCGAAGTGTCAACATCACCGTCTGCGAAGAAAAAAAAAAAAACCGTGGAGTCTGGAAACACTGATGGCGTTCCTTCCATGTGAAAGCCATTTTTATATAACCAATTCCCCTAAACGCTGCCCAAATACGCCATTATACGGTAGCTGTAAGTTAGTAACCGTTCAGTTAAGTTCTGTGGTCGTCCGAAGACGTCAATCAAAATACGTCACATTATGTCAATATGCGTGGAAGATACGGTACTCAATAGCGTTAGAAATTAAGTTTCGGATACGCCTAACATTACCTCGACGTGTTTCGACTTATGATAATTTTACAAGTAACGTGTGTCGACGCTGTGTCAACGATCGCATAACGTGCCTAACCAACTTTGGCCAGCGTATGCGAAACGTGTGAGTCATACACTGCGCATACGTCGAAATTGTTTGAGCATGCACAATTTGTCGCTGAGCTCGGCATCTACGACGTATGCCAGCGTGCTTCAGGCTCTAACGTATACAAAACATTACCCATAACGTATTCGACGATTTTCACCAAAATTTTCATACATCGGGCATACGTTGGGCTAAAACGTCAAGGGTGACAGCCCCTAAGTAAGAGGTTGAATAAGGTATCACTGGGGTTAAAAAAAGATCATAAAAGGTGGGATGCGGGGATGCCATGACATGATTGGTGTGTTTCAAGCACTCTACAGCCTACCTTGAGACTCTGTCTTTATCTGAAATGACCAGAGTAGCCTGCAGAGGCATTGGCGAGTACTTGCTCTTAACAATTGCAATGGATCTCAATTTATTATTGAAAGGAATTGCTTACACAGCTGACTGGAAACTAGTGATTGGCATTTCCCACATTTTAAACAGTAATTGCCTTCAGTCAGTACACGACAAGACAAAACAAGAGCACTACTATTATCTCATCCAGCCAATCTATCTGTCCATCAGACCATACTCTGTGTGGAGCATCAGTTACTGTCAAGCAGTTCCTGGGCTATTGCACACATCCTGGACAGGTCACCACTCAACACAGGTCTCAATGGCTCAATCATCCCAGCAAGCTGGTACTCATTTTGCCAACGCTCATAAGATGACAGGTTGAGTCAACCCACCTCGGTATTAATTCAACAGCCAAACAGGATTTGAACTCAGGACCGAGATCCCAAGCCTCATCACCCAAAACCATTAAGCAACACCAGCATTCTGGATCACTTGAGAACACAAAAGCAGCATCCAAAATTATACAGCTGGCTTCCTCAGCTGACAACTTTTCCGATCTCTTTCGTGTTCTCAAAAGCGATCAAATCTCTGAAAAAGCTCCATCTTTCTGCCCTCATTATCCCTGTCAGTTCAGCAAAAAGGAAAATGATCAGCCCACAGGTTTTACATCAACTGTTTCTGGATGTAGATGTGTGGTTGCCTTTCACGGGTGAAAGCTGATATAAATCACCCACAGCAATCATGAAACATTTCCAAAAGGAGAAAATCCCTACATTGTTTTGATCTGTCTACGTCTACCATGAATATATGCCAAGAACTTGTGGTCCACCATAGAAATCTCAGCAACTATCAAAACCTGCTAAACTGTTTAACTTAGCTCGAATGCTGAGGTCATTTTTCCTCGCAGGAGGCCGGTATGGTAATTTGGTATGTTACACCATCAGAGAATGTGCGTTATTTGGCTGTATTGATATAAAATGCTGCAACACCAGTAGAGCAGTCAAGTAACAGACCACATCATCAGGGATCTCTCTCTGTTTTTGTGTGTGTGTTCGTGGCGCCAGTCCCATAAGTAAAACTGCATAAGTGACTGTACATAATAACTAGAGACAAACGGTTGTAGTTCTTTTTCTGCTCGTGTCCTGTTCCCTTACCCCCATTGCTTGCATACGTACCTGATTGCATACATGACTGCATGTTGCGATTGCCGAGCGGTGTATAATCGCCAGCCCCGCCGGAAATTTTTTTTGCCGATTTTTTCCTTTTTCTTATTTTTGCGTTAATTTTTAAACAAAACCAGCGAATTTTTCCCCGATAAACTTAATTATGGCAGTTCAATTGAGGAAAGACGCAACCGAACGGTTAACATTCACACAAGGACATTATTACACCACACGACACATATGCAGTCATTTCAGTCATGTATCGCATTCAGGGTACGTATGCAAGCAATGCGTAAGGGAACAGGACACGAGCAGAAAAAGAAACTACAACCGTTTGTCTCTAGTTTTATTACAGTCACTTATGCACGTTTTACTTATGGACTGGGCCACGAACACACACACAAAAACCCCAGAAAAGGAAAGAAAGAAGGAAAAACGTGACCGTTGGGACTCCCCGAGCTCTGTGTCCTCCTGATCCGACTCCAACGATCAAACCAAAGTGACTCCGTCACGACCACCGACCCAACCATGCTCCAGAGAAACTGCGAGAGCCGCGCGATCCAGCGAGCACGCGCGATGCAGATCCAGAGAGAGAGAGAGAGAGCGATTCTCCTCAGCCACGTTTTTTATAGCCAAGCCCCACCCCCCTTTCGCCTCCCACCCTTCTTCCACGCGCGCATGAGAAACTTCTCGAAAGAAGCGTTTCCGCCAATCGGGCCTGTCCTCGCCGCTGCGCCGCGATTCGTTATCCTTCTTGTTTTTCTCCTGGATCGGGCCTTCTTTGCCTTTTCCATAGCTTTCGTTGCTTTTGTCTCCTCTCGCAGGCTTATTCGTTGGGGGGAGGGGTGAGGGCCATCGTCCGTCTCCCTCATGAAATGCCAGCTTCTGGCAAACCATGTGCTGAGTGGAAACGCGGTGGTGGTTGTGGCGGTTGGTATATGTCGTTGTCGTAATGGTGCGTGGCTGGCGTTTTTGTGGGTGTAGTAATGGTGGTGTGGTTGGCGATGTGGTTAAGGTGGTTGTTTGTAATGGTGGTGGTTGCATTGTGGTAAGGTGGCCATTGCCAATGTTGGTTTTGGTTGGCTTTTGGAGAAGTGATGAGGGTGTGGTTAATGGTTGTTCCAAAATAAAGACAGCAAAAGAAAACACTACCTCAAAGATCACAGCCCTGTTGTACACGAATAAATCCGCCGTAGACGACGGTGGGAAATCTAAAGCTGAACACGTACTTATGCGACATAACTGATCTAAGGGCCTTATGTTCCTGTGAATTCCACAGCCGTAACACTATATGTATCAAGTTTCGGAGATAATTTTTAGGCGATTTCCATTCGCGAATATTTTGATGTCATAACTCTTTTTTTGAGAGAATTTCAAAATCGGGATGGTTACTGTCTGCGCAGGTATTTTTACAATATACGCCAAGTTTCATGGAAGTTTCGATGAAAACTGTAGCTGTGAAACAAAAAAGTCTCCACAAGAAGAAGATGAGAACAACCACGTGAGTAAGACTTAGAGATCTCCACGAGAAAACTAATAACTTGAAGAATTTCCCAAAATCGGAGGTGGTTACTGCCTGCGCGTGGGCTTTCTGCATATGCATGCAGTTTCACGAAGAATCCCGATGAAAACTTGGGTTGTTGAAACAAAAAAAAAGTCAAAAAAATAGGAATGACTCATAAAAAATTGATATGACGTCATAGTGATGTATCATAAGTGCGATAATTCATCTCTGCTAAATGCCGTTCGAGGGGGTTGTCCCGCAAACAGATTCAAAAAAGCTGCCTAGTTTCGAGATAGTTTTTTAGGCGATTTCCCATTACGAGATATTTTGACGTCATAACTTTTTCTAGGAGAATTTCAAAAATCGAGATGGTTACTGTCTGCGCAGGGTATTTTTACATATATATGGTCAAGTTGCAGGAAGTTTCGAGTTAAAAATGTAGGCTGTGAAACAAAAAAGTCCACAAGAAAACACGTGGAGTAAGATTAGAGATCTTCACGAGACTAAAAATCACAACTATTCAAGTTTCATGATGAGCAAGTTTTCAATTTTTTCCTTGTTGTGGTCTTCATAGATGCAGAGGTTCCAAAGTTTTTCAAGATGTTGCCACACCACATGACCTTTTAGTTAATTTATCATTGATAACATTCTATATAGTAGTTACAACCAATGCGTGAAAATTTAGTCCAATTCCGACAACGGTTGCGGAGGAAAAACACGAAAGTTCTGTGCGGACAAACAAAACAAAATACAGACAAACAAACGGACCCAAACGCTAGCAGCCTCGTCCTTCATGAAGGAAAAATAACCTTGTACCAATTTGTAAGGTTACAATGATGTAAAGAGTTTGTATTAAACTGGGTTGGCATTAATGATGTGAGTGTGCAGGTGGAATTTTCCCGATGTTGGTCCACTACATGCTGATGACTGAGCTCCTTGGAAGACCTCAATTCGAGGCTAGAAAAAGCAGGTAGTCCATTCACAACTTCCGACCAAAATTCTCGTCCGCGGATGGGTACACCGACACCCACGCTGAGGTAATTGCACGACATGACTCAACTAATGGCTCACGAGTGTAGCTGCCCTTTGATTTTGTGGGGACCTTCTTTGCCGTTAATACTTTGAAAATTAGTTTCGTTTCAAGATCATTTTTGTAACTATCGGAAATGTTCTGTCTTTCAGGATTCATGGAAAAGCTGGAGATCGGCAACGTCAATTTCGATTTCTCACACTATGCACCGGTGTTGCCATTTGATTCAAGGTTTTCATTCCTTCTTCTGTGATGCTTATTTATTATTCAAGGGCAGTGATCCTGTTCTCTTTTCTGTTGAAACAACATTGCATAAAATTTCTCTTTTTCTTCAGTTGCATTTTCACGACAATAGACGCTGAGGATGGAGTGAAAATGGACACGATTCCACTAGATACTGTTGCGCAGGTAGGTGGTCCATTTTGTTCAGACGTTTCATCGTTGGTGTAATGTGAGATACCCCCTTCCCCACTTTCCATCTCATTCAGAACTCCTCTCCATCATCGATCAACTTATTCAGTCCGTGCTGTTTTTATTTTTTTTTTCTCGATCCATTACCCCTTCCCTACTCTTACCTCCAACAATCCCATTTCTCCCTTCCCTCTTGCTAACCGCATCATTTGTTTTGTTTTTTTTAACTCCAAGAGATACATTTCGGTTGCAGTGCATTCTTGAAATCATGTGTTTTTACTTCCAAAATGATACCTGAGCATGTATGTTCTGCCTCATTACCGTCAATACAAAACATCTTTAAGAAAGGTTGTTTGGCTTTCCCCATGCTTGGGCACCTACTTGGCAAATCGACACACAGGAAACATTCAGTTGGGATTCCGTTTACAGCTAGGATGATCTTAGGTTGTTTAATGAATTATTTGATAACTGCATTCAAAAAGTATCTACAGGTTAATAAATGATTATTGGAATCTCGCTTAGTTCCCCTCCACTGCCAAAGTTGAATGGAGTTATGTTTTCAAGCCCTGCCTGTCTGTCTGTTTACAGTTTGTGAACAGGATAACTCAAACAAAAAGTTGTGGACGAATTCGACGAAATTGTGGGTGGAGAGGTTTGAGTGTTGGAACATGACGAAATGATTCCATTTTTGATGAAGGTCAGATCAGATACTAAAACTTTAAGTATCTTCACATGTGAGAGAGGGCCAAAAGTGATTTAAAACAAAACAAAACACGATATCTCAAAAATTGTCGACGGAATTCTGACAAAACTTGTGGACAGTTGGGTGTGTGACAAAGACGCATCAGATCGATTTTTGTGAAGATCAATTCCGGATTTTCGGAGAGGAGAATTTTTTATTTTTTAACAGTGATTTTTGCCATTGAGAGATGGGGCCCAAAATCGATATATATTGCACGATGCTTCAAAAGTTGTGGACAACTTATGACAAACTAATGGGATGAGTTGCTAGGTGACAAGAACAAGCCGATTCGATTTTGTTCAGGTCTGAATCCAGACCAACCTATCAATGGGATACAGAATGGTGAACTGGTTTAGCTGCGGAGGTACACGCTCTACTGATTGCTGTTCTAGTTATATCTTGATTGTTTCTTCATATTATTGCACAGATTGATTATATGGCAATGAGTGTTATGCCAATTACAATTTATTAAGATTTAAATTATCTTCTCATAATACATGCCATAAACTTAGGACTGTTTTTTTTTATAATATCATGATGCGATGGGTGGATGTCCAGGACCCCCCTCCCTCCCCTTTTTCAATGAATTATATTGTATGTTCATCCTTCCCATTTCATATGATAGAAAACTAAACTAATTAAAAAAAACAATTGAATTACTGTATCGACTATTGTCATTTTATGTGTTTCGGTGCATTGTGCAAAGTTTCCATTAGACCATGTTAATTTATCTGCTCACCTTGCTTCCAAATACAGCACTACTCCAACTGTGCCAATTGAGACTATCCCCACCAGAGCTGCTGCTGTTGCAGACATTGGCACGATGCAAGACTTATGTTGTTGCGTACATTTTTCCAGGTGTTTTTTGGTTTGTGTTTTTGAAAGATTGAGGAGAAACATTAAGCAATACCTGGCATTAGTGCCAGGAAGCATTTCCTGTTGAGGGGAGGATGCATTCAAATTGAAAATTGTGCCAAAAAGGCGTCATTAAACCATTGTTATATGGAGATGTGCATTCCTGGCACTGTTATTTTCGTACACATTGAGCAGCATTTGAGGGCTTTGTTGGCGCTGGTAATATCGCTAATAATAATACAGATGTGGAATGTTTTATCTTACCTAATTTTTATCCACCCAATACATCAGTAAGTATGAACAAAAAACATAAAAATATGCGACAGTATAAACATCAATAAAGCATAGGCAATAATCCTGGGCACTCACCTGGTAGCAGGGGAAAGATAACCAGGCGAATCCACTGGTAGGCGTGGGATGACCCACACAATATGGCATGGAACAAGAAAGTAAATTAACCTATTGGAAGTTTTTTCTTCAATGCTGTGGAAAACATTGGTACAACAAGGTGAAAAGGTTTGTCTGGTCAAAGTTTCATCGTAATTGTGTGTGTGGTTTCGGAGAGAAAACCAAACATATCTTGCGGGGCAACCCCCACACCTCTCCTCCCCCCACCCCCCACTTCCTGGTTGAAGAACTACTTTTGGCCCCATCTTTTTAAGTCCTGAACAATCTTTGTGGTACATCACGGGTGATGATGGATGATGGTTGTGGTTGAAGTTTTTCATCGAAATTGTTTGTTAGTTTCAGAGAAAAAAAAGCAAATACATATTTTGGCGGGGAAACCTCCCGTACGCCCTTCTTCGACCCTGACTTTTTTAATTGGTGTGAACAAACTTTGGTACATCATGCGGTGCATGACTTGTGTTAAAGTTTCATCTATATCGTATGTTAGCGTCAGAGAAGAGTTGCAAGATTTATGATGGACGGAGGGACAACGCACGATCCCAAAGTTCTCCCTGCAATTATGTTCCAGGTGAGCTAAAAACAAAAATAGGACCAATAATGTAGGCCTTATTTGGGCCCTGGCCTGTTTGTAACCCAAATTTGTAGCATTCTGACCTGTGGGTCTGGAGAAGTTGGAAGGGAATTTGCAGGACCGCATTTTTGACACACTCTGTCACGTTGATCACAAATGGACTCCACAATTTTTTCAACATCAAGACCCTGTCCTATGTTGTAACCCCATTTGGTAGCAATCTGACGTTGTGGTCTGGAGAAGAAGATTTTTGAAGGATTTACGCGATTTCCAAAACTTGACTACATCAGCCATGTTGGAGCCACACTTCGGTCACATATCGGCATGACCTCCACCAATTTAACATTTCTACCTGGCCTAAATGGCTGGAACCAAATTGTGGGTAGCATTCGACTGTGGGTCTGGAGAAGAAGATTTTTGAAGAAGAATTACTAAGTCGGCCATTTTGACCTATCATAGTCATGTGACCGGAAACAAGCTTTGCAATGCCTGTGCCCAGTAAGGAGAGGATAGTGCTGGACAAATTCAGCCGGATTGGCTCAGCAGTTTGGCCAGAGATCAAAAAAGGGACGGACGGACACTTGGACGGTTGGTGCGTGATGACAATACCTTATCTAGAATTTAAATTCCCAGATTAAAGCGAAAAGTTTTCTGGTCGCTCCTCTCCTACATGGCAGCGGTTGGAGACATGTGGAGACGGACATCTTGCTGCAAAACTAAGTGGGTAAGCAGCACTGATGCTCAGAGCATGGGCATACGTACAAACAATGGCGGCAGGTGCATTTACTCGGCAGTGCTGCATGTTATGGATTTTCTTCGTTCTACAGGGATATCAGTGACCTGCAAAGTATTCGCCCCCTCCCATTAATGACACTATGAACAATTAAATTTGAACTATGTAGAAACATTTTTCAAATGAGCTTTTTTATCATAACAAGAGAACAAACTCAACACTCTGCTATAGTTGAACGAGGTAACAGTCAGAATACAGCAAAAACATGAACAAAATCAAAATTCACTGTTGCAACTATCAGCCCCTTCGCGTAAGTACTTGCGTGGAAGCACCTTTTTCAGCCAATGCTTGCTACGAGTCTTTCTGGGTAGGTCTCTTCCAGCTTTGCACAGTGCGATGGTGAAATATTTGCCCTTCTTCATGTTTTGTGAAAATTGCTCTATTCTGCCAAGTTTGATGGGGATCATCGAGTGGACTGCAATCTCAAGTCTCACCATAAATGTTCAATTGGGTTCAGTTCAGGCGGACTGGGCCATTCAAGAACATTATTTTCTTCTTATTCAGCACTCTTAGTGTGGCTTTAAATTATTACTTCTGATCATTTGTCCTGCTGAATGTGATCTCGCTACCACTTTCAGATTCATGGGGGGGGGTTGGGAATTTTTTTTTCAGGGGGAAAGGGGTTTTTTTTCATCAAGGATTTCTCCTGTACTCGCACCGTCCATTGTTCCCTCGATCCTGAGAACTTGCCAGTCCCTGCGTGATGAAAAGGGCAGCCCATAACATTTGCATGTGTCACCACCGATGCTTGATAGTTGGATGGTGTTGCCTGGGTGATGTGCAGTGTTCAACTTTTCCAGACTGTAATGCTTTGAATTGGAACTTGGACAGTATGTGAAAAAGCTCAATATTTGTCTTGTCTGACCAACTAAACTTTTATCCACATGCTGCAGGGATCATCAAGATGCTTTTTCGCAACTCCAAACCTATCCAGAAAATTTCATCCCGGGAATATGACACAATTTTTTGAGATATTCTGTAAAAACAAACAAGAAGAGAAGACATCATGCCAGAGCATGATACTTGCAAATCCATAAAACAATTGGCTCAAAAATAATTGGGGGTTGAATTCAATGACCAAATATGCAACTCCCCTTCAAATTTCAAGTCAATTCCGGATGGAAAATGACAAATTTTAGAAATTCGGCCTATTGTGACCTTTTAGTCTTATGTGACCTCAAAATAATTGGTGTTTGAATTTCAGTGACCTGAATTATATTCCTCTTCAAATTCAAGTTCAATCGGATGAAAAATTGAGGACTTAGAAACTTCACAGTTGTTGACCTTTGGCCTCTTGTGGGAACCTTTTACTCAAAAACAATTAGATTATTCTTATGAGCAAAAACTCTACCATTTGTGGTGAAGTTTCGTGAAGATCGCGTTTTAAAATTTGACGTGAGGCGATAAACAGACAAAGACAGACAGACAGAATATCAAATGGACGGACCAATATTACTTGAAAAAATCTTCGATTTGCAACAAACAAACAAACAACAAACAGACAAACAGACAGAAAGGGTAAAAACGTAAGCTCCTTCACGTTCCGGTGGCGGAGGTAAAAAAAAAAAAACAGCACAAATCGCCGCAACACTGAGAAATATAACATATACCAAGTTTGATAGACAATTGCAGATACAGATGAAGGAATTGAGCGAATTTTATGAACAGGTTGAATGCGCAGTCAACGGACACACCGAAGTGGGACGATGTCTAATAATTAGTGATTGGAGATTAACTCCAAGTGCCGGAGGAAAACATCAGCGTATTGTCGGGCCACAGGATTAGGAGAAAGAAATGAACGAGGAGAACCGTTCTGAAATGAATTATTACGAACACAAACACGCGAACATGCAAACCTGGTTTTTCAAACAAAGGACAGCCAAGCACGCATGAATATCGCCCTGATGGAATGACAAAAAATCTAATTGACTACGTATGATAAATAAAAACGAGGAAGGAATAGTGTTACAAATGCAATAAGAAAGGCCTGAAGCGGACTGTGGTTGTGATCACAACCTTGGTCATGGTGATTCTCAAAGTAAAGTGAATGAAAATGAAGAAGAAGGGTAAGAAAACAAAGGAATTATACAGCAAAATTGTAAGAAGCAAGGTATTAAAAGCATTTCAGGAGTGTGTGTGTCAGATGAAGAAATAACGAATGAAGGACTCACATCCAGAAGCGCAAAACGCAAACAACTAAGCTATCGATCGTTGATGTGCAACAACGTATGTTAAAAAAGAACATAATCTTACAGCAATTAGATTTAATCTCACATGCAATTAAGTGTGCTTGCACCTGATAGAAAGGAGGATAACACCAATAACTAGAGGGGGAGCATCGGGAGAGTGCAACCTCCGCCGCCAAATGCTGGGTCACTCACGTGAACCTTATGATCTTAGTGTCATTAAATTGTGTCCAACAGTGCTGACAGTTATAGTTCTTTTCTCCAACCTTTTTTTGGGGGGGGGTGGGTTGGAAATGCACTTAAAACATGTAAAATGCAAAAAAAGAAATCGAAAATTTGTTGAAAAAAAGTTGCAAAAATTTTTTTTTTCCTCTAAACAATTTTTTTTTTGGGGGGGGGGGGGGTTGGAAATCACTTATAAAACATGTATGAAATGCAAAAAAAAAAAAAAAAACATTTCAATTTTTTTTGGAGGGGTTGGAAATCACTTAAAACATGTAGAAAATGTAAAAAAAGATGATTAATAGATGGAACTCAATTTTTTTGGGGGGTGGTACAAGTTATAACTATGTAAGAGAGTATATAAGAGCTCTAAGATATAAAAAAAATTTTTTTTTTTTTGGGGGGTGGGGGGGTGGAAATCACTTATATATATGTAGTAAATGCTATAAAAAAAAAAATTCTTTCTCTAACAATTTTTGGTGGGGTTGGCGTAAACAATTTTTTTGGGGGGGGGTTGGACAGATCACTAAAACATAGTAGAAATGCAAAAAAAAAATATATATTCTCTACATTTGTTTTGGGGGGGGGGTCCTCCGCCAAAATTTTCCAGTCTGGGCTAATCAAACTTAATGGCATGATCCTTGGCATACCTAACCCTCCACCAAGTTTCAGTCAAAATCCCGTCGAGGAGTTTCCTGAATACTGTCCAGAAACAAAACGAAACCTAAAAAATCATCTAAATAATAAACATGAAAGGGTGAAACCAGTACCTCCATCCAGCTTCAGAAGATGGCGGAGGTTAATAAAGTGTTTCAGTGATAACCAAGATGATTCATGAGGAAAGAAACAAGAGATATCCATGCTAACTCAGACGTGGGTGTGGGTGGTGTGTGTGGGTTTAACCAAGAGTATGTAATAAAATATAAAATTATTTGTATGTTTATATTTTATAGATTACTATATCTATTTGATAGAGTTAAATACGACAAATTAAATTGTTTAAAAATTGATATATAATCAGAGGATATACGGAAAAGGTAGGCACGTCCTCCGCCAAGTAATGCTTGATCCACGAGAACGTATCGGCCCAAAACATTTTTAATATTCATGCTATTCATTTTTGGCCCTATCTTCTCAATGTGAAGAATCGCTTTAAAATAATTATGAGATCCCGATTTGGATCTTTACCAAATCTAACCGAGTTCATTCTTGTCACACAACCAATTACCACCAAAGTTCATTCTGAATTTTTGCCACAACTTTTTTGAATATCCTGCACACAAACCAAACAGACCAGACAGACGGGGTGAAACATAAACCCTTCCACCTTCAGTGGTGAGTAATGAGAGGTTAATCTCAATCTCTACTGAACCGAAGAGGGAGAGGTGAGAAATAATGTTGGTGAGACTAGAAGTGTTGAAGTGCAGAAAGGAGTCAGCAGGGCTGTATTGTATCACTATCACCCGTCTTATTTACATGTATAGTGAAGAATCAACACAAACCCATTGCAAAATATCCAGAATAAAGTAAATGGCAAGGTTACCATATGTATCTCAGGTATAATGCAGATATACCGCCAAGTGATTCCAACATTGAAGAAGAGTTTGCAGCTCATGATTGACAACATTAAACACGGCTTGCAAAGAGCATGGATGGGAATTAAAATGCCAAAAAGACAAAATTATTGTCTTGAGAAAACCACGAGCGTACAAAAAGCTCAAGGACAAGCTCTGAAATAAGTTTCAAGTTACACGTATGTTGGAGTCGTTGTACTGGAGGATGGAAAGAGTCCAACAGAATCAAAAAGATAATCGGAATGCAAAGAATACTTTATGGGACATCAATATCATTATGAGAAGTGAATTTCGATAAATTTAAAGAAGAAATTGATGTTAAAGACTTCTGTAATGTCTGTGTGACAAATGTTCCAGCGAAGCATGGACAATTTGGAAAAGAAATGAGGCACAATACATGTGTTTGATATGTGTGGATATTAAATATTATCTGCCAGAGTCGAGTTAGCAGTAACGAGTACTGAACAAAGGGTGTATAGAGAGAGATGAACTGGCTGTACTTGATTGAGCATAGCAAAGGAAGGTGAGCTTTATTTGGACACACAGTGGACTACTGGTGCTGCTTCAAGTGGAGGGGGGGGACACTGGCGCTGCCCGCAATTTGAGGGGAAACCCCGCTGCTGCCTAGTGGTGAGGCTTTTCCGAGCGGTGTTTCCAGGGATGTTGACAGTGAAATCTGTAGATTATTGGCCCATGTGGTTACCTTTTGCTTGTCGGCTGGCTGCAGCACTGCCTGACCGAATCCCAACATTACACTTTTATAGCGGCCTTCGCGTGTTGGCCTCAAACATCGAAGCGCCAACGTGCGTCGCTAAAAACCTTACCCAGGTTCTGAAGTTCCGAACAAATTTGTGGCCTCTAGTGCTCCGGTTTGACTGTTTGAAAAAGGAAAACGTACAAACACTTTGAAAAATAATATATATATCGATGTAACAAGAGGATCCTGTGGCAAAATGTTGTAAACATCAGTAGAGGTAACAATAAAGGAAGACATAATAAGAATGTGGATGATGGATGTAAAGAAATGGTTATGACATCAATGTATACGGGAACTGACAAGAAAGCGAAAAATAGAGAAAGAATGAGATCCTATGATTAGCAACCTTAGGATTGACGAACGACTTGAAAAGAAAAAATTAATTAGTTGTAAAACATGATTACACAATCAAGCACAGATTGTCTAAATCTTAAATCCTTCGTCTAATACGAGTTAAATTACAAAGGGATTTTGACCCATAACTTCATGAATAATTCTAATCATTTAAGTATGAACTATTCTCAATGATTCTGAGCAAGGAATATGGAAATGAAGCACAACAGCCACATATATTATAGATGAAGACCTGAAATTACGTGGGAACTTCCCTAAATATTAACCTTCTTAACCTTGAAACAAGCTGTCTGACTCAAGCTTCAATTTGAACGTTGCCAAATTAACTGTGCTGACTAAAGGGAAAAACTAACAAAAGGGAAAGGAAGTGATGCGTCTTAAATTTTTTCTGATGACACATAGCCAGCCACTTTCTCTTGTCCTGGCTATCGCGGCGCAGGATGCCCTCTCCTGTGTCGACTTTTACAGTGACATGGCTATAATAACCTCGTGATCCAATTTCCGGTCTGGAATTTCTCGTTTTGCCAGGACAGATTCGGCTCCAGGGTGTGTACCCTGATCTGGCTTTGGCTGTTCAACTTGATTTACTCGTACAAGCGGCGCTCCGCTTGGACCTGGTTGTTTCCTATGGCTGCTCTATGCTGCCGTTTCCATGCTCATTTTCTCTGCTGCTGGACTCCTGGGGCAGCTACAGCTAGCACAGCCTGCCTCTGATAAGACAATTGGCCAATCAGAAATACCACTGGCCACAAGGCCATGATCTCCCAGCGCTTGGTTTGCGATCTTCAAACCATTGTTACCACCACCCCCCCCACCTCCCCTCTCCAGGTGTCCTCGACCACCTTCAAAACGTCCAGTCAAAGGTGTGTGACATTCCCATCTCCCCAAGAGTACGATATCCAATCTGCCATTTTCAGAGGCCAAAATACTTTTGACAGCTGGTCTAAGAACAACCATTGCCCTCAGTTGTCATTGGAAAGGATCTAGTGGGTGGGGTACCCTGCCCTAACATCTACCCTTAAAGTTGGTAAATGAGCATAGACATGGAAATCACTTCTCAATATCTAACAATCACCCCCCCCACCCCCACTACACCCCTCCCTGTATTCCTTCCCAGAGCAGTAGTCAGGACAGGAATTTGCAATTTGTCCAGGATGCCGTGAACCTCACTACTCTCTTGAAGACACCTGGGATCTTCATGTCAACAATAATTGCTGGCAGACCCTGACGGAAGTTTAAGGTCCATCCAAGGAAGCACACACATTGAATGTGAATCACCATAGCGCTGTGAAACAGAGACAGGATGACAAGTTTCATAGCTGGCCGGGATTCAAAAACCCAGGTTCGGACAGCTGTAGAGATGATTATCTGGACCGGGATGACAAAGACATATATTTGTTACACAGCCAGCCAATCTGTGGTGCGATTGTATCTAACACCATATTTCAACTTTCAGAGGATGGCTTCAGGCATTTCATTCAATCCCTTACTCCAGTTTCCTGTGCTGCAAGTTTTCCCAAAAGGAGTTTGAAGGCAATCACTCTTCAGTAACTGTGGCTGGTTCAACTTGAATTACTTCACATAAGGGCATGCCCCACTTGAGCCTAGTTGTCCGATGATTGCTCATGCTGCAGTTTTCCTATCGGTTTCAGTCTTCTCCTATCTAGGAGTGTTCTCACTACAACCCATTCAGGGATACTCTGCTTTTCACCTTACTTTTTCCCTTTATTGTTATTTTGGGGTGCGAGGGAGAGCTGGGTTGCCAAATATAACATAGTCAAGGAACCATAGATCCATGTTTTGACATCTATCTTTCTATTCTTATATATTACTTAAACTGTCATCACATACATATGTATGTATGTATGTATGTTCCCGAATACAGCCAAAACCTATAGGATAGCGCAAAATTTTGGCACCTTACTTTTCACATTCGTGCGGTGTGCAGTATTCAGTTTCGTTTGCCATTCGGGCAACGAAAAATTATTTTAAAAATCATAATCCCGATTCAGTCCATACTCTTCGGGAGAAATTCATCTCAATACCAAAAGCAACCTCCAGCGGTTATAATTTCGCTGGAGCTAAAAAAATTCTTTTTGAAGTGATTTTTTCTATCAACCGCTCTTACAACGGGGAACCCAACGGGTGTCACGGGATCGGTTTAGTCATATATAAAAATGTCACCTCAAATATCATCGACGGAATCTGAAGAGTGTGCTATTAGAGCCAGGATATGAAATACAATAACAACAAATAAAAGAAAAAATTTGCGGCCGGTCAGTGGTCAGAAAGGAGCTGTTTCTACTAGACATCCTTCTGTCACTCACTATGAAGTACCAATGCATGCTTGCATATAGATATTAGCTTGTCCGCGAATACGCGAAGCACATGGCTGCGAATGTCAACTCCGCATGACAACACGTTGTTCTTCTTAATTCTTCTTTACTGAATACGTATCTACAGAACAAATGAAACTAGGGCAACCCATAGCTTCGTGATCTACAGAGCGAGGAGACCAACACCGTGTGCGCGAGAGCTGAGTTGCGTGGACAGCTTGAGGCACCTGATCTCACATGGCAACCCGTCGTCTCTATGGCGGCAGAAGAAGAAGAGACCTGGTCCTTCTTACATCGTGTTGATCTTTTGTGGAAGCTGTCTATTTTCCATTGTGTCTTGAAAAAACCTGCTTTAACGAATTGCAGACAGTATTTCACATTTCCGCTGACTGCGATAGGTGTGTCATCGTGGTACATTTTATGGTATCTATGGTTCTTGTGATGCATTGGAACCGATTTATGCCCCGGTATATAACGCTCTTTTCACTCGGGCAAACTGACATGCAGACAGCATGTGCTCCAACGTATCGTGGCGACCACAAAGTTTCATTGAGCATCAACCTTTACCTCACGAACGAGATTGACCCCTGTGTGTAGTTGATCGTAAAATGGACCGAATGGAACTAATTCGCAGATGACATGTGCCTTGTCATCCATGAGATTGCCCAGCCATATAATCCCCCCCAGGTTGTCCACGCCCTTGCTGGCTCAATGCCCAGCCTTATAACCATTGTCATTTCCTTCTTTTACGATCTTCAAGCGTCATTGTCTATGCATGGTGCTTGCTTATAGACCACCAAACACCAAAACTCTATCATCCAGACCCTTTTCCAATGCAGCCTTGAAAAGCTCCTATAATCTCTTCAGTCTTCAGGTGGTTTTGAGAGCTTTCTACTCATTTGTGGCCACTCATTTTATAGCCGGTTCTTATTCTCGGTGTGCGTTACAATTAATTCATCCCAGAACTTTTGAGGAAAGGAGTGCCTCCATTTAGACACCTTAAATTCCTTTCAAGGATTTCATTGGGATACTAGCATTCCTTACTTGAAGCTACAGCATGTGTTGTTTAATCTGGGAGGAAGACCAAGCCATTCTTTGCTGTGTTAATGATTAAACTTCTTCTCAGGCTCTCAACAGTGACATCGTGAAATTCACACATTGAAATGCCACAACAATTTGGGATCAACATGATTGATCCACACTTTGAATCGACTTGCAACCATGTATTGTCTGTTAGAGCTAATTATGAAGAGATTATTGAACAACATCTTCCAAGGTAATGTGTCCTTCAGAGAATTGTCAAGCACGTCCAAGGCTCTTTCATAGGTCGGACAGGTCAGGTATGAGAGCATGCACTGGGCAGCGCGTCCATGCGCCAATTTCCGCCGGTACAACGTCTGGCCATCCCCCAGCAGAAGCTGGACTCCCCATCTCTTAGTGCCGATCAAACTGCTGCAACCATGAGGCACATGGTCACCCCATTGGCCTCCTCCCTCATGAGACTCCCTCGTCGGAGAATCTTGTGAGCAGGATCAAGTCAGGAAACGAGCCACATGTCCATGAAGCCACAGCGACGCTCATGGATATGCAGTAACAATCTCATTTGGTCTCACGCACAACCGCTCGTTGGACACAAAGTTCTGATGAGCAATAGCCAAGATTCTCCAAAATCCTCTCTT
>CM068960.1:8944222-8957962 GCA_035128595.1 Eptatretus atami
ATGTAAAACGCTGGCGTACGCTGAACTATTGATGTTTTTTTTCCAGTTATGGACGTATTCATAATGAGTTGGACGTATGCATAACGTATTAGTGACGTACACAGAACGTTTCGATAACATATAGATAACTTATATCATTACGAGATATTTTGACGTCATAACTTTTTCTAGGAGAATTTCAAAAATCGAGATGGTTACTGTCTGCGCAGGGTATTTTTACATATATATGGTCAAGTTGCAGGAAGTTTCGAGTTAAAAATGTAGGCTGTGAAACAAAAAAGTCCACAAGAAAACACGTGGAGTAAGATTAGAGATCTTCACGAGACTAAAAATCACAACTATTCAAGTTTCATGATGAGCAAGTTTTCAATTTTTTCCTTGTTGTGGTCTTCATAGATGCAGAGGTTCCAAAGTTTTTCAAGATGTTGCCACACCACATGACCTTTTAGTTAATTTATCATTGATAACATTCTATATAGTAGTTACAACCAATGCGTGAAAATTTAGTCCAATTCCGACAACGGTTGCGGAGGAAAAACACGAAAGTTCTGTGCGGACAAACAAAACAAAATACAGACAAACAAACGGACCCAAACGCTAGCAGCCTCGTCCTTCATGAAGGAAAAATAACCTTGTACCAATTTGTAAGGTTACAATGATGTAAAGAGTTTGTATTAAACTGGGTTGGCATTAATGATGTGAGTGTGCAGGTGGAATTTTCCCGATGTTGGTCCACTACATGCTGATGACTGAGCTCCTTGGAAGACCTCAATTCGAGGCTAGAAAAAGCAGGTAGTCCATTCACAACTTCCGACCAAAATTCTCGTCCGCGGATGGGTACACCGACACCCACGCTGAGGTAATTGCACGACATGACTCAACTAATGGCTCACGAGTGTAGCTGCCCTTTGATTTTGTGGGGACCTTCTTTGCCGTTAATACTTTGAAAATTAGTTTCGTTTCAAGATCATTTTTGTAACTATCGGAAATGTTCTGTCTTTCAGGATTCATGGAAAAGCTGGAGATCGGCAACGTCAATTTCGATTTCTCACACTATGCACCGGTGTTGCCATTTGATTCAAGGTTTTCATTCCTTCTTCTGTGATGCTTATTTATTATTCAAGGGCAGTGATCCTGTTCTCTTTTCTGTTGAAACAACATTGCATAAAATTTCTCTTTTTCTTCAGTTGCATTTTCACGACAATAGACGCTGAGGATGGAGTGAAAATGGACACGATTCCACTAGATACTGTTGCGCAGGTAGGTGGTCCATTTTGTTCAGACGTTTCATCGTTGGTGTAATGTGAGATACCCCCTTCCCCACTTTCCATCTCATTCAGAACTCCTCTCCATCATCGATCAACTTATTCAGTCCGTGCTGTTTTTATTTTTTTTTTCTCGATCCATTACCCCTTCCCTACTCTTACCTCCAACAATCCCATTTCTCCCTTCCCTCTTGCTAACCGCATCATTTGTTTTGTTTTTTTTAACTCCAAGAGATACATTTCGGTTGCAGTGCATTCTTGAAATCATGTGTTTTTACTTCCAAAATGATACCTGAGCATGTATGTTCTGCCTCATTACCGTCAATACAAAACATCTTTAAGAAAGGTTGTTTGGCTTTCCCCATGCTTGGGCACCTACTTGGCAAATCGACACACAGGAAACATTCAGTTGGGATTCCGTTTACAGCTAGGATGATCTTAGGTTGTTTAATGAATTATTTGATAACTGCATTCAAAAAGTATCTACAGGTTAATAAATGATTATTGGAATCTCGCTTAGTTCCCCTCCACTGCCAAAGTTGAATGGAGTTATGTTTTCAAGCCCTGCCTGTCTGTCTGTTTACAGTTTGTGAACAGGATAACTCAAACAAAAAGTTGTGGACGAATTCGACGAAATTGTGGGTGGAGAGGTTTGAGTGTTGGAACATGACGAAATGATTCCATTTTTGATGAAGGTCAGATCAGATACTAAAACTTTAAGTATCTTCACATGTGAGAGAGGGCCAAAAGTGATTTAAAACAAAACAAAACACGATATCTCAAAAATTGTCGACGGAATTCTGACAAAACTTGTGGACAGTTGGGTGTGTGACAAAGACGCATCAGATCGATTTTTGTGAAGATCAATTCCGGATTTTCGGAGAGGAGAATTTTTTATTTTTTAACAGTGATTTTTGCCATTGAGAGATGGGGCCCAAAATCGATATATATTGCACGATGCTTCAAAAGTTGTGGACAACTTATGACAAACTAATGGGATGAGTTGCTAGGTGACAAGAACAAGCCGATTCGATTTTGTTCAGGTCTGAATCCAGACCAACCTATCAATGGGATACAGAATGGTGAACTGGTTTAGCTGCGGAGGTACACGCTCTACTGATTGCTGTTCTAGTTATATCTTGATTGTTTCTTCATATTATTGCACAGATTGATTATATGGCAATGAGTGTTATGCCAATTACAATTTATTAAGATTTAAATTATCTTCTCATAATACATGCCATAAACTTAGGACTGTTTTTTTTTATAATATCATGATGCGATGGGTGGATGTCCAGGACCCCCCTCCCTCCCCTTTTTCAATGAATTATATTGTATGTTCATCCTTCCCATTTCATATGATAGAAAACTAAACTAATTAAAAAAAACAATTGAATTACTGTATCGACTATTGTCATTTTATGTGTTTCGGTGCATTGTGCAAAGTTTCCATTAGACCATGTTAATTTATCTGCTCACCTTGCTTCCAAATACAGCACTACTCCAACTGTGCCAATTGAGACTATCCCCACCAGAGCTGCTGCTGTTGCAGACATTGGCACGATGCAAGACTTATGTTGTTGCGTACATTTTTCCAGGTGTTTTTTGGTTTGTGTTTTTGAAAGATTGAGGAGAAACATTAAGCAATACCTGGCATTAGTGCCAGGAAGCATTTCCTGTTGAGGGGAGGATGCATTCAAATTGAAAATTGTGCCAAAAAGGCGTCATTAAACCATTGTTATATGGAGATGTGCATTCCTGGCACTGTTATTTTCGTACACATTGAGCAGCATTTGAGGGCTTTGTTGGCGCTGGTAATATCGCTAATAATAATACAGATGTGGAATGTTTTATCTTACCTAATTTTTATCCACCCAATACATCAGTAAGTATGAACAAAAAACATAAAAATATGCGACAGTATAAACATCAATAAAGCATAGGCAATAATCCTGGGCACTCACCTGGTAGCAGGGGAAAGATAACCAGGCGAATCCACTGGTAGGCGTGGGATGACCCACACAATATGGCATGGAACAAGAAAGTAAATTAACCTATTGGAAGTTTTTTCTTCAATGCTGTGGAAAACATTGGTACAACAAGGTGAAAAGGTTTGTCTGGTCAAAGTTTCATCGTAATTGTGTGTGTGGTTTCGGAGAGAAAACCAAACATATCTTGCGGGGCAACCCCCACACCTCTCCTCCCCCCACCCCCCACTTCCTGGTTGAAGAACTACTTTTGGCCCCATCTTTTTAAGTCCTGAACAATCTTTGTGGTACATCACGGGTGATGATGGATGATGGTTGTGGTTGAAGTTTTTCATCGAAATTGTTTGTTAGTTTCAGAGAAAAAAAAGCAAATACATATTTTGGCGGGGAAACCTCCCGTACGCCCTTCTTCGACCCTGACTTTTTTAATTGGTGTGAACAAACTTTGGTACATCATGCGGTGCATGACTTGTGTTAAAGTTTCATCTATATCGTATGTTAGCGTCAGAGAAGAGTTGCAAGATTTATGATGGACGGAGGGACAACGCACGATCCCAAAGTTCTCCCTGCAATTATGTTCCAGGTGAGCTAAAAACAAAAATAGGACCAATAATGTAGGCCTTATTTGGGCCCTGGCCTGTTTGTAACCCAAATTTGTAGCATTCTGACCTGTGGGTCTGGAGAAGTTGGAAGGGAATTTGCAGGACCGCATTTTTGACACACTCTGTCACGTTGATCACAAATGGACTCCACAATTTTTTCAACATCAAGACCCTGTCCTATGTTGTAACCCCATTTGGTAGCAATCTGACGTTGTGGTCTGGAGAAGAAGATTTTTGAAGGATTTACGCGATTTCCAAAACTTGACTACATCAGCCATGTTGGAGCCACACTTCGGTCACATATCGGCATGACCTCCACCAATTTAACATTTCTACCTGGCCTAAATGGCTGGAACCAAATTGTGGGTAGCATTCGACTGTGGGTCTGGAGAAGAAGATTTTTGAAGAAGAATTACTAAGTCGGCCATTTTGACCTATCATAGTCATGTGACCGGAAACAAGCTTTGCAATGCCTGTGCCCAGTAAGGAGAGGATAGTGCTGGACAAATTCAGCCGGATTGGCTCAGCAGTTTGGCCAGAGATCAAAAAAGGGACGGACGGACACTTGGACGGTTGGTGCGTGATGACAATACCTTATCTAGAATTTAAATTCCCAGATTAAAGCGAAAAGTTTTCTGGTCGCTCCTCTCCTACATGGCAGCGGTTGGAGACATGTGGAGACGGACATCTTGCTGCAAAACTAAGTGGGTAAGCAGCACTGATGCTCAGAGCATGGGCATACGTACAAACAATGGCGGCAGGTGCATTTACTCGGCAGTGCTGCATGTTATGGATTTTCTTCGTTCTACAGGGATATCAGTGACCTGCAAAGTATTCGCCCCCTCCCATTAATGACACTATGAACAATTAAATTTGAACTATGTAGAAACATTTTTCAAATGAGCTTTTTTATCATAACAAGAGAACAAACTCAACACTCTGCTATAGTTGAACGAGGTAACAGTCAGAATACAGCAAAAACATGAACAAAATCAAAATTCACTGTTGCAACTATCAGCCCCTTCGCGTAAGTACTTGCGTGGAAGCACCTTTTTCAGCCAATGCTTGCTACGAGTCTTTCTGGGTAGGTCTCTTCCAGCTTTGCACAGTGCGATGGTGAAATATTTGCCCTTCTTCATGTTTTGTGAAAATTGCTCTATTCTGCCAAGTTTGATGGGGATCATCGAGTGGACTGCAATCTCAAGTCTCACCATAAATGTTCAATTGGGTTCAGTTCAGGCGGACTGGGCCATTCAAGAACATTATTTTCTTCTTATTCAGCACTCTTAGTGTGGCTTTAAATTATTACTTCTGATCATTTGTCCTGCTGAATGTGATCTCGCTACCACTTTCAGATTCATGGGGGGGGGTTGGGAATTTTTTTTTCAGGGGGAAAGGGGTTTTTTTTCATCAAGGATTTCTCCTGTACTCGCACCGTCCATTGTTCCCTCGATCCTGAGAACTTGCCAGTCCCTGCGTGATGAAAAGGGCAGCCCATAACATTTGCATGTGTCACCACCGATGCTTGATAGTTGGATGGTGTTGCCTGGGTGATGTGCAGTGTTCAACTTTTCCAGACTGTAATGCTTTGAATTGGAACTTGGACAGTATGTGAAAAAGCTCAATATTTGTCTTGTCTGACCAACTAAACTTTTATCCACATGCTGCAGGGATCATCAAGATGCTTTTTCGCAACTCCAAACCTATCCAGAAAATTTCATCCCGGGAATATGACACAATTTTTTGAGATATTCTGTAAAAACAAACAAGAAGAGAAGACATCATGCCAGAGCATGATACTTGCAAATCCATAAAACAATTGGCTCAAAAATAATTGGGGGTTGAATTCAATGACCAAATATGCAACTCCCCTTCAAATTTCAAGTCAATTCCGGATGGAAAATGACAAATTTTAGAAATTCGGCCTATTGTGACCTTTTAGTCTTATGTGACCTCAAAATAATTGGTGTTTGAATTTCAGTGACCTGAATTATATTCCTCTTCAAATTCAAGTTCAATCGGATGAAAAATTGAGGACTTAGAAACTTCACAGTTGTTGACCTTTGGCCTCTTGTGGGAACCTTTTACTCAAAAACAATTAGATTATTCTTATGAGCAAAAACTCTACCATTTGTGGTGAAGTTTCGTGAAGATCGCGTTTTAAAATTTGACGTGAGGCGATAAACAGACAAAGACAGACAGACAGAATATCAAATGGACGGACCAATATTACTTGAAAAAATCTTCGATTTGCAACAAACAAACAAACAACAAACAGACAAACAGACAGAAAGGGTAAAAACGTAAGCTCCTTCACGTTCCGGTGGCGGAGGTAAAAAAAAAAAAACAGCACAAATCGCCGCAACACTGAGAAATATAACATATACCAAGTTTGATAGACAATTGCAGATACAGATGAAGGAATTGAGCGAATTTTATGAACAGGTTGAATGCGCAGTCAACGGACACACCGAAGTGGGACGATGTCTAATAATTAGTGATTGGAGATTAACTCCAAGTGCCGGAGGAAAACATCAGCGTATTGTCGGGCCACAGGATTAGGAGAAAGAAATGAACGAGGAGAACCGTTCTGAAATGAATTATTACGAACACAAACACGCGAACATGCAAACCTGGTTTTTCAAACAAAGGACAGCCAAGCACGCATGAATATCGCCCTGATGGAATGACAAAAAATCTAATTGACTACGTATGATAAATAAAAACGAGGAAGGAATAGTGTTACAAATGCAATAAGAAAGGCCTGAAGCGGACTGTGGTTGTGATCACAACCTTGGTCATGGTGATTCTCAAAGTAAAGTGAATGAAAATGAAGAAGAAGGGTAAGAAAACAAAGGAATTATACAGCAAAATTGTAAGAAGCAAGGTATTAAAAGCATTTCAGGAGTGTGTGTGTCAGATGAAGAAATAACGAATGAAGGACTCACATCCAGAAGCGCAAAACGCAAACAACTAAGCTATCGATCGTTGATGTGCAACAACGTATGTTAAAAAAGAACATAATCTTACAGCAATTAGATTTAATCTCACATGCAATTAAGTGTGCTTGCACCTGATAGAAAGGAGGATAACACCAATAACTAGAGGGGGAGCATCGGGAGAGTGCAACCTCCGCCGCCAAATGCTGGGTCACTCACGTGAACCTTATGATCTTAGTGTCATTAAATTGTGTCCAACAGTGCTGACAGTTATAGTTCTTTTCTCCAACCTTTTTTTGGGGGGGGGTGGGTTGGAAATGCACTTAAAACATGTAAAATGCAAAAAAAGAAATCGAAAATTTGTTGAAAAAAAGTTGCAAAAATTTTTTTTTTCCTCTAAACAATTTTTTTTTTGGGGGGGGGGGGGGTTGGAAATCACTTATAAAACATGTATGAAATGCAAAAAAAAAAAAAAAAACATTTCAATTTTTTTTGGAGGGGTTGGAAATCACTTAAAACATGTAGAAAATGTAAAAAAAGATGATTAATAGATGGAACTCAATTTTTTTGGGGGGTGGTACAAGTTATAACTATGTAAGAGAGTATATAAGAGCTCTAAGATATAAAAAAAATTTTTTTTTTTTTGGGGGGTGGGGGGGTGGAAATCACTTATATATATGTAGTAAATGCTATAAAAAAAAAAATTCTTTCTCTAACAATTTTTGGTGGGGTTGGCGTAAACAATTTTTTTGGGGGGGGGTTGGACAGATCACTAAAACATAGTAGAAATGCAAAAAAAAAATATATATTCTCTACATTTGTTTTGGGGGGGGGGTCCTCCGCCAAAATTTTCCAGTCTGGGCTAATCAAACTTAATGGCATGATCCTTGGCATACCTAACCCTCCACCAAGTTTCAGTCAAAATCCCGTCGAGGAGTTTCCTGAATACTGTCCAGAAACAAAACGAAACCTAAAAAATCATCTAAATAATAAACATGAAAGGGTGAAACCAGTACCTCCATCCAGCTTCAGAAGATGGCGGAGGTTAATAAAGTGTTTCAGTGATAACCAAGATGATTCATGAGGAAAGAAACAAGAGATATCCATGCTAACTCAGACGTGGGTGTGGGTGGTGTGTGTGGGTTTAACCAAGAGTATGTAATAAAATATAAAATTATTTGTATGTTTATATTTTATAGATTACTATATCTATTTGATAGAGTTAAATACGACAAATTAAATTGTTTAAAAATTGATATATAATCAGAGGATATACGGAAAAGGTAGGCACGTCCTCCGCCAAGTAATGCTTGATCCACGAGAACGTATCGGCCCAAAACATTTTTAATATTCATGCTATTCATTTTTGGCCCTATCTTCTCAATGTGAAGAATCGCTTTAAAATAATTATGAGATCCCGATTTGGATCTTTACCAAATCTAACCGAGTTCATTCTTGTCACACAACCAATTACCACCAAAGTTCATTCTGAATTTTTGCCACAACTTTTTTGAATATCCTGCACACAAACCAAACAGACCAGACAGACGGGGTGAAACATAAACCCTTCCACCTTCAGTGGTGAGTAATGAGAGGTTAATCTCAATCTCTACTGAACCGAAGAGGGAGAGGTGAGAAATAATGTTGGTGAGACTAGAAGTGTTGAAGTGCAGAAAGGAGTCAGCAGGGCTGTATTGTATCACTATCACCCGTCTTATTTACATGTATAGTGAAGAATCAACACAAACCCATTGCAAAATATCCAGAATAAAGTAAATGGCAAGGTTACCATATGTATCTCAGGTATAATGCAGATATACCGCCAAGTGATTCCAACATTGAAGAAGAGTTTGCAGCTCATGATTGACAACATTAAACACGGCTTGCAAAGAGCATGGATGGGAATTAAAATGCCAAAAAGACAAAATTATTGTCTTGAGAAAACCACGAGCGTACAAAAAGCTCAAGGACAAGCTCTGAAATAAGTTTCAAGTTACACGTATGTTGGAGTCGTTGTACTGGAGGATGGAAAGAGTCCAACAGAATCAAAAAGATAATCGGAATGCAAAGAATACTTTATGGGACATCAATATCATTATGAGAAGTGAATTTCGATAAATTTAAAGAAGAAATTGATGTTAAAGACTTCTGTAATGTCTGTGTGACAAATGTTCCAGCGAAGCATGGACAATTTGGAAAAGAAATGAGGCACAATACATGTGTTTGATATGTGTGGATATTAAATATTATCTGCCAGAGTCGAGTTAGCAGTAACGAGTACTGAACAAAGGGTGTATAGAGAGAGATGAACTGGCTGTACTTGATTGAGCATAGCAAAGGAAGGTGAGCTTTATTTGGACACACAGTGGACTACTGGTGCTGCTTCAAGTGGAGGGGGGGGACACTGGCGCTGCCCGCAATTTGAGGGGAAACCCCGCTGCTGCCTAGTGGTGAGGCTTTTCCGAGCGGTGTTTCCAGGGATGTTGACAGTGAAATCTGTAGATTATTGGCCCATGTGGTTACCTTTTGCTTGTCGGCTGGCTGCAGCACTGCCTGACCGAATCCCAACATTACACTTTTATAGCGGCCTTCGCGTGTTGGCCTCAAACATCGAAGCGCCAACGTGCGTCGCTAAAAACCTTACCCAGGTTCTGAAGTTCCGAACAAATTTGTGGCCTCTAGTGCTCCGGTTTGACTGTTTGAAAAAGGAAAACGTACAAACACTTTGAAAAATAATATATATATCGATGTAACAAGAGGATCCTGTGGCAAAATGTTGTAAACATCAGTAGAGGTAACAATAAAGGAAGACATAATAAGAATGTGGATGATGGATGTAAAGAAATGGTTATGACATCAATGTATACGGGAACTGACAAGAAAGCGAAAAATAGAGAAAGAATGAGATCCTATGATTAGCAACCTTAGGATTGACGAACGACTTGAAAAGAAAAAATTAATTAGTTGTAAAACATGATTACACAATCAAGCACAGATTGTCTAAATCTTAAATCCTTCGTCTAATACGAGTTAAATTACAAAGGGATTTTGACCCATAACTTCATGAATAATTCTAATCATTTAAGTATGAACTATTCTCAATGATTCTGAGCAAGGAATATGGAAATGAAGCACAACAGCCACATATATTATAGATGAAGACCTGAAATTACGTGGGAACTTCCCTAAATATTAACCTTCTTAACCTTGAAACAAGCTGTCTGACTCAAGCTTCAATTTGAACGTTGCCAAATTAACTGTGCTGACTAAAGGGAAAAACTAACAAAAGGGAAAGGAAGTGATGCGTCTTAAATTTTTTCTGATGACACATAGCCAGCCACTTTCTCTTGTCCTGGCTATCGCGGCGCAGGATGCCCTCTCCTGTGTCGACTTTTACAGTGACATGGCTATAATAACCTCGTGATCCAATTTCCGGTCTGGAATTTCTCGTTTTGCCAGGACAGATTCGGCTCCAGGGTGTGTACCCTGATCTGGCTTTGGCTGTTCAACTTGATTTACTCGTACAAGCGGCGCTCCGCTTGGACCTGGTTGTTTCCTATGGCTGCTCTATGCTGCCGTTTCCATGCTCATTTTCTCTGCTGCTGGACTCCTGGGGCAGCTACAGCTAGCACAGCCTGCCTCTGATAAGACAATTGGCCAATCAGAAATACCACTGGCCACAAGGCCATGATCTCCCAGCGCTTGGTTTGCGATCTTCAAACCATTGTTACCACCACCCCCCCCACCTCCCCTCTCCAGGTGTCCTCGACCACCTTCAAAACGTCCAGTCAAAGGTGTGTGACATTCCCATCTCCCCAAGAGTACGATATCCAATCTGCCATTTTCAGAGGCCAAAATACTTTTGACAGCTGGTCTAAGAACAACCATTGCCCTCAGTTGTCATTGGAAAGGATCTAGTGGGTGGGGTACCCTGCCCTAACATCTACCCTTAAAGTTGGTAAATGAGCATAGACATGGAAATCACTTCTCAATATCTAACAATCACCCCCCCCACCCCCACTACACCCCTCCCTGTATTCCTTCCCAGAGCAGTAGTCAGGACAGGAATTTGCAATTTGTCCAGGATGCCGTGAACCTCACTACTCTCTTGAAGACACCTGGGATCTTCATGTCAACAATAATTGCTGGCAGACCCTGACGGAAGTTTAAGGTCCATCCAAGGAAGCACACACATTGAATGTGAATCACCATAGCGCTGTGAAACAGAGACAGGATGACAAGTTTCATAGCTGGCCGGGATTCAAAAACCCAGGTTCGGACAGCTGTAGAGATGATTATCTGGACCGGGATGACAAAGACATATATTTGTTACACAGCCAGCCAATCTGTGGTGCGATTGTATCTAACACCATATTTCAACTTTCAGAGGATGGCTTCAGGCATTTCATTCAATCCCTTACTCCAGTTTCCTGTGCTGCAAGTTTTCCCAAAAGGAGTTTGAAGGCAATCACTCTTCAGTAACTGTGGCTGGTTCAACTTGAATTACTTCACATAAGGGCATGCCCCACTTGAGCCTAGTTGTCCGATGATTGCTCATGCTGCAGTTTTCCTATCGGTTTCAGTCTTCTCCTATCTAGGAGTGTTCTCACTACAACCCATTCAGGGATACTCTGCTTTTCACCTTACTTTTTCCCTTTATTGTTATTTTGGGGTGCGAGGGAGAGCTGGGTTGCCAAATATAACATAGTCAAGGAACCATAGATCCATGTTTTGACATCTATCTTTCTATTCTTATATATTACTTAAACTGTCATCACATACATATGTATGTATGTATGTATGTTCCCGAATACAGCCAAAACCTATAGGATAGCGCAAAATTTTGGCACCTTACTTTTCACATTCGTGCGGTGTGCAGTATTCAGTTTCGTTTGCCATTCGGGCAACGAAAAATTATTTTAAAAATCATAATCCCGATTCAGTCCATACTCTTCGGGAGAAATTCATCTCAATACCAAAAGCAACCTCCAGCGGTTATAATTTCGCTGGAGCTAAAAAAATTCTTTTTGAAGTGATTTTTTCTATCAACCGCTCTTACAACGGGGAACCCAACGGGTGTCACGGGATCGGTTTAGTCATATATAAAAATGTCACCTCAAATATCATCGACGGAATCTGAAGAGTGTGCTATTAGAGCCAGGATATGAAATACAATAACAACAAATAAAAGAAAAAATTTGCGGCCGGTCAGTGGTCAGAAAGGAGCTGTTTCTACTAGACATCCTTCTGTCACTCACTATGAAGTACCAATGCATGCTTGCATATAGATATTAGCTTGTCCGCGAATACGCGAAGCACATGGCTGCGAATGTCAACTCCGCATGACAACACGTTGTTCTTCTTAATTCTTCTTTACTGAATACGTATCTACAGAACAAATGAAACTAGGGCAACCCATAGCTTCGTGATCTACAGAGCGAGGAGACCAACACCGTGTGCGCGAGAGCTGAGTTGCGTGGACAGCTTGAGGCACCTGATCTCACATGGCAACCCGTCGTCTCTATGGCGGCAGAAGAAGAAGAGACCTGGTCCTTCTTACATCGTGTTGATCTTTTGTGGAAGCTGTCTATTTTCCATTGTGTCTTGAAAAAACCTGCTTTAACGAATTGCAGACAGTATTTCACATTTCCGCTGACTGCGATAGGTGTGTCATCGTGGTACATTTTATGGTATCTATGGTTCTTGTGATGCATTGGAACCGATTTATGCCCCGGTATATAACGCTCTTTTCACTCGGGCAAACTGACATGCAGACAGCATGTGCTCCAACGTATCGTGGCGACCACAAAGTTTCATTGAGCATCAACCTTTACCTCACGAACGAGATTGACCCCTGTGTGTAGTTGATCGTAAAATGGACCGAATGGAACTAATTCGCAGATGACATGTGCCTTGTCATCCATGAGATTGCCCAGCCATATAATCCCCCCCAGGTTGTCCACGCCCTTGCTGGCTCAATGCCCAGCCTTATAACCATTGTCATTTCCTTCTTTTACGATCTTCAAGCGTCATTGTCTATGCATGGTGCTTGCTTATAGACCACCAAACACCAAAACTCTATCATCCAGACCCTTTTCCAATGCAGCCTTGAAAAGCTCCTATAATCTCTTCAGTCTTCAGGTGGTTTTGAGAGCTTTCTACTCATTTGTGGCCACTCATTTTATAGCCGGTTCTTATTCTCGGTGTGCGTTACAATTAATTCATCCCAGAACTTTTGAGGAAAGGAGTGCCTCCATTTAGACACCTTAAATTCCTTTCAAGGATTTCATTGGGATACTAGCATTCCTTACTTGAAGCTACAGCATGTGTTGTTTAATCTGGGAGGAAGACCAAGCCATTCTTTGCTGTGTTAATGATTAAACTTCTTCTCAGGCTCTCAACAGTGACATCGTGAAATTCACACATTGAAATGCCACAACAATTTGGGATCAACATGATTGATCCACACTTTGAATCGACTTGCAACCATGTATTGTCTGTTAGAGCTAATTATGAAGAGATTATTGAACAACATCTTCCAAGGTAATGTGTCCTTCAGAGAATTGTCAAGCACGTCCAAGGCTCTTTCATAGGTCGGACAGGTCAGGTATGAGAGCATGCACTGGGCAGCGCGTCCATGCGCCAATTTCCGCCGGTACAACGTCTGGCCATCCCCCAGCAGAAGCTGGACTCCCCATCTCTTAGTGCCGATCAAACTGCTGCAACCATGAGGCACATGGTCACCCCATTGGCCTCCTCCCTCATGAGACTCCCTCGTCGGAGAATCTTGTGAGCAGGATCAAGTCAGGAAACGAGCCACATGTCCATGAAGCCACAGCGACGCTCATGGATATGCAGTAACAATCTCATTTGGTCTCACGCACAACCGCTCGTTGGACACAAAGTTCTGATGAGCAATAGCCAAGATTCTCCAAAATCCTCTCTT
>CM068960.1:8997167-9015859 GCA_035128595.1 Eptatretus atami
TCCTCTCCCTCCCACGCTCCTTTCCCCTCCACTTCACGCTCCTTATCCCCCACTCACCCGCTCCTTTTGCCCCTCCCCTCACGCTCCTTTCCCCTCCCCTCACGCTCCTTTCCCCTCCCTCCGCTCCTTTCTCCCTCAGCTGCCTCTTTCCCTCCCTCTGCTCCTTTCCCTCATCTCCCTTCCCCTCATGCTTCCCTCCCCTCCCCTCACGCTCCTTCCCCTCCACCTCACGCTCCTTTCCCTCCATCACGCTCCTTTCCCCTCCCCTCACGCTCCTTTCCCCTCCGCCTCACGCTGCCTTTCCCCTCCCTCACGCATCCTTATCCCCTCCCCTCACGCTCTTTCCCTCCTCATCGCTGCATTCCCCTCCTCATGCTGCCTTCCCCATCCCCTCATGCTGCCTTCCCTTCCCCTCATGCTTTCTCCTCCCAATCCTCTCCACCACCATACAATTCTCTGGAGGTTGAGGAGAGAGGATGTGGTGTCAAAGAATATGCGAATTGGACAAATGAAAGCTTCTTCTTTATTTATTTTGTATTTTGTTTGTAAGCAGTCGAACTGCTGCTCGGATCAATTCCGCATTCGTCTCAGGTTAAGAGATTCTAGCACTCATCGTATGTGTGGAAATTAAATAAAGGCGCAAAAACGACTTTTTCGACAATTGAAGGAAACGCCCTTTCCTTCCTTCCCCTTTCTCACTACGCTTACTCCCAAAGCCCGCTCCACCACCACGGACGTCTCTGAACTTCCTCCCAAATCCTCTCCACCACCATACAATTCTCTGGAGGTTGAGGAGAGGATGTGGTGTCAAAGAATATGCGAATTGGACAAATGAAAGCTTCTTCTTTATTTTATTTTGTATTTTGTTTGTAAGCAGTCGGAACTGCTGCTCGGATCAATTCCGCATTTCGTCTCAGGTTAAGAGATTCTAGCACTCATCGTATGTGTGGAAATTAAATAAAGGCGGCAAAACGACTTTTTCGACAATTGAAGGAAACGCCCTTCCTTCCCTTCCCTTCTCACACGCTACTCTCCAAAGCCCCTCCACCCACCACGGACGTCTCTGAGCCGTGTCCAGGCATTGTTTCATATGACCCATTTGAAAGTGCTGTTTTAACAGCCCCAATTTCGTTCAATCCTGTACTAATGCCAGCAGAAGGGGAGCATTCCCCTCCCCCGCTTTCCCTTAAGTCCCCTATCAAAGGAATGGCCACGGCACCCAATTCACCACCCGACAACCACCCTCCCTCCTCCATCCTCTTGTCTCCACCTTCCCAGTGGGTATAGCGACGTGTGGGGAAGCCTCACTCCCCCACCCCTTCTTCGCTCTGCCCTCCCCCCCCCCACTTTCCTCATTCTCCCCACTTCCTTGCGTCCTTTATTTGGTTTTTTTTTTTTTTTTAATTTTTTGTTTTTATTTTTTGATTTTTTTTTTTTTTGTTTTTTTTTTATTTTTTTTTTTTTTTGTTTTGTGTTTTATATTACTTTTTTTTTTTTTTTTTATTTTTTAATTTTTTTTATTTTTTTTTTTATTACCTTTTTTTTTTTTTTTTTTATTTTTTTTTTTTTTTTTATTCTTTGCTCAGCCCCTCCGGGTTCCCCTTTTTTTTTTTTTTTTTCTTTTTTATTTTTATTTTCTTTTTTTTTTTTTTTTTTTTGTTTTTTGTTTTGTTTTTTTTATTTTTTTTTTTTTTTTTTTTTTTCTTCTTTTTATTTTAATTATTTTTATTTTTTTTTTTTTTTAATTTAATTTTATTGCTTATTTTTTTTTTTATAATATTTTTTGTTTTTTTTTTTGTTTTTTTTTTTTTTCATTTGTGTTTTTTTATTTTATTTTTGTTTTTTCTTTTTTTTAGATTAATTTTTATTTTTTATTTTTTTTTTTTCTGTTGTTTTTTTTTTTTTTTTTGCCCTTTGGCTTTTGTATGTTTTTTTTTCTTTTTTTTTTTTTTTTTTTTTTTTTTTTTTTTATTATATTTCTTTTTTTTTATTTTTTTTTCACTTTTTCTTGTTTTTTTTTTTTTTGTTTTATTTTTATTTTTATTTTTTTTTGTTTTTTTTTTTTTTTTTTTTTTTGTTTTTTTATTTATTTTTATTTTTTTTTTTATTTTATATTGTTTTTTTTTGTTTTTTTTTTTTTTTTTTTTTTTATTTTTTCTTTTTTATTTTTATTTTTTGTTAAGTTTTTATTATTTTTTTTTTTATTTTTTTTTTTTTTTTTTTTTTTTTTATTTTTTATTTTTTTTTCTTTGTTTTATTTTTTTTTTTTTTTTTTTTTTCTTTTTTTTTTATTTTTATTTTTTTTTTTTTTTTTTTTTTTTTGTTTTTTAATTTATTAGATATTTTTTTTTTTTTTTTTTTTTTTTTTTTTATATTTTATTTTTGTTTATTATTTTTGGTTTTTTTTTTGTTTTAGTTTTTTTGTTTTTTTTTTTTTTATTTATTTTCCTTTTTTTTTTTCTTTTTGTTTATTTTTTTATCTTCTTTTATTATTTTTTTTTTTATATTTTTTTTTATTTTTTTTTTTTATTATTTTGTATTTTTTTTTTTTTTATGTTTTTATTTTTTATTTTTTTGTTTTTTTATCTTGTTTTGTTTTTTGTGTTTGTTTTATCTTTTATTTTTTTTTTTTATATCTAATTTTTTTTTTTTTTTTTTTTTTTTTTTTTTTTTAAGTTTTTTTTTTTATTATTTTTTTTTTTGTTTTATTTTGTTTTTTTTTGTATATTTTTTTTTTTTGTTTTATTTTTTTTTTTTTTCTTTATTTTGTTTGTGTTTTTTTATCTTTTATTTGTTTTTTATATTTTTTTTTATTTTTTTTTTTTGTTGTTTTTTTGTATTTATGTTATTTTTATGTTTTATTTTTTTTTAGTTTACACTTTTTATTTTTTATGTTTTTGTTTTTTTTTTTTTATTTTTGTTTATTTTTTTTATTTTTTTGTGTATTATGTTTTTTTTTTTTTTTTTTTATTTTTTTATTTTTTTTAGCTTTTTTTTGTTTTTTTTTTGGTATTTTTTTTTTTTTTTTTTATTTTTTTTTCTTTATTGTCTTTTTTTTTGTGTTTTTTTTTTTTTTTTTATTCGTTTTTTTTTTTATTATTTTTTGTTTTTTTGTTTTAGTTTTTATTTTTTTTTTTTGTTTTACTTTTTTTTGCTAATTTTATTTTACTATTATTTTTTTGATTATGTTTTTGTTTTTTTTTTTTTTTTTTTTTATTTTATTTTTTTTTTTTATTTTTTCGTTTTTTTGGTATTTGCCCCCCTTTTTTTTTTTTTTTTTTTTTGTTTATATTTTTTTTTTTTTTTTTTTTATTTTTTTTGTTTTTTTTTATGTCTTTTTTTTTTTTTTTTTTTTTGCTTTTTTTTTATAATTTTAATTTTATTTTTTTTTTTCTTTTTTTTATTTTTTTTTTTTTTGTTTTTTTTTTGTTTATTTTTATGTTTTTATATTATATTTTTTTTTTTTTTATTACCTCACCTTCCTCGCTCCCAACCCTTTATCACTCCCCTCCCTCCTTAATATCCCCGTCACAAAGCGTTGGTTGTAATTTGTTAGTTAGTAATAATAAAAATGTCAGTGGTGTGTGTGCTGTGTGTGTGTGTGTGTGTGTCTCTCTCCTCTATTAATTGCAATACCATGAAACCTAGTGGCCCAAAACTTAGCATACATACAAAGAGAACTCTAAGGTAGTGCATTAATGAAAACTGGGTCGTTGGGTAAATTTAAACACCCCTTTTAAAGATAATTTATGGGGTGCTCATCGCAATAAAACAAAATAAGCCTCACCAAAATGGCGGCACGCCATCTTGGTCAGCCTCCATCTTGGTCAAGCCGCCATTTTGTTTGGCGTGCTCAAAAATGCCTTTCCTCAACACGAATACAAGAATCATGCCGTCATCTTTGTGCATCGAAGGAAAGCCAGCCGTAAAGCCCTGTTCTTGCAGACCATCTCCTAACAAGGTTCTCTCGTGACCGCGTGCATCCTTCACTCAACTCAACTCTGCCTTGTGCATGCACTCAGCCTGCACTCCACTCTCCTCTGTCCTATTCAGTCTGATTCCTCCCACACCCTCTTCTTCTTCAGGCATCTCACGTTCCGCCCATCAATCCTCCGCCTCCGGGGCGTGGCCTGCTTGCACGAAACCCGGGAAAGGCGGGGATTCCGCCCACTCGGCACGCCTAGCTAGCCTCTGACGTCACGCCCATCAATCATCAGCCTCAGGGGCGTGACTTCACCTACCGTCACCCTTGGAGGTGGGGCTTCTGCCTGCTCGGCATGCTTGCTTATTTCTTTTGTAGTTTTGGTTTTAAAAACAAAGGGAAAAGTCACAGGGGGGCAATCACATACTGGGGGAACTTATTCTTACTCCCTAGCTAATTAACACCGCACCACCCCCCATGTGGTGACACGTAACACTTAAGCTCACAGTTTCCCTACTTAATTCCATTGAGATGACTCCGACATGTCCATGTACCAACTTACTCTATTCAATCCTAAATTCCCCATTAAGTTCCTCCATCTACCCCCACAACCATAACAATATGTATTTCCTTTCTTCTCCAAAACTACACACACAATTTTGATGAAACATGACCACATCCTTCAACACCTGTGATGTACCAAAGTTTGTTCATGCCCTTAAAAAAATCGGTGTCTAAATGGGTCGACGAGGGGTTGTCCACAAAAAGAGGTATTTGCTTTGTTCTCAGAAACGACACACCAAAATCCTTCCATGGCACACCTGAACTCCTTCCCATCCACCTGCAAGGCATTCATCCGCAGCTTGATGGAGTACTTCTCTCCCCTCTGGGCTGGACCCCCTGCCTCACACCTTGCTCAGTTTGATGCCATGGAAACAAACCAAGGCCTTCAAGATTATTTGAATCTCCCACGACGAAGCTGAGTCTATGGGTCTATCACTATGCCATCGCAGACAGGTTGGTGGTCTCTCTGTCTTCGATCACCTCATTTTTGGTCTTACAACCTCTGTTCTTTCCATGCTTTGTCCCCCCCCCCCCCCCCCCAAGTTTCTGCAGGACACACACAGTCCACCATCAACTGCCTTCTGGTTAAATTACCTAAACTCAGGATCACTGCCCACCTCCACTCATTTATTCCTCTTTTCTCTCACCTGTGGAATCAACTTCCACGTTCTTTTCAATCTCATTCTTCCTTTCAGGTCTTCAAGACAACTCTTCTCCACCATTGCAGATCGTCCACAATCCAAAACCATGATCTTTTCAACCCTCATTAACCCCCTCTCATACCCCACCCCAATCCCTCCTTCCTCCAAATTTTTAGTTTCCCTCCTGAGAGTTTCCTTCTGTATCCATCTTGTCCACCCTGTGGATCCTCTCCTGCCCCTCATTCCTCCACACACCCATTGTTTTTCCAAGTCTGCCTCGAGCTCAGCCTTCAAACCCTGCTGCTGGTGTTTACCCCCCTCTCTCAACTTTTCCTTTTGTCCTGTTATGTCTTGGTCTGTTCAGTGTACTAATACTAGCTCTTACACATGCCTCCACTATGTATACAAAAAACCCCAAAAAAACTCATACAGTAAGTGCGTTGAAGCATTTTGAACATTTGTGTCCTATATATATATATATATGTTCATTTATTTGCTTGTTTTTTTTATATATGCTTCAAAAACTACTGAGTCAAGTACAACCAAATTTAGCATGTTGCCTTAGGCTACCCCATGTATTGTTTCTGTTGGGGGTAGCATATTTGGGTAAGGGGGTTCAGAGTGGGGAGAAGACCCCAATTCTCTATCGATAAATGTGTATCATATAGCGCCATCCGATGGTAGCCGGTATTGCAAATCATCTTCTTTTACAGCAGAAGTACCCCATTCACAGGGGTTACGTTCTTGAAAAAAAAACCCCACATTGGGCAAAACTGCGATGCGCAAAGTTAAGACCTTATGGGAAAAATAGGGTTAGGGGGAACCAATACTAAAATTTATCGACTTTTTTGCCTAAACTATAAAAATGAAAAACAATTAAAATTGTACATCATGATGATGATGATGATGATGGTGGCATTGGAGGTTATTGAGATAATGGCAATGTTCCTGTTGTCTTAGGGTTGTCAGAGTCATCAGACTTTGTGAAGAAGGAGGTGCTCTTTCTCTGCTTTGCCTTGTTTTGCATGTCCTTATAGAAGGTGCCATGACAGCATCCATCTTGTGCCTGAATTTCAAGCACCTCTCCATGAAGACTTCTTCTTTTATTTGTAATGGCATTTTCAGAGCCATGAGGCTCGATATATGCCACATACCTCAACTCTTCAGGTGGAGCAGACAAGTATGGGGGACTTTCTATTGTTTGACCTGTTTCTTTCATAAATTTCAACAACGATTTGCAGAGTCGAGGGTGCTTCTGGCTCAATTGGCACAGTGTATCCGATGCACCCAACCAGCTGATCTTCATCTCTCGAGTAGAGTGGAAGAGGTGTGATCTGGGTCCCCTGTTCTCAGGGCATTGTGTGAAGATGTGATCCAAATCTTCGAGAACCTACATCGCTCGTAGAACCCTATTGGGTGACACCCGATCGGCTATCCTATGTAAATAGGAGTTTAGAGCACAATGTTTCACATCCAATGAGAAACATCCTCCGTTTTGTCGGTCAATAATGCTTCCAAATGGGACAGCATTTGTTATTTGCTGCCACATTATTTGACTAGTAACTGCCGCCAATCAAATGCAATGGGATTACAGATTATGAACTTTCATGCAGCATCGAGGGAAACTGCCCGAAGGCAGATAGAAGCATTGTCGCAACATGAAAATCTATCCAAAAACTTTGATGAGACATATTATTTTGTGAAAGCGGTATTTTTCGCTATCATTGGTCAATGAAATTGGTATAGGCTGTTCAGGTATACAAAAGGTGGTAGATTACTGCCAAAAGTGGTATAATTGACAATGATGCAATAAACAACCTAAAACCAATTATATATTTCCTGATGCATATATATATATATATATCATTAAAAGTAAATAATGACCTCAGACAAAGACCTTTTCATGACACTAGAAGCACCCGCTGGACGCATGCACACGTGCACGCCGAGACTGAGCTCCTTTTATATGATAGATGGCCTGGGTTTAAGCCCTCCATAAAAGAATGCCACAGTTATTTGGGTGGTGCATAAGGCAACAGACCGCTGCCTCGATCGCTGAGGCTTATCTTCATAAGGCCCCTGATGCCTATCGGCATCCTGTTAACTGTTGCTTTGGTCGTTTTACAATCAAGGGAACACTTATAGGGAGGGCATGGCGATTATTAATAATGACAGCTCTGAAGATGTCTTTGACTTTGCATAGCAGTTAAGGCCCTGTCACACCTTGACGATTTAGCCAATGTATGCCTGACGTGTGCAAAATTGGGCTAAACGCCGGCACATGTCGAATAGTTATGGGTAAGTTTGTATACGTTAAGAGCACGCTGGCATACACGTCGTAGTTCGCCGAGCTGTTAGACAAATTTTCCATGCTTGAAATTTCCCGACGTATGCCGGCGTATGACTCACACGTTCCGCATAATGCTGCCATAAGTTGTAGGCACGTTACGCGATCGTTGACACACGTCGACACACGTTACTTGTAAGTTACTCATAAGTCGAAACACGTCAATGTAATGGTTAGCGTCAGTGTTCCAGACTCCCTGGTTTTTTTTTGGTTTTCTTTTTAAAAAATTTCTTCGGTATCACGGTCATGTTGACACTTCCATTTCTAGTGCGGTTATAATATAATATATTAAAAGGCTGCCGCTCAACGATTTAAATCATAACGTCATACCGAAGAAAAAAAAATTAAAAAAAAACAAAAACCAGAGAGTCTGGAACACTGACGCTAACCTTGACGTGTTTCGACTTATGAGTAACGTACAAGTACGTGTGTCGACGTGTGTCAACGATCGCGTAGCGTGCCTACAACTTATGCCAGTGTATGCGGAATGTGTGTCGTACGTCGAGAATTTTCAACATGCTGAAAATTTCTCGACGTACTCGGCGTACAATGACGTATGCCAGCGTACTATGACGTATGCCAGTGTTCTACGACGTATGCCAGCGTGCTCTTAACGTATACAAAACTTACCCATAACGTATTCGACGTGTGCCAGCTTGGTTCGGCAAATTTTTCATACGTCGGCATACGCTGGTGAAAACGTCAAGGTGTGATAGGGCTTCACACTTCGATGTCTAGTGCGGTTATGATTTGAATCGTCGAGCCGCAACCTATTAATAGCCTACGCCACATGATCGTCGGCCATACGCTGCCGCGCTATGCATAATTAGACTATCGTTGGGCATAGGTTGTGAACGCCGACAACATGCTCAGCATTCGTTGGTATAAGTTATCTATATGTGATTAAACGTTCTGTCTATGTTACTAATACGTTATGCATACGTCCAACACGTTATATATGCCAAAAAAAAAAAAAACATCAATAGTTCAGTGTACGCCAGCGTTTTACATACATTTTGATACGTTGCCATACGCTGGCTAAAACGTCAAGGTGTGACAGCGGCTTTAGCCCCAACATGGCGACCGTATGATTTTTTCAAGTGAAAATTGTAGGTGAAGTCAAGTGAACTGTCCAACCGTTGTGTGGAATGGAATGTTACAGATGGACGGAGAAGAGTCGATGAAATGTCGTCTAAAATTATCATACCCATTATCTTGTCCCTGACACACTCAGATAATTTCACAAAGCACTGAACAATTGTGTGTGTCCACTTTCAGAAGAGCCAGAAAACAATACCTGGCCAACCTCAAGACTGAACTATAAACTTGTTTTCTTCCTCAAATACCTGGTGATGCCTTGTCAAGTCCGTCTCTGGTGTATGCTCCCCCTCTCTCCCTTCCCTCACTTCAAATAGCACCACAGCTGACCCATGAGAAAACCAAATGTCTCTTCTGTATTTGCTTCCAAATATCACTTACGCAACCTCTCTCTCCCTGTACCTACTCTACCCTCATACCCAACTGCTCCTGAACACTGTCTTTCTTGCCTGATAAGGTGGTGAAGTTTCTAGCAACCCCCGACTCCGATTCTGCAACAGTCCTGGACCGCATCAATACATCTGTCCAAAAACCTGCTCTCCTGCTCAGTCACCCTATCATTTGCTCTTGGTAAACCTTCTGTCTATTTTGAAGACAGCCAACATCACTGTGATACACAAACGTGGTGCAAAATTGGATACTCTCAAGGAAAGGCCAATTAGCTTACATTCAATCAATTAATGTATAAGCAAGATCATGGAATCCATCATTGCAGTTGACATCAAATCCTTCATGTTCTCCAATGGCCTGATCTGAGACCATCATTTTGGATTCAGTCCAGGTGGCTCCACCCTGGACACGCCGCTTCTGCTGTCCCAACAATGGATGCAAGCCTGCAATCACAGACACCAGATCAGGGCTGTCTTTGTGAACAGGTCGTGAGCATTTGGCAGCTGGGCACCCTGCTTTGCTCTCCAAAGTCTCTTCTTGCAGCATTCAAGGACAGACTCCTCCACTCATAGTCAGAATGTGGATCTCAAAGGAATCCTTTCATATCCTCTCCTTGTCAAGGCTGGAGTGCCATAAGGCACTGTCTTGGGCCCAGTCCTGTTCTTCATATATCCAAGTTGGCCTCCAACGTCAGCCATCACCAAGGTATCCTCCATCATGCAAAGTCTTTCATCGGCAAATCTGAACTTTTATCAACTTTCTTGACTTTCATTCGGAACTCGATGGAGTACTGCTTTCACCTTTGGACTGGAGTCTCTGCTTCACACTTTGCATTTCTTAATGCTGTGGAAACCAAGGCCACCAAAATTATTGCAATCTCACACGATAAATCTGAGTCTCTGAGCCTGTGTTACTCTTGCATCGCAGACATGTTGATAGCCTCTCTTTTTTCTAATGCCTTCTTTCTGGTCTTGCACCATTTGCCATTATCTTGCTCTCCTCCCCCCTTCCCCTTCCCCTCATGTTTCTGCAATATGCATGTGGTCTGCCAGAAATGCACTTCTAGCGAAACTTCCAAAATCTAGGCTCAATGCTCATATCCACTCATTTGTTTCTTTTCTCTCACCTGTAAATCCAACTTCCCCAGTCTGTTCATCCCATCCTTCCCCAAGGCTTCAAGATGGGTGTTCGCCACCACCTGAGGTCATCCTCCATCTATACTCTTGATCTTTATACTCCCATTAACACTCTCCAAGCCGACCACTTTCTTTCCAGGTTATTGGGTTTCTCCCCACCTCACCTCCATATTTCGTTTTTTTGAGGTTTCCTTTCTATTTCATCCCCTATTTTTCCTGTCTTCTTGCTGTGTTTGAGCTTGTACCCAGCTTGTTCACCCACTATGTCCTCCTCCCCCTCCACTTGATCTCATTCTTCCATTCTTACTCCAAATGTCCTACCCTGCTGTTGGTGTTTCTTCCTTTTCCACTATGTTCTTCTTCTTTTATTCTTTGGTCCATTTTGTGTTCACACTCGTCCACGAGCTTCAACTCTGTATGTCAGGAATAAAAAGCAGAATTGCATGTTATTGAGTCTCAGAAAATCCCAAGAAGCTGCACATGTGTAACTAGATGGTATACATAGAATATTTACCCACGCAGTCGTGAGAAGGACTTGGTGTGAACCAACTCTTTGAATGGCAAATTTGTAATGAAAAAAATTATATTCAAATCAAATGGATGACCAAATTAAATAGATACTGCATTGGAGCCATCAGAAGGAACCCGAAAAAAAAAAAAGCATCAGGAGGAACCTGGACCGGACTTGGATTTCAACTGCTACTCCTCCACCCTCAAACCCATCCAGGTGCAGCAAAGTGAGCCTTATTTAAAAAAAAGAAAAAGAAAAAAACGCAGATTCAAAGAATTAAATAATTTTGGCTGCCAGACCATGCGTCCGATCAGGTTGATATGTAAAACATACTAGAAGACCCGTGAACCCGTTGGGTTCCCTTTGTGACAGCGGTAGATAAAAAAAAAATCATAAAAAAAACAGAAAAAGATAGCTCCAGCGAACTATACCGCGGAGGTTGTTTGCATCGATCAAATTCTCCCGAAGAGTACTTCACTGAATCGGGAATTGATTTTTAAAATAATTTTTTTCGTTGCCCGATTTCAACGAAACTTGGTACTGCACACCGCAGGAGAATGGAGAGTAAGGTGGGCCGAAAATTTTTGCGCTATTGGTGTACCGTTTTGGCTGTATTTCGGGAACATACATACATACATACATACATACAAGATGAGTTTTAGTAATATATGGATATTCCCCACCACTACGAGATCATAATTTTGAAGTTTCACATCGGTTGATGCAGCAGTTCAAGAGAGAGAATTAAAAAATATATTTTCCTTCAATCCAATATGACTGCCAAACCATTTGATGTATCAATTATTCGTGAACACCCTGGTATCCCCAAGGCTTGGGGAACATGTGTGTGAAGTTTCCCCTCGATCTGTCCAGCCGTTTTCTCGAAGAAGATTTTTTTTATGGTTTCAGGGTAAATCCAATATGGCTGCCAAACCATGTGACCTATGATGCCATAGGTGGGGAACTTTTTGTTCCTCATGGAGAGGCGGTCATACCTGTAAAGTTTCTCCTCGATCTGTTCAGCCATTTCGGAGATTTTTTTATATTTTTTTTTACATGGCTGCTGAACCACGTGACCGTTTACGTCATAATTTTTTTTTTCTGTTGATCAATTTATCCCGAGATGACCCTCAAAATTTTTCATACTGATCAGGTGTAGCATTCTCCGTATGTATGTATGACGTCAAAACGAAGACACCTTTGACAACATAAAAAAATACAAACTTCTTCCCCATGGGGAGTACTTGCCATGTCCCAAGTTTCAATTTTTTCCATTGAGCGGTTTCAGAGATACAAAGGTCCAACGTTTCTGATTTTTTTCCAACAGAAGATTTTTGAATGTTTTTTTAATTTAAATATGGCTACCGAACCACACCGCATGACATATGACGTCATAATTATCATCAATACATTCCACACGGGTAGTTGCACCTATGAAGAAAATTTCTTGTCAATCTGACAAGCGGTTGCAGAGAAAAGGGAATAACAATGCAGACACGTTCCTACATTATATGTACGCACGTGCGTACGGGACCAATCGCATAACCCCGCTTTTCGCTTCACGAGCGCGGGATCAAAACCTCCTCATAAAAATAGGGGCAATACCCCTGGGTGCTCATCTGGTAGCGGCTGGATAAGAAAACCAGGAAACCACTGGTAGGTGTGGTGACCCACAAAATATATAACGGATAAGAAAGTAAATACCTATGGATTTTTTTTTTTATTGCAGTGTAAAAATTATTTGGGTACATAAATGGTGATGAAGGTTGTGTCAAGTTTCATCAAATTGTGCGTGTGTTTTTGAGAGCAAAAAAAATACCTAATTTGGAGGGCACCCCCCCCCCCACCCCACAATTAATTCCTTCCGTAGACCCCTTTGACCCAGCTTTTTTGAATGCCGTTAACAAAGCTTTGGGACATCACAGGTGATGAAGGTTGTGGTCATGTTTCATCGAATTGTGTGTGTGTGTAGTTCTGAGAAGAAAGCAAATACCTATTTTGTTTTTTTTTTAATGGTTATGACTCAAAAAATATTATGACGTTATGTTATGACGTCAAAGTTATGACGTCAAAATATCTCCGCTAATGGAAATCGCCTAAAAAAATTATCTCCGAAAACTAGGCAAGCTTTTTGAATTATGTTTGCGGAATCGAACAGGGCAATTAGCAGAGATAATTACCGCACACATGATACATCACTATGACGTCATATCAATTTTATAGACGTCATTCCTATTTTTTTGACATTTTTTTTGTTTCACAAACCAGAGTTTTCATCGGATCTTCGTGAAACTTGCCATGTATGTGCAGAAAGCCCACGCGCAGGCAGTAACCATCTCCGATTTTGGAAATTCTTCCTAGAAAAAAAAGGTTGACGTCATAATATCGCCGCTAATGGTAATCGCCTTACCATTATCTCCGAAATGGGAAGCTGTTTGAATTTTGATTGCGGAATCGAGCCGGCAAGAGACACAGATAATAACATATTATCGCAAACCTGATACATCACAATGACGTCATATTCGTTTTTATGACGTCATCATTAAGAGGACGAGGATCTTAGCTCATTCGAGCTTTTCTTTTTTTTTAGTGTCACCACGAAAACAAGACCTTTTCACCATTTTAATGTTGTGCCTTCTTGGGTCAGTAAAAACGTTTAATGGAAAGGCGTTGGGAATACAACATAAGGAACTTCAACGCACGAAGAGGCCAAGTGTGCGCAATCCTGGCAACGTGTAAGAGTACTCCCCCGTCCATACTACTACACCTCTACCTCCAGATACCTGTCCAACTGAATTTTAAACCTGTCCACTGATCCTACTGTTTTTTTTTCAATGTACCATACTCTCCACAGAGTGTTGGTGCTGCCGAAGCAGGTCCTTGCCAAGTGCTAAACTGGGCGGTTTTACCATTGCTTTCCCAGTTGTAACACCGACTGTTGTAACTCCAAATATAGGCCTTTGATATGAAAGCGTCGCTTTGCGAGCGGACTCGGTTACATGATGATATTAGATTCTGATGTTGGAATAAATTTAAATCGTTTGTTATTAAAGGCGGAATTATTTATATTGTAGTTTAAAATGATCGCTCGTCTAAGATAACTATTCCGTGGAAATTGGAGGTGTATCGACGAGTTTTTTTTTTAGCAAGGCTGAGGTCTCGCCCTCTTTCTCTGTGGAAATTAAGCGAACGTTCCACAGCTCGCATTACACAGTTATAAAACAAAGAACTCACGGATATACGTGTTTTTTTTAGAGTTCATTGTAACACGTTAGTAACCGTAAGAAGACTTTTTAAAAATGACTATTTAAGACAGCCTCTGGTGGTTAAATCCGTGTATTTGGTTACCGTGGTTGGCGGGTAGCGGGCGGAACACTGTGGTTAGGAGATCGGTCTGGTGAGGCAAAACGTGGTGCTACCAACCATCGAGAATGGCGGAAGGAGAATTGAATGTTGACAGCCTGATCGCAAGGTTGCTTGAAGGTGACGAATGGATTGAGGGATATACAGTGTTGTGAGACGGCCTCTTCCGTTAACGTCTGGTCGAGTGGTCGGGGTTCGGCCTCGGTTGTGCCCGGGGTTCGGCAAGCTAAACCCCGGCACAACGGGGCCGACCCCGGGCACAACGGGCCGAACCCGGCAACGAACGAGGCAGCGAGAACCGCGGACCCGCCAAACCGGGCCGAACCGGGCCAACGGGGCCGACCGCGCACAACCGGGCAACCCGGCGACCCAACCGGGCCGAACGCCGGCGCACAACCGGAAGCCGAACCGCCGGGCACAACGGGGCGAACCCGCGGCACAACCGGCCGAACCCCGGGCACACGGGGCCGAACCCGCGGGACACCGGGCCGGAACCCCGGGCACACGGAGAGCCGAAGCCCGCGCACAACCGGGAACCGCCACACGGGGCCGCCGCGCACAACCGGGCGGAACCCCGGGTCACAACGGGCGAAACCCGGGCAAAGCGACGGCATCAACCGGGCCGAACCCCGGGGCACAACGGACGGCACCGAGCAACCCGCGCACAACGGCCCCACACGCGACCGCACGCACCAACCGCCAAACGCGCACCGCGACCGACGACACTTGACACGAGGAAGAGGCCGCTCTCACAACAACTGGTAATATCCTAATCCATTCGTCACCTTCAGGCACCTTGCGGATAGGCTGTCAACATTCAATCTCCTCTCCGCACATTCCGATGGTTGGTACGCACCACACGTTTTGCTCACCAGACGCGGATCTCCTAAACCACCAGTGTTGCCGCCCGCTACCGCCAACACCGGTAACCAAATACACGGATTACCACAGCAGGCTGTCTTAAATAGTCCATTTTAAAAAGTCTTCTACGGTTACACTAACGTGTTACAATGAACTCATAAAAAAAACACACGTATATCCGGTGAGTTCTTTGTTTATAACTGTGAATGCGAGCTAGTGGAACGTTCGCTTAATTTCCCCGACAGAGAAAGAGGGCGAGACCTCAGCCTTGCTAGAAAAAAAAAACTCGTCGATACACCTCCAATTTTCCCACGGAATTAGTTATCTAGAACGAGCGATCATTTTAAACTACAAAAAAAAAAAAAAATAAAATATAAATAATCCGCCTTAATAACAAACGATTTAAATTTATTCCAACATCAGAATCTAATATCATATGTAACGAGTCCGCTCGCAAAGCGACGGCTTTCATTCAAAGGCCTATATTTGGAGTACAACAGTCGGTGTTACAACTGGGAAAGCAATGGTAAAACCGCCAGTTTAGCACTGGCAAGGACCTGCTTCGGCAGCACCAACACTCTTGGGAGTATGGTACAATTGAAAAAAAAAACAGTAGGATCAGTGGACAGGTTTAAAATTCAGTTTGGACAGGTATCTGGAGGTAGAGGTGTAGTAGTATGGACGGGGGAGTACTCTTACACGTTGCCAGGATTGCGCACACTTGGCCTCTTCGTGCGTTGAAGTTCCTTATGTTGTATTCCCAACGCCTTTCCATTAAACGTTTTTACTGACCCAAGAAGGCACAACATTAAAATGGTGAAAAGTCTTGTTTTCGTGGTGACACTAAAAAAAAGAAAGCTCGAATGAGCTAAGATCTCGTCCTCTTAATGAAGACGATCATAAAACGAATATGACGCATTCGTGATGTACAGGTTTGCGATAAATTATATCCTGTGCTCTTGCCCGCTCGATTCACGCATCAAAATTCAAACAGCTTGCCATTTCGGAGATAATGGTTAAGGCGATTACCATTAGCGGCGATATTATGACGTCAACTTTTTTTTCTAGGAAGAATTTCCAAAATCGGAGATGGTTACTGCCTGCGCGTGGCTTTCTGCACATACATGCAAGTTTCACGAAGATCCGAGAAAACTCTGGTTGTGAAACAAAAAAAATGTCAAAAAAATAGGAAGACGTCTATAAAATTTGATATGACGTCATAGTGATGTATCATGTGTGCGGTAATTCATCTTGCTAATGCCCTGTTCGATCCAGCAAACATAATCAAAAAGCTTGCCTAGTTTCGGAGATAATTTTTTAGGCGATTTCCATAAGCGGAGATATTTTGAGTCATAACTTTGGACGTCATAACAACTAACACGTCATAAAATTTTTGACGTCATAACCTTAAAAAAAAAACAAATAGGTATTTTGCTTTCTTCTCAGAACTACACACACACACAATTCGATGAACAATGACCACAACTTCATCACCTGTGAATGTCCCAAAGCTTTGTTAACGGCATTTCAAAAAAGCGCGGGTCAAAGGGGTCTAACGGAAGAATTAATTGTGGGGTGGGGGGGGGGGTGCTCCAAATTAAGGTATTTTTTTGCTCTCAAAACGACACGGCACAATTCTCGATGAAACTTGACACACAACCTTCATCAACCATTATGTACCAATAATTTTACACTGCAATAAAAAAAAAAAATCATAGGTATTTAACTTTCTTATCCGTTTATATATTTTTGGGTCACCACAACCTACAGTGGGTTTCTGGTTTCTTTATCCAGCCGCTAACCTAGATGAGCACCCAGGGGTAAATTGCCCCATTTTTATGAGGAGGTTTTGATCCGCGCTCGTGAAGCGAAAAGCGGGTTATGCGATTGCGTCCCGTACGCACGTGCGTACATTAATGTAGGAACGTGTCTGCATTGTTATTCCCTTTTCTCTGCAACCCGCTTGTCAGAATTGACAAGAATTTTCTTCCATAGGTGCAACTAACCCGTAGTGGAATGTATTGAATGATAATTATGAGCGCAAAATGTCATGCGGTGGTGGTTCCGGTAGCCATATTGTAAAATTAAAAAAAATTCAATCAAATCTTCTGTTGGAAAAAAAGCAAGAAACGTTGGACCTTTGTATCTTCTTGAAACCGCTCAAGTGGAAAAAATTGAAACTTGGGACATGGCAAGTACTCCCCATCGGGGAAGACGTTTGTTATTTTTTTTATGTTGTCAAAGGTGTCTTCGTTTTGACGTCAATACATACATACGGAGAATGCTTCACCTGAATCAGTTAATGAAAAATTTTGAGGGTCATCTCGGGATAAATTGATCAAAGAAAAAAAAAATTAATGACGTAAATCGGTCACGTGTTCAGGCAGCCATGAAATAAAAAAAAAAAAAAAAAAAAATTATAAAAAAAAAAAAAATCTCCGAAATGGCTGAACAGACTCGAGGAGAATACTATTACAGGTATGATCCGCTCTCCATGAGGAACAAAAAGTTCCCCACTCATGGCATCATAGGTCACATGGTTTGGCAGCCATATTGGATTACCCTGAAACCATAAAAAAAAATTTTCTTCGAGAAAACGGCTGGCACAGATCGAGGGAAAACCTTCACACACAATGTCCCCAAGCTTGGGGATAACCACGGTGTTCACGAATAAATTGATACATCAAAATGGTTTGGCAGTCTATATTGGATTGAAGGACAAATATATTTTTTAATTCTCTCTCCTGAACTGCTTCTGCATCAACCGATGTGAAACTTCAAAATTATGATCTCGTAGTGTGGGAATAATCCATATATTACTAAAACTCATCTTGTATGTATTAGTATGTATGTATGTTCCGAAATACAGCCCAAACGTGTACACAATAGCGCAAAAAATTTTCGGCCCACCTTACTTCCATTCTCCCGCGGTGTGCAGTACCAAGTTCGTTGAAATCGGCAAACGAAAAAAAATTATTTTAAAAATCAATTCCACGATTACACGTGAAGTACTCCTTCGGGAGAATTTGATCGATGCAAACACCTCCCGGCGGTAAGTTCGCTGGAGCTATCTTTTTCCTGTTTTTTTTATGATTTTTTTTTCTTATACTACGCTGTCACAAAGGGAACCCATACGGGTTCACGGTCTTCTAGTATGTTTTTAACCTATCAACCTGATCGGCAGCGCTATGGTCTGGTCAGCAAATTATTTAATTCTTTGATCTGCGTTTTTTCTTTTTTCTTTTTTTTAATCAGGCTCACTTTGCTGCAACTGGATGGTTTTGAGGTGGAGGAGTAGCAGTTGAAATCCAAGTCCGGTCCCAGGTTCCTCTGATGTTTTTTTTTTGGGTTCCTTCTGATGGCTCCAATTGAGTATCTATTTTAATTTGGTCATCCATTTGATTTGAATATAATTTTTTCATTACAAATTGCACACTCAAAGAGTTGGTTTCACACAAGTCTTCGTCACTGATGCGTGGGTAAATTTCTATGTATTACCATCTAGTACTACAATTGCAGCTTCTTTGGGATTTCTGAGACATCAATAACACATGCAATTCTGCTTTTTATTCCTGACAACAGAGTTGAAGCTCGTGGACGAGTGTGAACCAAAATGGACGCAAAGAATAAACAGAAGAAGAACATAGTGGAAAGGAAGAAACAACGAAAGCAGGGTAGGACATTCTGAGTAAGAATGGAAAGAATGAGATCAAGTGGAGGGGGAGGACGGAGCATAGTGGGTGACAAGCTGGGTACAGTCAAACACAGCAAGAAGACAGGGAAAATAGGGGATGAAAAGAGAAAGGAAACTCAAAAAAGCAGAAATATGGAGGTGAGGTGGGAAAAAAAAAAAAAAAGA
>CM068960.1:9035746-9052524 GCA_035128595.1 Eptatretus atami
TTGTTACGGCTGTGGAAATTCACAGAACACCATATAGGTTCCTTAGTCAGTTATCCCGTAAGTGAGTGTTCAGATAGGTTTCCCCACCGTTGTTTAGTGGGAATTCTTCGTGTTCACCGGGCTGCGACCCTTTGAGATAGCCGTTTTTCTTTATTATTGTTATTTTGAACCACACAAACAACCGCCGCCACCAACTACGCCACAACGCCAACCACGCTCAAATCACCCCCACAAACACACCGCCATCTTCGCCACTACGCCCGCTTGAGACGACATCCTCCACGGTCCACGCTACGACGGTTTCCGCGTCGGAAACCGTCCGAGAACGCGGGCAGGATTGACAGAACAAAAGCTCTTCTGCGGAGCCTGTGGGGTTTTCCGCCTAATTTTCCCTCGCTTGATTCTTCCGCCTGAATCCCCCGCGCTTGGTGTGAAGGAAAGGGGTGGGGCAGCTCGCTCCCGATTGGTGGATGAACGGCGTGACACGGACGGGAGTGAGGAATGCCCCTTTTTGGGAACCTTCTCGAAGGGAGGTGGAGTCAGAAGCGGGGTGGGCGAAGGGCGGAGCCCCGCGCTATAAAGGGCGGACGCGCACGGAGCTCGCGCTCTTCTCGGTTCATGCTCGCCCCTGTCTCCCCGGTGGTCCAATTCTTATTCCCCTCGCTCGGTCCGGCGAGCGGCCGGTTGGTGGAGACGCGGACGGGAGGCGCAGCAGTGCCGGCTGTCTGGTGGACCTGCGCGTCCGGACGAGGGGTGCCGGAGATTGTTCGCCGGCCGCTGAAGGGAGGTCTTTTCCTGTTATTTTTGTATGCATGCTGTGGTGCCGTGTCCTCTAAGTAAACCTGTTTAAGTGCTTGTACATAATAATTATAGTCGGTGGTAATGCTTTTTCCTTGCTTGTATATTGCATGACTACCCTTGCTTGCGTTGTGCTTTATAATAAATGTCCTTGTGTGAAACGTATCCGTTCGTTGCGTCCTTTCCCCTTTGAAAGTGCCATCTTGCATCGTGGAATGAGTAGTGGGGTTTGAACGCCCGGTAAAGAGAATCGGATCCGTCGAGGTCGGCGATAACACCGCTCGGTTATCACTGTAGTAGCGAACGGACCGCTTAAGCGGTTCGTGTACCAGGCCGACCTGCAGTGCGGTGCAGCCCTCGGTAGGTTACCCGTGCGGGTACTTAGGTATATCGACATTCGGCGATCACCCTATTTCGCACGGGTAGAATGCGGACTGGGCTGTGGTGAGGTTAAACCCCCACCGTGATTCGTTCCTGCGGTAGTTCCAGGAGGGTCACGACTGAATTGTCCGTCCGGTGGGCGACGCGGTTGTGATTGGAGTTACGCGGCCGATCGCACGCCGGCGGGCGCAAATTCGTAACAATATTGTTACGGCTGTGGAAATTCGCAGAACACCACATCGGTCCTTAGTTTAGTTATGCCGATAAGTCTGTGTTCAGATAGATTTCCCCACCGTTGTCTAAAGGGATTTATTCGTGTCACCCGGGCTGTGATCTTTGAGGTAGCCGTTTTTCTTTTACTATCGTTATTTTGGACAAACCACAACGCACCACCAACCACCTCTCCACCACGCCAACACAACCACCTTCTCCACCACGCCAACCACCAACCACTTCTCCACACGCAACCACCACACCTTCTCCACCACGCCAACCACCAACCACCTTCTCCACCACGCCAACCACCAACCACCTTCTCCACCACGCCAACCACCAACCACCTTCTCCACCACGCCAACCACCAACCACCTTCTCCACCACGCCAACCACCAACCACCTTCTCCACCACGCCAACCACCAACCACCTTCTCCACCATGCCAACCACCTTCTCCACCACACCAACCACCTTCTCCACCACGCCAACCACCAACCACCTTCTCCACTACGCCAACCACCCTCACAACCGCCTTCACAACAACGACATCTCACCATCTCCTAATCCACATCTCCCCAATAGATCAACACGAACAACATCGCCTCACCTTCGTCTCCGAAAGGATGCCATCTTGGCGCCAGCCACGGCGAGTCCGCATCGAACGGCATCGCTGCAGGCAGACGCGGGGTTTCCTCGCCGCGCAAGTCAGTGATTTCGCGCACGTCCGCTCGCCGCGCAGGGTCGCTGTCTTCGCGCACGTCCGCTCTGTGCAAGCTTCGTCCGAGAATCGGATCAAGGAGATCGAGGGGGGCGGAGCCAGTGGGGGTCAGAGGTGAGAGTGCGGAGATCAGATCTCGTCTCGGGCCCTATAAAAGGGCGAGCGGAGCGCCAGTCGAGGTGAGTCGGTGGAGTGTCTGTCGGGGTTCGGAGCGCCTGAAGCCTGCAGTCGGTGGAGAAGCTGAGGAGAGTGGAGGAGACGTGAGCTGGGAGCACGGCCAAGCCTGCTGTGCCGCGCGGAGCTGCGTGTTCGTGCGGGACGTGGAGAGAGCTCGCAACAGCACCACACGGTCTGAGGTGATCGGGCTTCGGAAAGTCCGAGCATCGCTGAGGGACGGACGGGTTCTTAAAGAGAGCATCAACTCAGAAAGAGAAAAGACCCGTTCGTTCCTCTCAGGCGTTGCCGGCTGGGGCCGAATCACTAGGCCGCGGCCGAGCCGCGGTTACGCTAGCTGCCGTGGGGACGGAACGTCGCGGGTCGCCTCAGCGAGGTGAAGGTAACCTGCGCGGCCTCTTGGAGCTCCTTCGGTCCTCAAAGCTCCATGTCATAAAGACCCCGAGAGGTCCAGTCTACCCCTTGTTTTTGAGGGGGTTTTTCCTTGCTTTTCTTTGTATGAAAGTTGTGGCGCAAGTCCGATAAGTAGAACTGATAAGTGTGTAAAGAATAAATAAACGGTCTTAGTTCCTTTGCATTGTTTTTGTTGGCTGTATAATTGCATGCGTGCCCCCCCCCCCCCCATTCATTGCATAACTGCATGCGTGTTTTGCATTCATTGCTTGATTGTATACGTGCATGGTTGTGTACAAATAAATGTGCTTGTTTGAATGTTGACCCGTTGTTTGTGTCCGCTTTCCCCAATTGAACTGCCATCTTGCCCTCGGAATATAGTTGGTTTTTAAATAGCCGGTAAAGCGATCGGGTCCAACGGGAGTCGCGATAACACCCCGCTCGGTTATCCCAAAGCGGAGCGAGCTGCATTAAGCGGCTCGTGTCCCAGCGGCCCGTTGAGGTACAATCTCTCGGTAATCTACCCACGCGATTAATTAGGTATATCGACAATTCGGCGATTGACCCTGTAGCGCGGGTAGAGTGGGGAAAAGGTTGTGGTGGTATTAAAAACACACCCGTGGCTGGTTTTCGGGTTTATCCGGAAAGCCGTGACTGGATTGTCCGTCCGGTGGGCATACGGCCGCTATTGGTAAAACGCGGTCGTTCGCACGCCGGCGGGCGAGAATCTACAACTATATATATATATATATATATATATATATATATATATATATATATATACAGTGGGGAGAACAAGTATTTGATACACTGCCGATTTTGCAGGTTTTCCCACTTACAAAGCACGTAGAGGTCTGTAATTTTTATTATCGGTACACTTCAACTGTGAAAGACGGAATCTAAAACAAAAATCCTGAAAATCACATTGTATGATTTTTAAATAATTAATTTGCATTTTATTGCATGAAATAAGTATTTGATACATCAGAAAAACAGAACTTAATATTTGGTACAGAAACCTTTGTTTGCAATTACAGAGATCAGACGTTTCCTATAGTTCTTAACCAGGTTTGCACAGACTGCAGCAGGGATTTTGGCCCACTCCTCCATACAGATCTTCTCCAGCTCCTTCAGGTTTCGGGCTGTCGCTGGGAAACACAGACTTTCAGCTCCCTCCAAAGATTTTCTATTTGGTTCAGGTCTGGAGACTGGCTAGGCCACTCCAGGACCTTGAGATGCTTCTTACGGAGCCACTCCTTAGTTGCCCTGGCTGTGTGTTTCGGGTCGTTGTCATGCTGAAAGACCCAGCCATGCCCCATTTCAATGCTCTTGTTGAGGGAAGGAGGTTGTTGGCCAAGATCTCGCGATACATGGCCCCATCCATCCTCCCTCAATACGGTGCAGTCTGCCTGTCCCCTTTGCAGAAAAGCATCCCCAAAGAATGATGTTTCCACCTCCATGCTTCATGGTTGGGATGGTGTTCTTGGGGTTGTACTCATCCTTCTTCTTCCTCCAAACACGGCGAGTGGAGTTTAAACCAAAAAGCTCTATTTTGGTCTCATCAGACCACACGACCTTCTCCCATTCCTCCTCTGGATCATCCAGATGGTCATTGGCAAACTTCAGACGGGCCTGGACATGCGCTGGCTTGAGCAGAGGGACCTTGCGTGCGCTGCAGGATTTTAATCCATGACGGCGTAGTGTGTTACTTATTGTTTTCTTTGATACTGTGGTCCCAGCTCTCTTCAGGTCATTGACCAGGTCCTGCCGTGTAGTTCTGGGCTGATCCTCACCTTTCTCATGATCATTGAGGCTCCACGAGGTGAGATCTTGCATGGAGCCCCAGACCGAGGGAGATTGACTGTTATCTTGAACTTCTTCCATTTTCTAAATATTGCGCCAACAGTTGTTGCCTTCTCACCAAGCTGCTTGCCCATTGTCCTGTAGCCCATCCCAGCCTTGTGCAAGTCTACAATTTTGTCCCTGATGTCCTTAGACAGCTCTCTGGTCTTGCCCATTGTGGAGAGGTTGGAGTCTGATTGATTGAGTGTGGACAGCTGTCTTTTATGCAGATAACGAGTTCAAACAGGGCGGTTAATACAGGTAATGAGTGGAGAATGGGAGGGCTTCTTAAAGACAAAACTAACAGGTCTGTGAGAGCCGGAATTCTTACTGGTTGGTAGGTGATCAAATACTTATTTCATGCAATAAATGCAAATTAATTATTTTAAAATCATACAATGTGATTTTCAGGATTTTTATTTTAGATTCCGTCTTTCACAGTTGAAGTGTACCTATGATAAAAATTAAAGACCTCTACGTGCTTTGTAAGTGGGAAAACCTGCAAAATCGGCAGTGTATCAAATACTTGTTCTCCCACTGTATATATAATGTTGGCTTGGGGGTTAGGTCAAGATTGACAACGGCCGAGTGTTTGTTCTTGAACTTAATTGCCTGGTGTAAATGATGCCACCATTAACATGGGGATGCTCTTAAATGGCAGCCGTCAAAGCTTGCCTCCTTTGCCTCACCCTCCCTTCTTCTCCTTTGTTTTTGCATGCAGTACGTGGCTGTCGTCCAGGGAAGACGGTGCAGATGACAGAAGCTGAAGTACGTGGTCTCTGCATCAAGTCACGTGAGATCTTTCTCAGCCAACCCATCCTTCTGGAGCTTGAGGCTCCACTCAAAATCTGTGGTAAGGCTTAAGTCCATGTCACTGTACTTGCTTGTTTTTATTTCCCCGCATGTGCAAAGCGAAAGGTGAGGTTAAGCCATTGGTTCACTGTCTGAAGACAGACAGACAGACAGACAGACGTACAGACATAAGTTTATAACTACTTTGTTTCAATTGAACATGTTGTATTATTTTAGAAAACGAACATGTATTTTAAGGGTATATTTTGCTCTGGCTCTGAATTTGTCCCAATTGTGCATGTGCACAGAGTAGTGAAATTATTTATTAATTTATTTTTAACTGTCACCTGTCTGGCAGTCAAACAAATTGAAAATCATTCCAAAGAGGAAACGTACTATTTTTAAGGACGTCGTAAAGGACACAAACAGCAGGCACGAAGAACTAATGTAACATGTTAAATAAGGTGGTGTAAAAGACCCTGCATTAGTGGTGGTAAATTTCCCCAAAATATTTCTACAACTTTTAAAATATTTATTTTATTTAAATTAAATTGTATGCTTGAACAATGCAGAACACAAATAGCCTTTTCACACTTTCGAAACCCTTCCATTTCGCAGGACTTGCACAAAATATTACAATATTTTACATCATGAGGACCAATCACATTTGCTGCTCATAGACCCCGCCCATGTCATTGTTTCTCAAGACAGCGCGGGTAATGTGTTCTGTGAACTCTGGTTATTTACTATTTTCGAGCTGTTGACAAGCATTTGAGTCCTGGTGAACTTCACATACATGGTGTATATTTAAGCAGTTTAACAGTGTTGGGTGCAATCAAATTTGGCCTTGACTTTTCTTCTTTTTTTTTTTAAATAAAACAATGAGATCCTGAAGTTTTTATTTTTATTTTTTTATTTACAGCATGTGGATCATTCTGTACATAGATATTATATCGAAACGTGGAATGTGACGAGCACTCCCCTGATCTCCATTGAACACAGTCCTACACCAAAGCGTCACCTCCAACTTGGAGCGGGGCCTCGGCCTGGTGACTCTGTCAAACAGACTAATTACATGGGAAACATCAGTTAAACATCCAACAGAGCCACCTATCCGAGGCCTCCGGATAGCCACCTATCCGAGAATCGGGCTGGAGTCAAGCTCAAAAGAGTCTTCTTTCCCCGCTGATTCCGACAAGCCCGTTCCCTTGGCTGTGGCTTCGCTGGATAGTAGATAGGGACAGTGGGAATCTCGTTCATGCGCGTCACTAGTTGGATGACGAGGCATTTGGCTATGATAGCCGAGCTCGCGGGCCTGGTCTGGGCCCCGAACACTCACTACTTCTCTCCTCGGGGTAAAAAATACCCCGCTGAACATTCAAGGTGCCATATTCATACTGTCCATCCATCATCGTGCCGCTGCTTTGCACCTTCTCGTGCAGACGCTCCATTTTACCCCCCGGTGTAGAGGCCCGGAGTCGCCAGCACCCACCTCCCTGTCGTCTGGACGCTCAATACTGAGTGGAGGAGTGTCGGGAGGCCCGACGCGTGCCCCGTGGGAGAACCGTCAAACAACCTCCCCTGGCTCGGTTAAACCCACGTCGGGGCGGAGGAAGACCGCATCCCTCTCAGACGCATCGTGTGTCCTCCCGGCCTCCGCTTGCAGAGAGCTTGCCGAGTGGCCCAGTGCGTGCCCCATGTTGGGTTCGCTCCCGCAGGCGCACCGTGTGTCCTCCCGGCGACCGCTCTGCCTTTCAAGTGTCGCTCGATCAGTTTGACCAAGCCGACCTTGCGACGTATCACCTCTTTGGTGCCCACCCGTACGTCCTATTTGCCAACGTGACACGACTCTGGATTGAGATGGACCTTCTACTGACACTGTGCGGTACGCGTGAGCCTGGACCGTTTGAACTCTCTGAAGATGAGGGCGGTCTTTTCCACGACCATCACGGAGATGAGTCATAGGTCGGCTTGACTGAGACCGAGTTCACGGAGCATGGTAGCCGATTCCGGCGCCCAGACTCCGCGCCAGCTCAGAGTGATGGTGGAGACGAGTGCATATTCTCACTCCGAACTTGCTTCTTACCCAGTCGAGGACATCCGGAGTGTCGTAAATACCTCCGTTTCCTCGAATGTTCCTCCGACAACTTGAGAGTATCGCTCTTAATTTGCATATCTAACACCACCGGCTTCCCGTTCTTGTCGGCTATTATATCTGGTTTTCGGATCCCCGATGGTGTTGGAATCCTCGGTTCCTCGATGGCCGTGAACCACGCTGTCTCAGTCGACCACAGACGAAGCGCGAGACCGCGTTGTGTCGCGGACCGTTCCACCGTGGGTCAAACACATGCTTGGGAAATGTGATTGAGAGATTCCTTCGCACGACAACCTGCATCACACCATCCATCTGGTTCCCTGGTCCCCGTCTACCACGGCTCGACCTGGTATCGGTGGGGAGCAAATTGTCCTCACCTTCACCGAGTCGATAAAGGCTCTACCGGATTGGAGCCGATATCGACTGAGAACCCAGCCGTTCGGCTCGGGTACCCTGCTCGCTTCCAGTAGGCCTCGCCCTCACGGCTTGGTGCAGAAGTTTGGCTGTGACGGCATCCGCTTGTTTGACAGACCTGGACACTCTCCACCGTAATGCAGGTTGTACGTGTTCTGGGTCCTCACTATATCACCCAGTTTCGTTCGGATGACAGCTCTTACATAAGGCTGTCCGACTGTTCTAGCCCACGGATCGTTTCTCCCGCAAGATGGGAATCGTCGCCGAGAACTGGGGCAAGCCCAGTCCGCCATCCGCCGATCGGGTATAAAAAGTACGCCACAGGAGTATCCTTGGGCAACCTCAGCCACAATCTGACGTTATGGCGCATTTGCACATCCAACTTGCGGAGAGTCCCTCTTCTGGCTGCTCCCAAGACAAGCCCGTGCTGGAGTTTGGGCATGAGGTTGTCTCACAACATAAACATTCTCTGTTGAGGCTTTACAGGGGTCCGCCTTTGGTTCCTCAGCCTTCCTCGAGGACAGAGCCATCGGATGCGCCGCCCCGTGGGGTTGGAACTGAATTCCCAGAGACTTCAACCGGCTCGTCGCGTCTAGCACGCTCAGGTTCCGCTGCCCGAGGTGAAACACTTCAGAAGTGTCCACCACATATCGCTTCGCCTTTGCGTATATGGTAATCACTAGATCGCAGACTTTCCCACGTTCAGCGCCAGACCCACCGTGGACAGACAGGCTTGCACCGCATCCAAAGACCTTCAGAGCCCAGAAGAGGTGCGCGCGCACAAGAATTGGTCGTCGGCAAATGCCAGAGCCGGCACCGACGTTTCTCCGAGTCTCGCTCCCACTCCCTCTGGATGTTTCTCAACACCCCATCCAACACGGAGTTGAACAAAATGGGGGAGAGGGGGTCGCCCTGTTTTACTCCTCGGGTCATCGAAATTGGCAAATCACGACAGCAGTCCAAGTACGTCACGCAACCATCGTATGACTGTGTGATGTAGCGGAGGAGGGGTGGCGGAGCACCCATCCTCGCAGCCGCATTCAGTACCGCACCGTGGTTAACGGAGTCAAAGGCCTTGGAAACGTCCAGCACGGCGAGTCGCAAAGGTTGAAGATTCTGGGTAGCATCCCGGAGGATGGCGTCGAGAAGCATGACATTCTCGGCACACCCGTCACCCTTCCTAAACGCTCGCTGCACCGGATGCAACTCAAAGGCCGATGAGCACTGTTTGGCGATTATCTTATGGTGCAAACGCACGAGGAAGCTGCTGATCGTGATCGGGCGGAACTCGGAAGCACTCTTCGGGTCATCAGCCTTTGGGATAAGCACCGTTCTGTGCCTTTTCAGACAGTGGTAAATACCCCGCAAGCAGCAACAGATTGAACATCTTACTCAGACAGCCGTTCGGTATGGAGCGGACCAGCCGAAAGCTGATACCGTCCACACCGGGTGCGCCGTTTCTCAACAGGGCCTTTTCTCTTTCCACATCCTGAGATGTGATCAGTCGCACCAGTTGCCAAGTACCTTTGTGTTTTCAGGCGTTCAGCACCCACTTCCCTCTCGAAGACATCTTTCCAGAAGCGGTGCATATCTGCAGGATCCACAGAAGATTTACTCCGACCCCAAGTCCCAGCAATACACTGTCTGGCGGCACGGCCTGGGTTCACCCTCAACATGTTTGATTTACCTGCCGATCACATCACGTGCCTTCTGGTTTAATGTTTTGCATTAGCGGGAACAATCGTCTTAGTGGCAGACAGACTGTTGTTCTTTGCGGATTATGCGTTTTTACCGTGTGAGACCTAATCCGTGGTGATGCTCACCATAACAGTCAGGAGGTATATGATTGAGATATATTCTATGTACATCTCACCAGCTTGATTAGAAGTTTTATTCTATTGTGCAGGCTTGAGTCAATTTTTACAAGCTTAATTATTATGATCATTATTATGATTACTTTTTTAATATTGACCATACTTTTCACAATTTCCACCTTTATTCACTGTCATAAACCCAGGCGTTATGGATCGATGTTCAACAGCAGTCAGGTGTTGTCAAACTTGAGTTTACTGAAAGGATAAACACACAGCAACACACTGCAATTGCACTGCACAAAGCAAAAGGTTTATAGTCTCCACTCCCCAGAGCTCACCGTTGACTTTCTTTTCAGCCCTTCCATGGGAGGATTGTTTTATGTTTTACTTCTCCATCAACAACAGCACCTGTCCAATTATTTGTGATGCAATTTACCAAGTAGACCTCAGATCTAGCCATACCGGGCCAACCTAAACTATATCCTCTCACACAGTCTAATGAATTGTGAAAATTAACATTTAATAAATGATGTGTACAATTATTGCTGTGTAATGTTTATCAGACTAATACACAGTAACTTCAAGAAGACAATACGCTGATTACAAAAACTATCACCACATGCCAAAAAGAACATCGTAATGATGAATGCCTCTGACTTCCCAGTGAGTGATTTATTTGCTTTCTGCTGCATCCCAGAACAATAATCCAGTGACCGTAATTATCTTGGTCTTGTTTAAACATGATGGCCAACATGGATCATGTTTTTTTAATTATTATTATTTATTGTTTAAACTCAGACATGTTTCTTTCCTTGTCTGAATGAGTTGTTCTGCCAGGCATTACGTGTACATATGGCATTGTTGTTTTGCCAGCGTGACGAATGATTGTAGCAGTTCTTCATTCTGCGAGGATGTGGGGCGATAGCATCGTTTATTTGAAGTCTTCGCCAGTGCGTCGGCTTGTTCGAGTCTAAAAATGATCCTCTTGGTCGCTGCTAATCATTGTCACTTTACAAGAAAAAGACGTTGAAGGATAGCATGTGTTAAGTTAAACTCCTCAGTGGCAAACATGAGCTGTCTTCTGGATGGGTTTGTTGAGGTTTTTACTTCTCAGGACAAAATTGCCTATCCTGGACAATGGTACAACCTTCAATGTTCCTTCACACTCTGTTTTACTCTCTTGAATATTCAGTCCAAGAACATTCATGGAACCTCTCCTGCATGAGAACGATCATGAGCACTATTCGTAGCTCTACAATTTGGTTCTATAATCAGCATTCATATACTGTGAGAAATTGCTTGTTAACTTGAGCTGGTTCTATATCCTTAAGTGGTCAGAAATTTCCAAAATACTTTTGTTCTTTTTGTGCTGGGACTTGGTAGATAAAATAAACTCAGTTCGGAACCGGCTCGATAATTTTGGCAAAAATTTACTGGGTTCCAGATCGGCTCGGAACTCAGATAAGTATGCAATTTATTATTATTGCATACGAGCAAAGGTATTAATTATTGCATACTCCCTTCTCGCACCCATTTCCCTTCCTGACTGACGCACTGACACACATACTGGTATTTATTATTTTAGATATTTGTTTTTTCCTTTTTCTTCCATGATCGAGGCCTTGGAAAAGCGAGAATCAAGCGTATTTAAATCGATTGCATGGGTGGCCTGGATCGCATGGGTGGTCTCAATGTAAATCCAGTGCATGGGCTTAGATTGTGTGGCTCAATCCAAGCTGCATGACGGGTACAATAGACCATAGTGCTGCTCGCATTACAATACAACAATGTCTGACACAGGAAATGATTGTGATGAATTAGTTACTTGATAACTTAACCATGAATTGGTGAAATGTTTATTTCAATTCCTTTATCATATATATATATATATAATATATTGGTGCCTTCAGAAAGTATTCACACCCCCAACCTTTGTCATATTTTGTTGTTGCAGCCTGAATTTAAATGGATTGGATTTAATTTAATTTTTTGTTTTTTTTCTGATCTACACAAAATGCCAAATGACAGTGAAAACACGTTTTTAGAAATTTTTACAAATCCATTAAGAATGAAAACCTGCGATGTTTGCATCAACAAGTATTTAATCCCCTGAGTCAATACTTTGAAGAAGTGCTTTGCAGCGATTACAGCTTCGAGTCTTCTTGGGTATGTCTGTGTCAGCATTGCACATCTGGATTTGGGGATTTTCTCCCATTCTTCCTTGCAAATTTGCTCAAGCTCTGTCGATGTGTCAAATTGGATGAAGAGCGTCGGTGAACAGCAACCTTAAAGTTTTCCACAAATTCTCAATTGGATTCAAGTCTCGCTTTGGCTGGCACTCAAGGACTTTCAAGTTCTCGTACTAAAGCCATTCCAGTGTTGCTTTGGCTGTATGCTTGGGGTCATTGTCCTGTGGGAACGTAAATCTTCACCGCAGTCGAAGGTCTTTTGCACTCTGAAGAAGGTTCTCCTCAAGGAATTACCTGTATTTGGTTCCATTCATTGTTCTCTCTATCCTTACAAGTCTCCCAGTTCCTGCCACTGAAAAGCATCCCCATAGCATGATGCAACCGGCACCATGCTTCACAGTAGGGATGGTGTTAGTTGGTTGATGAGCTGTGCTCTGTTTCCACCAGACGTAGCACTTTGCATTCAGGCCAAACAGTTCAATTTTCGTTTCATCAGACACATAATCTTTTTTCTTCATGCTCTGAGTCTTTCAAGTGCCTTTTTGCAAACTCCAGGTGTGTCATGTGCCTTTTTCTCAGGAGTCTGGCACTCTCCTATAAAGCCTAGATTTGTGAAGTACTGCAGAGATTGTTGTCCTTCTGGCAAGTTCTCCCATCTCAGCCAAGGAACTCTAATTCTTTCAGAGTAGTTGGGTTTTTGGTCACTTCCCTGACCAAGGTGCTTCTTGCCCGTTGCTGAGTTTGGTCAGACGGCCAGCTCTTAGAAGAGTCTGGGTATTTCCATATTCTTTCAATTTCCTAATGATGGAGCTCACCGTGCTCTTGAACTTTCACACTCTAGAAAAAATTTTTTTACCCCTTCTCCAGATCTATGCTCCCTCACAATTATATCTTGGAGTTCTAACGGACAGTTGCTTGGACTTCCTGGAGTTTCTACTCTGATATGCACTGTCAACTGTGGGACCTTGTATAGAAAGGAGTGTTTCTTTCTAAATCATGTCTAATCAATTGAATCTGCCACAGGTGGACTCTAAACAAGTTGTAGACATCTCAAGGATGATCAAAGGAAATTGGATGCACTTAAGTTCAATTTGGAGTGTCGTAGCAAAGGGGTCGAACACTTATTGATGCAAAAACATTTCAGCTTTTCATTTTAATTAATTTGTAAAAATTTCTAAAAAGAAAAAAAAATTAATTTTGTTATTCCGGTGTATTTTTTGCAGATCGGTGACAAAAAATTAAATTTAATCCATTTTAAATTCAGGCTCTAACACACAAAATGTGACGAGTCGAAGGGTGTGAATACTTCCTGAATGTACTGTAAAAGGAGCCAAGTTTCTCTATCATTTTCATTATATGAAGACCATTACAAATTGCATCATTGGAAAGCTAATGATCAATTTACTTGGAACAAAAACTCAGTCGTTTAATCACAAACTTGACTGATTTGAAAGGCTCTTTCCAGCATTGAAGAAGTAGTACAAATTAGTTCTTCATCCAAAGGTTTGAACGAAACAATTATTATTATTCTATCAAAGCAGGAACCCTTTAGAGTTTAGAAGGATATGGAGGAAGCAAACAATTATATTGCAGTATTATCTCTAAGCAAGAGAAAAATGTGTACAAGTACATGGAGTGAGCGTGACGACAGCCATGACCATGACCAAGTGTTGGAGAGGTCCTTATTCGTATGTTTTATTTCATTTTACATCATCAGTGACACTCAGTGGGACGTGCAATATGTTTTTGTGAAGTACAACATCCTGTTAAAAAAAAATTAAACCTGTGGCTGTACGACGATGAAGTTCATTACAAAAAGAGATTACTGTCGACTCGACATGAAAGTGTCGACAAGACTCGCTTGTTATCTCCGCAGGCCTGCTGCTTGACATTGTTTATCAATTCGATTCATTAAAGTGCAACTCACATTGATTAATCAAACTGAAACGATATCTATACTTAGCCATGCTGTGAGACCCGTGATCATGCCACACAGAGCCAGACAGGTAACAGTTAAAGTTCCTGATTACGGTAACGTTTTCCTTTGAAACTTCCAAAAGAGAAACAACACGACGATTCGAAGCGCATCCAGTACATGTGCTAATGCGCATTTCTTCGCACGGCACTTGCAAAACACTGCTTGCACTTCATTTCATGTGACAGAAAAATATCGAGTTATTTTCGAGTTTACAGCCAAACCCGGCAATGATTCTGTTCAGAAGCGCAACTCGCTGTGTTTTTAGTCCAGGTACAGCACTCGATATTTCTGATTGCTGCTCAAAACTGAAATGCTACTTGTTAACACTCATCACAGTTTTTGCTTTTTCTGCATTTTTACACATTTGGTATGACCCTCAACAAAACAATTTGTTCCATATCGAATCCTCGGTACACCAGCATTAAATGATGCATGAAACCTGCTGAACTGCTTCAGTCATTCATATATAATCATCGTTCATACGAAGCATTATAGTCTCTTGTTAAGAAAATGTAATAGCAAGGCCACTTAAAGGGGACAAAGGTGTTTCACATGTCAGTTTGGTGGAGTCATGAATGCTCCTTAAAGCAGAAGCGATACGTTAAGTATTTTGCTATCTTGATTCCATCCATCCATTGGGACCATACTCTGTGCAGGGCGTTGGTGCTGCTATTAGCAGTCTCCTTGGCTATTGGGTACAATCCTGGACGGGTCTCCACTCCGACACAGGATAGCAACATGCTGGCACTCATTTTGCTGACCTGGAAGGATGACAGGCAGAGTCAATATTTACTGTAATATCTTATTTCCTGGCTAAAATTCTAAATCCTTGTAAACTATAACACCATTTGTTTTTTGTTTTTTCATGCATGCAGGCACATAGGACTGCTGAGGTAGTTTAATTGGCAAGGTGTACAGTCCTGGGTGGGTCGCCACTTCGACGCAAGTTATCCAAATGCTTATTACTTAAGTGCACTGGGTACTCATTTCACCGACCTCAGAAGGAATGACAGGCTGAGTCAACCCTACCTGGTGTTAATTCAACGGCCGACAGGGGCTCAAACTCAGGACCTTTTGGTCCTAAGCCAGCCAGCTTAACCACGAAGCTACACACGGGCTTCCTTGTAAACTGTAATTGACGCTTGAATAAGGTTGGATACATCCACGGCAGGTGACCCCTATTGTGCAGGACCTTTGCAGCTAGTGTGTGTGTGACCAAAGGGTTCACACATACCTTTCCAGAGAAGATGTGGTGTTGGATGAGAGGCACTTGCGAGCTCAACTCTTTCATTAGCACAAGGCAATCCACACTGCACGGTTAAGTCAGTTGTTCCCAAACCAAAAAGGGTTATGGCACGATTCTGCATTCCGACCTGTGGGCTCAGATGTATGTTTTTCGTGTAATCAGGAGCTTTGGCCTTAGGAACAAAGTATATTTGTTTTGTTTGATTACGTACTTGTGGCCAAAGTACACGTGTTTGGCTTTGTTATAATGATTGGGCTTTATTTATTGATTGACCTTTTCTATAAAAGGTGTTTCTACCAACAATCAAGTAGTCCCAAACAGAACATTTTGGCCACGTGGGGTAGGATTCGTATGTTGCACTGTATTGTTTTGTTTTTGTTGTTAAATTCTTAATCTTTTTCCTGTTTCAAAAGGAAGTGCTCTCCATAGAAGGCAATTGAATTTGAAATGCATCTGATTTATTATCTTCCCATGGGATTGAGCCTAGCATGGCCAAAAAAGGCTTTGAAAGCCTAAATACTTTCGTTCGTAGTATATCAGCTGACACTGCTTTTAGCAGTGTGTGGTTCTGTATCTTCAAACTGAGGCTGGAGGTTACATTGTAACTGTTGCTTGTGTCGACATTCTGTGTAATGCGTTGTGGTCGAGGTTGTTTTCATCTTTGTCTGGGCTGGCAGGATGCCTGAGTTTGAATCTTGGACCAGCAACAACTGTCACCCTGGTGTTTCACAGGTGGGGTGATTCCTCGGTGTGTGTGTTGTCCTTCGAATGGACGTTAAATGTCTGTCTTGTCTGCCCAGATGAGTTGGTGGACGTTAAAGATCACATGACCGTTGTTCTTGGAGTAGACCGGGTGAGCAATCACGAATGCTACCGCTGGACCATAAGCAAATAATAATTTTTGCCCGAGCCTGGAGTAGCCCCTGTCCCAAGGGAACAAAGTGCAAAAAAGGTCAAGCCCCCAAAGTGGTGAGGGGGTTGCTCGAGGAGGCGGAGTGGGTTGCTCCACCCCTTAGCTGGATTTGTGGTTTAGTAGTAGTGTGTATGTAGATACAATATACATGTATATAATTTTTTCTGCTTCTTCTTCTTCTTCTTCTTCTTCTTCTTTATATTGTCACATTTAGTGATTGGCTGGGAATGCTTGAAGAGAATGGAATCATTCTGGAAATTAAAAGGCCTTCAAAGCCTGGAAATAACGTGGCAATATTATGCAGTGCATGAGTTTTTGAAACCCATCGACACTTTGTTTGGTGTGGGACTCTGTTTGTTTATTTGATCTGTTATCACAACAATGGTTTATTGTAGCCATGAGCGGATCGGTTGACAGTGGAGAAAAGTCTGTTTCAAAACTATTGATCTCGTTGATTCACAAGTGTTTTTGCTTCACTTGATAGCCACATCTATTGTGCTAACTGCGGAGTACAAGTTTGTACGCATAACCTGAAGAAGGTGGTTGTAAAGACTACAGAGGAACTCACACAGAACGATGAGAAAGTGAACACTCCGGATGCTAATCACCAACATTCATCACCCAATCGATGCCAAATCATCACGCCCTAAATCCTTCCCCAGCCCCCGGCGGATCCGTGCCCGATAATGGCGAATCGACTACCACGGGGTTAGCTGACTTAAGAGGGATGTTGGAAACATTGATGGGAGCAATGAACGGCATGAACAAACAAATGGAAGCAAGCACAAATGAAATAAAAACAAATGCGTGCAGGAT
>CM068960.1:9063736-9081098 GCA_035128595.1 Eptatretus atami
CACGGAGTTGAACAAAATGGGGGAGAGGGGGTCGCCCTGTTTTACTCCTCGGGTCATCGAAATTGGCAAATCACGACAGCAGTCCAAGTACGTCACGCAACCATCGTATGACTGTGTGATGTAGCGGAGGAGGGGTGGCGGAGCACCCATCCTCGCAGCCGCATTCAGTACCGCACCGTGGTTAACGGAGTCAAAGGCTTGGAAACGTCCAGCACGGCGAGTCGCAAAGGTTGAAGATTCTGGGTAGCATCCCGGAGGATGGCGTCGAGAAGCATGACTTCTCCGGCACACCCGTCACCCTTCCTAAACGCTCGCTGCACCGGATGCAACTCAAAGCCGATGAGCACCTGTTTGGCGATTATCTTATGGTGCAAACGCACGAGGAAGCTGCTGATCGTGATCGGGCGGAACTCGGAAGCACTCTTCGGGTCATCAGCCTTTGGGATAAGCACCGTTCTGTGCCTTTTCAGACAGTGGTAAATACCCCGCAAGCAGCAACAGATTGAACATCTTACTCAGACAGCCGTTCGGTATGGAGCGGACCAGCCGAAAGCTGATACCGTCCACACCGGGTGCGCCGTTTCTCAACAGGGCCTTTTCTCTTTCCACATCCTGAGATGTGATCAGTCGCACCAGCTGCCAAGTACCTTTGTGTTTTCCAGGCGTTCAGCACCCACTTCCCTCTCGAAGACATCTTTCCAGAAGCGGTGCATATCTGCAGGATCCACAGAAGATTTACTCCGACCCCAAGTCCCAGCAATACACTGTCTGGCGGCACGGCCTGGGTTCACCCTCAACATGTTTTGATTTACCTGCCGATCACATCACGTGCCTTCTGGTTTAATGTTTTGCATTAGCGGGAACAATCGTCTTAGTGGCAGACAGACTGTTGTTCTTTGCGGATTATGCGTTTTTACCGTGTGAGACCTAATCCGTGGTGATGCTCACCATAACAGTCAGGAGGTATATGATTGAGATATATTCTATGTACATCTCACCAGCTTGATTAGAAGTTTTATTCTATTGTGCAGGCTTGAGTCAATTTTTACAAGCTTAATTATTATGATCATTATTATGATTACTTTTTTAATATTGACCATACTTTTCACAATTTGCCACCTTTATTCACTGTCATAAAACCCAGGCGTTATGGATCGATGTTCAACCAGCAGTCAGGTGTTGTCAAACTTGAGTTTACTGAAAGGATAAACACACAGCAACACACTGCAATTGCACTGCACAAAGCAAAAGGTTTATAGTCTCCACTCCCCAGAGCTCACCGTTGACTTTCTTTTTCAGCCCTTCCATGGGAGGGATTGTTTATGTTTTACTTCTCCCATCAACAACAGCACCTGTCCAATTATTTGTGATGCAATTTACCAAGTAGACCTCAGATCTAGCCATACCGGGCCAACCTAAACTATATCCTCTCACACAGTCTAATGAATTGTGAAAATTAACATTTAATAAATGATGTGTACAATTATTGCTGTGTAATGTTTATCAGACTAATACACAGTAACTTCAAGAAGACAATACGCTGATTACAAAAACTATCACCACATGCCAAAAAGAACATCGTAATGATGAATGCCTCTGACTTCCCAGTGAGTGATTTATTTGCTTTCTGCTGCATCCCCAGAACAATAATCCAGTGACCGTAATTATCTTGGTCTTGTTTAAACATGATGGCCAACATGGATCATGTTTTTTTAATTATTATTATTTATTGTTTAAACTCAGACATGTTTCTTTCCCTTGTCTGAATGAGTTGTTCTGCCAGGCATTACGTGTACATATGGCATTGTTGTTTTGCCAGCGTGACGAATGATTGTAGCAGTTCTTCATTCTGCGAGGATGTGGGGCGATAGCATCGTTTATTTGAAGTCTTCGCCAGTGCGTCGGCTTGTTCGAGTCTAAAAATGATCCTCTTGGTCGCTGCTAATCATTGTCACTTTACAAGAAAAAGAACGTTGAAGGATAGCATGTGTTAAGTTAAACTCCTCAGTGGCAAACATGAGCTGTCTTCTGGATGGGTTTGTTGAGGTTTTTACTTCTCAGGACAAAATTGCCTATCCTGGACAATGGTACAACCTTCAATGTTCCCTTCACACTCTGTTTTACTCTCTTGAATATTCAGTCCAAGAACATTCATGGAAACCTCTCCCTGCATGAGAACGATCATGAGCACTATTCGTAGCTCTACAATTTGGTTCTATAATCAGCATTCATATACTGTGAGAAATTGCTTGTTAACTTGAGCTGGTTCTATATCCTTAAGTGGTCAGAAATTTCCAAAATACTTTTGTTCTTTTTGTGCTGGGACTTGGTAGATAAAATAAACTCAGTTCGGAACCGGCTCGATAATTTTGGCAAAAATTTACTGGGTTCCAGATCGGCTCGGAACTCAGATAAGTATGCAAATTTATTATTATTGCATACGAGCAAAGGTATTATTATTGCATACTCCCTTCTCGCACCCATTTCCCTTCCTGACTGACGCACTGACACACATACTGGTATTTATTATTTTAGATATTTGTTTTTTCCTTTTTCTTCCATGATCGAGGCCCTTGGAAAAGCGAGAATCAAGCGTATTTAAATCGATTGCATGGGTGGCCTGGATCGCATGGGTGGTCTCAATGTAAATCCAGTGCATGGGCTTAGATTGTGTGGCCTCAATCCAAGCTGCATTGACGGGTACAATAGACCATAGTGCTGCTCGCATTACAATACAACAATGTCTGACACAGGAAATGATTGTGATGAATTAGTTACTTGATAACTTAACCATGAATTGGTGAAATGTTTATTTCAATTCCTTTATCATATATATATATATATAATATATTGGTGCCTTCAGAAAGTATTCACACCCCTCAACCTTTGTCATATTTTGTTGTTGCAGCCTGAATTTAAAATGGATTGGATTTAATTTAATTTTTTGTTTTTTTCTGATCTACACAAAATGCCAAATGACAGTGAAAACACGTTTTTAGAAATTTTTACAAATCCATTAAGAATGAAAACCTGCGATGTTTTGCATCAACAAGTATTTAATCCCCTGAGTCAATACTTTGAAGAAGTGCCTTTGGCAGCGATTACAGCTTCGAGTCTTCTTGGGTATGTCTGTGTCAGCATTGCACATCTGGATTTGGGGATTTTCTCCCATTCTTCCTTGCAAATTTGCTCAAGCTCTGTCGATGTGTCAAATTGGATGAAGAGCGTCGGTGAACAGCAACCTTAAAGTTTTCCACAAATTCTCAATTGGATTCAAGTCTCGCTTTGGCTGGGCCACTCAAGGACTTTCAAGTTCTCGTACTAAAGCCATTCCAGTGTTGCTTTGGCTGTATGCTTGGGGTCATTGTCCTGTGGGAACGTAAATCTTCACCGCAGTCGAAGGTCTTTTGCACTCTGAAGAAGGTTCTCCTCAAGGAATTACCTGTATTTGGTTCCATTCATTGTTCTCTCTATCCTTACAAGTCTCCCAGTTCCTGCCACTGAAAAGCATCCCCATAGCATGATGCAACCGGCACCATGCTTCACAGTAGGGATGGTGTTAGTTGGTTGATGAGCTGTGCTCTGTTTCCACCAGACGTAGCACTTTGCATTCAGGCCAAACAGTTCAATTTTCGTTTCATCAGACACATAATCTTTTTCTTCATGCTCTGAGTCTTTCAAGTGCCTTTTTGCAAACTCCAGGTGTGTCATGTGCCTTTTTCTCAGGAGTCTGGCCACTCTCCTATAAAGCCTAGATTTGTGAAGTACTGCAGAGATTGTTGTCCTTCTGGCAAGTTCTCCCATCTCAGCCAAGGAACTCTAATTCTTTCAGAGTAGTTGGGTTTTTGGTCACTTCCCTGACCAAGGTGCTTCTTGCCCGGTTGCTGAGTTTGGTCAGACGGCCAGCTCTTAGAAGAGTCTGGGTATTTCCATATTCTTTCAATTTCCTAATGATGGAGCTCACCGTGCTCTTGGAACTTTCAACACTCTAGAAAAAATTTTTTTTACCCTTCTCCAGATCTATGCCTCCTCACAATTATATCTTGGAGTTCTACGGACAGTTGCTTGGACTTCCTGGAGTTTCTACTCTGATATGCACTGTCAACTGTGGGACCTTGTATAGAAAGGAGTGTTTCTTTCTAAATCATGTCTAATCAATTGAATCTGCCACAGGTGGACTCTAAACAAGTTGTAGACATCTCAAGGATGATCAAAGGAAATTGGATGCACTTAAGTTCAATTTGGAGTGTCGTAGCAAAGGGGTCGAACACTTATTGATGCAAAACATTTCAGCTTTTCATTTTTAATTAATTTGTAAAAATTTCTAAAAAAGAAAAAAAATTAATTTTGTTATTCCGGTGTATTTTTTGCAGATCGGTGACAAAAAAATTAAATTTAATCCATTTTAAATTCAGGCTCTAACACACAAAATGTGACGAGTCGAAGGGTGTGAATACTTCCTGAATGTACTGTAAAAGGAGCCAAGTTTCTCTATCATTTTCATTATATGAAGACCATTACAAATTGCATCATTGGAAAGCTAATGATCAATTTACTTGGAACAAAAACTCAGTCGTTTAATCACAAACTTGACTGATTTGAAAGGCTCTTTCCAGCATTGAAGAAGTAGTACAAATTAGTTCTTCATCCAAAGGTTTGAACGAAACAATTATTATTATTCTATCAAAGCAGGAACCCTTTAGAGTTTAGAAGGATATGGAGGAAGCAAACAATTATATGCAGTATTATCTCTAAGCAAGAGAAAAATGTGTACAAGTACATGGAGTGAGCGTGACGACAGCCATGACCATGACCAAGTGTTGGAGAAGGTCCTTATTCGTATGTTTTATTTCATTTTACATCATCAGTGACACTCAGTGGGACGTGCAATATGTTTTTGTGAAGTACAACATCCTGTTAAAAAAAAAATTAAACCTGTTGGCTGTACGACGATGAAGTTCATTACAAAAAGAGATTACTGTCGACTCGACATGAAAGTGTCGACAAGACTCGCTTGTTATCTCCGCAGGCCTGCTGCTTGACATTGTTTATCAATTCGATTCATATAAAGTGCAACTCACATTGATTAATCAAACTGAAACGATATCTATACTTAGCCATGCTGTGAGACCCGTGATCATGCCCAACACAGAGCCAGACAGGTAACAGTTAAAGTTCCTGATTACGGTAACGTTTTCCTTTGAAACTTCCAAAGAGAAACAACACGACGATTCGAAGCGCATCCAGTACATGTGCTAATGCGCATTTCTTCCGCACGCACTTGCAAAACACTGCTTGCACTTCATTTCATGTGACAGAAAAATATCCGAGTTATTTTCCGAGTTTACAGCCAAACCCGGCATGATTCTGTTCAGAAGCGCAACTCGCTGTGTTTTAGTCCAGGTACAGCACTCGATATTTCTGATTGCTGCTCAAAACTGAAATGCTACTTGTTAACACTCATCACAGTTTTTGCTTTTTCTGCATTTTTACACATTTGGTATGAACCCTCAACAAACAATTTGTTCCATATCGAATCCTCGGTACACCAGCATTAAATGATGCATGAAACCTGCTGAACTGCTTCAGTCATTCATATATAATCATCGTTCATACGAAGCATTATAGTCTCTTGTTAAGAAAATGTAATAGCAAGGCACTTAAAGGGGACAAAGGTGTTTCACATGTCAGTTGGTGGAGTCCATGAATGCTCCTTAAAGCAGAAGCGATACGTTAAGTATTTGCTATCTTGATTCCATCCATCCATTGGGACCATACTCTGTGCAGGGCGTTGGTGCTGCCTATTAGCAGTCTCCTTGGCTATTGGGTACAATCCTGGACGGGTCTCCACTCCGACACAGGATAGCAACATGCTGGCACTCATTTTGCTGACCTGGGAAGGATGACAGGCAGAGTCAATATTTACTGTAATATCTTATTTCCTGGCTAAAATTCTAAATCCTTGTAAACTATAACACCATTTGTTTTTTGTTTTTTCATGCCATGCAGGCACATAGGACTGCTGAGGTAGTTTAATTGGCAAGGTGTACAGTCCTGGGTGGGTCGCCACTTCGACGCAAGTTATCCCAAATGCTTATTACTTAAGTGCACTGGGTACTCATTTCACCGACCTCAGAAGGAATGACAGGCTGAGTCAACCCTACCTGGTGTTAATTCAACGGCCGACAGGGGCTCAAACTCAGGACCCTTTGGTCCTAAGCCAGCCAGCTTAACCACGAAGCTAACACCGGGCTTCCTTGTAAACTGTAATTGACGCTTGAATAGGTTGGATACATCCACGGCAGGTGACCCCTATTGTGCAGGACCTTTGCAGCTAGTGTGTGTGTGACCAAAGGGTTCACACATACCTTTCCAGAGAAGATGTGGTGTTGGATGAGAGGCACTTGCGAGCTCAACTCTTTCATTAGCACAAGGCAATCCACACTGCACGGTTAAGTCAGTTGTTCCCAAACCAAAAAGGGTTATGGCACGATTCTGCATTCCGACCCTGTGGGCTCAGATGTATGTTTTTCGTGTAATCAGGAGCTTTGGCCTTAGGAACAAAGTATATTTGTTTTGTTTGATTACGTACTTGTGGCCAAAGTACACGTGTTTGGCTTTGTTATAATGATTGGGCTTTATTTATTGATTGACCTTTTCTATAAAAGGTGTTTCTCAACCAACAATCAAGTAGTCCCCAAACAGAACATTTTGGCCACGTGGGGTAGGATTCGTATGTTGCACTGTATTGTTTTGTTTTTGTTGTTTAAATTCTTAATCTTTTTCTGTTTCAAAAAGGAAGTGCTCTCCATAGAAGGCAATTGAATTTGAAATGCATCTGATTTATTATCTTCCCATGGGATGAGCCTAGCATGGCCAAAAAAGGCTTTGAAAGCCTAAATACTTTCGTTCGTAGTATATCAGCTGACACTGCTTTTAGCAGTGTGTGGTTCTGTATCTTCAAACTGAGGCTGGAGGTTACATTGTAACTGTTGCTTGTGTCGACATTCTGTGTAATGCCGTTGTGGTCGAGGTGTTTTCATCTTTGTCTGGGCTGGCAGGATGGCCTGAGTTTGAATCTTGGACCAGCAACAAACTGTCACCCTGGTGTTTCACAGGTGGGGTGATTCCTCGGTGTGTGTGTTGTCCTTCGAATGGACGTTAAATGTCTGTCTTGTCTGCCAGCATGAGTTGGTGGACGTTAAAGATCACATGACCGTTGTTCTTGGAGTAGACCGGGTGAGCAATCACGAATGCTACCGCTGGCACCATAAGCAAATAATAATTTTCTGCCCGAGCCTGGAGTAGCCCCTGTCCCAAGGGAACAAAGTGCAAAAAGGTCAAGCCCCCCAAAGTGGTGAGGGGGTTGCTCGAGGAGGCGGAGTGGGTTGCTCCACCCCTTAGCTGGATTTGTGGTTTAGTAGTAGTGGTCGTATGTAGATACAATATACATGTATATAATTTTTTTCTGCTTCTTCTTCTTCTTCTTCTTCTTCTTCTATTTGTCACATTTAGTGATGGCTGGGAATGCTTGAAGAGAATGGAATCATTCTGGCAAAATTAAAGGCCTTCAAAGCCTGGAAATAACGTGGCAATATTATGCAGTGCATGAGTTTTTGAAACCCATCGACACTTTGTTTGGTGTGGGACTCTGTTTGTTTATTTGATCTGTTATCACAACAATGGTTATTGTACCATGAGCGGATCGGTTGACAGTGGAGAAAGTCTGTTTCAAAACTATTGATCTCGTTGATCACAAGTGTTTTTGCTTCACTTGATAGCCACATCTATTGTGCTAACTGCGGAGTACAGTTTTGACGCACTAACCTGAAGAAGGTGGTTGTAAAGAGCTACAGAGGAACTCACACAGAACGATGAGAAAGTGAACACTCCGGATGCTAATCACCACATTCATCACCCAATCGATGCCAATCATCACGCCTGGAATTTTAAACGTGATTTCATAGAAATTTGTTCGGGCTGGCAAGTGCTTTGTTTGCTTGTTGAATTATTTATTTATTTATTTTTAAAGTATGTTTGCTTACAAAAAATATATTGTTGAATATTAGGGGAAAAAAAATCTTCAATTGTAAGAAGACGGTACATTCTCTAGAGTCTAGATGTAGAGGAATGGTTGAATAATGCACATCATGACCCTCGCTAGAGGAGAGAGGGTATTGCATTTGGGTCTTGTTTGTTTGTTTGTTCTCACAGAACTTTTGTGTTTTTCTCCGCAACCGCTTGACTGATTGAGACGACATTTTCACCAGTGGTGCGACTACTCGTGTAGAATGTTTTTAATGATAATTATGACGTCAGAGGTCTGGTGGTGTGGCTGCCATATTGGAAAAACGGAAAAACTTTGGACTACTGTATCTCTGAAATTGCACCAAGGAAAACATTGAAACTTGGAATGTAGTACTCATGGGGAGTGTGATGTTTTTGAATTATTATTTTTATGACGTCATCGGTGCCCTCATTATGACGTCATAATTGCATCTGTCGAGTGCCCCATCCGATCAGTTTGAAATTTTTTGACGGTCATCTCGGGATAAAATGGTCCACAAAATTTCTTTTTTGATGTCATTGGTCATGTGATTTGGCATTCATATTTTAAATAATAATAAATAAAAAAAACCTTCAAAAATGGTCTTCTCTGAAGTGCCTGAACAAATCGAGGCGAAACTTTATACGTATGACCGCCTGTCTGTGAGGAACAAAAGGTTCACACACATGATGATATAGGTCACATGGTTTGGCAGCCATATTGGATTTACTCGAAAACCTATAAAAAATACACCACTCAAAAGAAGTCCTGGCAAGGATCTGCACTCTCCGATTGCTCTTTTTCATGTTATTGTGAACATTCCGTATTTAAAGATCCACATCATAAACACTTTATCACAGGTGATCTCAGAATAGTGAAAGATAGAAAATTTTGTATATTACTTACAAAAGGACTAAATTATGGAGAAAATTAAAGGATTAACTGGAATAAGGCAACGTAACTTACAATGATGAGGCTGATGGAATGGATGAGAGAACAAATTGATAAACACAAAGTACCAAACACACAAATGGTTTGATGGTTGGAGGAGGTGGAGAGACGTGTACAAAGGAGAATTGTTGAATCGAATTGAAAAGAAAAGTTTGAATCAAGAATCCGAAAATAATTTTAAACAATCTGGAAACGTCATTATTTAAAACAGCTGCAAACACAACATGTTATTGTTCAAAATGACAAAGCTAATAATAATAATATTGCACTTTTATGTAAAACGTTCTACATTCAAACACTTTTGGAAGAATTGGGCTTACAAACTGGACTTTCAAAGACCAAAAAAATGAGTAACGACAATAAAATGGACTTGATAAAACACCAAACTCAGAAGTCACTATCACTCAGAAGATAGAAGACTGTTGGTTCCAGATAAACACCATAAATTACCATTCATTTACTGGATCACAAAAACACCTCTCGTAAGATGAGGTTCATCATCACTTGTAGAGAATGCAGTTTGAAACCAGTGTCAGGTAGGACTTACAGGGGTGATGAAACTAATTTATAAATGCTTAAAAAATTACCACGAAAAGGTGAGGTTTTATTCTGGTTTAAGAAATTCTGGCTCATTGATAACACTGGGCAACAAAAATAAAAAATAATTTGTCTGCTAATAAGGGAAATACAGGTGGTCTTTGCTAAATATGGGCCGCTGATTTCAAATATGTCATCAGAATTTAGCCAGCACGTCAGGTTTTCATTAATACATGTACATGTATTAATGATACCCAGCACGCTATATTAGATACTTTATGATTGCAGATCGCCACAATGTACATCTAATTCCGATGCTCAGTAATTACTTTCACGTCATAGCATCGTCGGTTGTCATCGTTTTCATCTGCAGCAGCTTCTGGTGGAACTGGCACAGGAGAATCGAAGTCATGGGGGACCGGCTTCAGTGCACACTTGCAATCTGGATGTCCAATTTTTGACTTATTTTTTGTTGAGAAACCAGCAATATTTGTCAAACAGAAGTAGCAGTCAGAGTGCTGATTCCTTGGCTCATGCCATATCATTGGCACAGCAAAAGGCATTCCCTTCCTTTTGCCACTCAACCACTGCATAAGCTCTGAGTTGCACTCAGTGCAGCAACACATGAGGTGCCCAGCTCTTGTCTTGGTCTTTACGTTTAAAATAATACTTGGAAGCCGATTTCACCCTTTTGGTAAGGTTTTTGCGCTGGCTACGTGTAGTGTATTTCCCACAGATGTAACAAAAGTTATCAGGGTGATTCACACAGCCTCACTTATTCATGATGCCTGCAGTCACATATACCTCACCTGAAAATATACAGAAAAATATATAAGGTTATAACTTCAAAATATATAGATACGATTAGCATGGTATGAATTTAAAACTTGATGCATTCTTAAAATATATACCTTGCATTTAAACATTTTAGTAGAAAGTCGAGTCCTCTCAGCTTGGAAGCAGCACGCAAAATTGTAACGCCGCGTGGAAAATTTTACTTAAAAACTCATAGCTTGGTCAGTTTTCATCCATTTTTAATAATTAAAAGTGCATTCTAAAGCTTTTCTTTTAATGAGAAATAATAATTCACAACAATTGTATTGCTATAATTTAAACCAAAAAAATAAAAATGTATGATCACTCAAAATCACCCACCAGGGCAAGCAACTGTAATTGGACCACATGGACAGAGACGTGACAGAAGTAAATAGACACCATGCTTTTTAAAGAATTTATTTATTTAACATTTGAAGAACGTTTGATCCATTTTTTAGCTCGCCTGTTCGAAGAACAGAGGGCTATAGCGATACCCCCGGCGTCAGCGTCAGCGTGAAAATGTTAAAGTTTTTGGTGCAAGTTATTTTTTTCCTTTCTAATGTTTTTATCTACACTATTTTTTATACGCCCGATATATATATCGGGGCGTATTATGTGATACCGGTCGTCCGTCCGTCCGTCTGTCTGTCTCTGTCTGTCTGTCTGTCTGTCTCCGTCCGTCCGTTCCTGTCTGCACTCTAACTCCCAAAGTTTTCAACTTTCACGGTTCATATTTGGTACATAGGTACAGACTGTGGAGATGGTGTCGTGACATACGTTCATCATCTAAATGTTGCCATGGCAACCAGGATGCTGTTTTCCATGTAGTAGCACAATTCTATATATACCTTCTTGTTCGGGCGTATATTGTGCTCACTTGCGCTCTTGTTACTGATTACAACATACAAATACATATATTGCTTTAAAATTATTTGATCAGCTCACCATGCTTTATAAAAAAATATTAATTATTCGACGAGTCTTTTAAAAACGATAAATGTATAAAGAGGCGAGCATTGGGTGGCTTTGACACCAACTCTGGTAATACATACACTAGTGTTTGGTAGATTTGCCATTTGCAGATTTCAACCCTTTTACTCTTTCAGACATGGAACTCACGAGTTCTGAAATTTTCTCTTGTGGGATTACAGTCCAGGCTTCATGCAAACGGGTTAGCAATTCTACCCGTGATGTTGGTTTCTTGGAATTTTTCAGCACAGCTCGATCCAATATGGCCCAGAGGTTTTCAATGGGATTCATGTCAGGAGACTGACTTGGCCATGGAAGTCACTTGATCCCATTTCTGTGCTGCCATTCTTTGGTCTTTTTTTGCAGTGTTTCATGGAGCTCCATCTTCCATGAACAGTGTTGTTTTGACCATCTGGCCAGTGGAGAAGACAGGGAGAAGTCCATCCTCAAGGATAGAAATGTATATCGGAGAGTTGATGTTGCCAACACACTCCACAAGCTCTTACCGACCAGCGTTCCAGATTGCTCCCCACACCATCACTGAAAAACCACAGTGTTTGACAGTTGGCTGCAATCGGTTCAAATAAAACTCTTGACTGTGAAGTCTCCAGACAATACGTGTCCACTGCCAGAAAATTGAACAAATTGGGACTCATCTGAAAAAAATGACAGTTAGCCAACAGACCCTTGGAGTTTTGGCAATCTCGTCAGCCCACTTCTTTCTCCTTTGAATGCTGGATTTTCAAAGAAGAGGGTTTCTCCTTGCTGCTCTCCCATAGTAGACCAATTGATGAAGGTACCACACAGCAGTTCTTGAGCTAACCTGGACCTCCTCTGCCACATCTGCTGCCTTGCAATTGGGAGTTTTCTCAATGGACCGCTTGACAGCTCGAAGACACCTTTCTGAGGTCCCAGATCGACCAGAATGAGAAGCTCTGGATTCCTTGCCTTTGTTGGTGAATTGCACAATCATTCGATTGACCATAGAAAGCGGAATGCCAAGGTTCTGAGCTCTCTGACACTGGCTGACTTAACCTTACAAATGGCCAATAAATTGTCCTCTTTTAAAATCAGAAAGTGTATGTGCTCCCTGGGTTAGAGGCATAGTTAATTGTTGTACAAGACCCAAGAACTCGTTTCTTCAAAGAAATACTCGAATATTATTTTCAAATCACTGAGTAAAACTGTTATACAGATGAAATTTAAGGTGTCTATTTACTTCTGTCATGTCTCTGTATAACTCAAAATCCTAACGTGCTGAGAAAATTCTGACTTCAGATTCAGAATCGGCATATTCATTTTAGTCTCAAACGTATGTCTCCATCCCAGTAGAGAAATCTTTGTTGTCAATTGTAATTCCAAACCTGTAATTGATAGTATCCACAACATTAATAATTAGAAGGGCACTCTGTAGAGCTCTTACCTCTGCCATGTAATGCCTGATCCATGAGAACATATCGGGCACAATACATTTTTGAAATATCATGCTATACAGTACTGTATCATTTTTGGCCCTATCTCTCGATGGCGAAGAATCACTTAAAAAATTAAATAATTCTCATATCCAGATCTGGATCCGGATCTTCACCAAAATCGAATCGATTTGCCCTCGTCACACACCCAACCTGTCCACAAAGTTTCGTCTGAATATTTTTGCAACTTTTTGAAATATTGTGCTATATATCGTTTTTGGCCTACATATCGTGCTATATATATATATATATATATATATATATATATATATATATATATATATATATATATATATATAGAAGAACACACATTCGTGACTTACCTGTATTCAACGCTAATTATTTTTTTTTGTTACTTTGACTTGATTAATCAAGATTGAAGTGAAGACATGGGCAAACGAAAATGTACGCCGTCAAAAACCTGGCTGGAAGTCAAAGCAAAGTGGTGTATTGGGTACACGTCTGCTCTTAGGCTGGCAGTTTAAATTCCCATTCCAGTTTTTGATAAATTTATTTTGACCTTCCCTTCCAGCTCTAACTGATAATTTAAAATCAAATAATTTGTGATGAGTTTCTTTTTATTCATATTTAAAATACCCCCCCAACGAACATCAATCCTGCAAGAATTTTCCCATCTTCATAAATAGGAAGGCCAAAATGGTTTTAAAATGAGTAAGAAAGAAAGCCTGAAAAGGCAAAAAAAGAATGGTTTGCAAAAGAATCCATTGAACAAAGGGCAAGGAGACCAACAAATATCACATCAACCACAAAACTCGACAGCAGAATCAAGTGATTTGAGAGAACGGCTTGAGGGTAACGTCACAACCCAATCCATCATCACCCCCACTAACCTCATCCACCATTTTCCCCCTTCCCTCACTACCGGAGAAAGCAGGCATGGTCAAAGATGCCTATGCTTTTGTAGCGACGTTGTGGTGAGGTGTGCCAAGTGCCCCGATCCATGCTCGTTCTCGTAATAATAATAATAATAAACATTTCAGGTCGATTGGATGAAAATTTATTATTGTCATGCTATCCTTTGACCTTTTGACTTTTTCACCAAATTATTAATTCGGCTTCTCCATATTTTCATAATAAAGCTTTGTTAAAAATTTGTTGACAAAAGCTCAAATGGTTTAAAAAAAAAAAAAAGTTAAGGCACAGGCACGCACATAGACGTGATTGCAAAATCCTGTCTCCCTTTGAATTTCTAAATTCTTTGACTATTATTTTAATGCGTCATAGTTCATATGCTTTTCAGGAATTTGGAATTCATTGCTTAAAACATCTGTGCAATTATCTAAATATTTAAATTTGCTCTGAAAATGTTAGGCCTTGAAATACCCTCAAATTTGAGACTGGTCATGGTGTTTGAACCCTACTTCAGAGAACTGTTTATTCTGACCGAAGGCATTGCTATGGTTTTTTTAAACTGTACATAATTCCTTACATATAATATATATAATATATGTATATATATATATATATATATATATGCTCGTCTCTGAGCCAAGCAGGAAATCTCACTGTTGCACATTTTCACTCATTCAATAGTCATTGGAATGTATGTATTTGTACTGGCAAGAGGACTCCACTTCATCCCGAAAATGATGCATTAATTAAACTTCCAAGATACTGAGCTTATCGTGTTGCCTTTCAATCTTTAGCCACCAATGATATTCACAAACGCAATCATTAAACGGGCTTTTCTCATTAACAAGATATGAAATTTTCACCATTGGAAGTTTTATTTATTCATTATTTATTCCACCCCCACCAAGCATGAAGGTGAAGTGTTTTCCGTTTCATTCATGTAAATAAGTGGATTGCACATTTCAAACGATTAATGAAACCGATAAAGTTGCTCTAAAATGATAACTTTGTATTGGTCCGAAGCACGAGCATTGCTGGAGATTCCAAAGTTGACTTTGGTGGGTTTATTTATTTATTTATCCTGTGGACACTTTTTGGAAAAAATTGAGGGTTTGGGGGGTGGTGGATTGAAATTGGTTCTGTGTGTGCCTGTCTTTCCGTTCGTCATCTCCTAACCCATTAGGCAGAAAGTCACCAAACTTCATAGTTATGAATGATCACCACATGGCAAGAAAGTGCAAATGCAGTGTTTTTTTCTTCTTTTTTTTGGCCCTGCCTCCTGAGATGAGGTCAAGAGGTCAAATACCCCCCCCCCCAAAAAAAAATCCAATTTTGGCATATTTTAAAATTTATTTTAATGAAACGTATATGCAATCAACAATGGGGAACGGATGAAATATGTAAATTTTGGGGGATTTGATCTACGGTTTACGTTGCAGTCGGTGGGGACCTGACGTCAAATGGGTCAAAGCAGAAGATTTCTTTTAACTCAAAATTTGATATTGGGTCATTCCTGGTATAACCTTTTGGCATCTTTAACTTTATTTTTGGTGGGAAGCATGGGCATTTCTGATGGTGTGCCATCTACTTCGCTGTAGTTTTTTTGTTTTTTTTAACCTAACTCGCTAGTAAAGCATGAGTCACATTTGCTCTACGGCTAGGATACGGCGGCCGTACCCCCCCCCCCCCCGAATTGACAGAAACGTGCAGTGGCCGCAGAGTTTCTGAGGTGGCCTCAGGGTGGGCCTACGCCGTATGGCTATCTTGTACAGGCCGTAGGGGTCTCCGTGGAATTAGAGCGCGGAGTTTAACTTTTTCATTCTCGGTTGGCCGTAGCAATTCGACAAGCCGTAGCAATTCGACAAGCCGTAGCCATGACGTAGATGTGTTCCACGTCGACCGTACGTAGGGCGTACGGTGGGCTTGCATTATTCGTGCGGCTGCCGCAGGCTCTTATCAATGAAAAATGAATTTTGCCAACCCCCAAAAAATTACGGCTGCCACACTATTTCAACAGTCGCCGTAGGGTAGTCCTAAGGCGTCCCTGTGTTCAACGTACGGTGGCCTTGCGGTCTGTGTGACTACTGCGGGCAACGCAGGTCGACGCACGGTTCCCCTACGCCCGCCGTGCGTCCTTCGTACGGCCTCCGTGGCAGTCTTGCGTACCGGGACCGATGGCGTCCACCTGTGCGCTCGCTAGAGATCGGAGTATAGGTGTTTGCCACCAGTGTTGGGCACAAAAGCGATAATCCGATAACAGATATTTATCGAAGTTTACTTTTTTATCGGAAGTTAACTTCCGTTTATCGTTATCAGACCAGTTAACTTCCAATAACTCGATTTTTTTAGTCCCATAATGTCCGTTAATTTTTTGTCTGATAACATTTTTATCGTTTCTGGGTCGCATTTCGCCGAACTAATTAATAATCAATGAGGAGAAAAATGTACATGATTATAGATTACTTGTTTTACAAGATAATGCTGAATCAGGCCGCCGCATGAAGAAAACTGGAAGAAGAAGAGGAGGAGGAGGAGGAAGAAGAAGAAGCCTTGCAATGGCAACTTCCTCAGCCATGCGGCTGCTCGGCTCTTTAGGTACTGGGGTCGGTCAAGGTTGGGAAACCCGAAAAATAAAAACATATGTGACTGCTACATTGTGTGACCGTGGAAATACTGCGGCCGCCCTATAATTGCTAGTGGCCGTAGATTTTTTTTAGACCCGACGGCCGCCGAGCCAAATGTGACTGAAGCATAAGCAAGCAGTGCTTGACTCCATAATAGCCAGCCTTTCACAATGGCCGATTAATTCCTGCTCCCCACCCTCCCCTTATTATTGGCTTCGCCAGCGAGCTCTGGCAATTTTTGTGTTTTCCCCAAAATTGTTGCCAGCTGGCTTACGATTGATTTTAAATAAATATGTTGGTCAGTGTGACATCACCAACTCGTAGGGCATGAGGGCGTGGGTTTTAAGGGTGTGTTTATGCAATGATGCGAGACGAGGTTCAATTTGAGCAAATGAATTTTATGAACCCCTAAATGTGTGATTGTTGCTCAAATTATGAAGTTGTTTTGAAGCTAACAAATTCATTTCCTTCCATAAATACGGATTAGAGCACATGTGAATTTTTATTTTATTTTGTAAAACTGGAGAAATTATTTTGTACCATTTGTAATGTTCTCAGTCGGTGCTGCACAATCTATTTGCTCCATTTGAAAAGAATAGTGTTGTTTCTGCTGACAAAATAAATTAAGACAAAATATACAGTCATGCGCCACTTAACGACGGGGATACGTTCTGAGAAATGCGTCGTTCAGCGATTTCGTCATTGTGCGAACATCATAGAGTACTTACACAAACCTCGATGGTATAGCCTATTGCTCCAAGGCTACAAACCTGTACAGCATGTTCTGTACTTGATACTGGAGGCAATTGTAACACAATGGTAAGTATTTGTGTATCTCAACATATCTAAATATAGAAAAGGTACAGTAAAAATACGGTATAAAAGATGAAAAAATGGTACATCTGTTCGAGCTTGGCACTTACCATGAATGGAGTTTGCAGGACTGGAAGTTGCTCTGGGTGAGTCAGTGAGTGAGTGGTGAGTGAATGTGAAGGCCTAGGACATTACTGTACACTGTCGATTTTATAAACGCTGTACACTTAGGCTACACTAAATTTAGAAAAAAAAATTAT
>CM068960.1:9087098-9098186 GCA_035128595.1 Eptatretus atami
CTGAGCGAACAAAAGGTTACACACATGATGATATAGGTCACATGGTTATGGCAGCTATATTGGATTTACTCGAAACCTATAAAAAATACACCACTCAAAAGACAGTCCTGGCAGGATCTGCACTCTCCGGTTGCCTCTTTTCATGTTATTGTGAAATTCCCTATTATAAAGATCCACTCATAAACACTGTTATCCAGGTGATCTTCAGAATAGTGAAATATAGAAAAATTTGTATATTACTTACCAAAAGGACTAAAATATTATGGAGAAATTATTAAAGGATTAACTGATAAGGCAACGTAACTTACAATGATGAGGCTGATGGAATGGATGAGAGAACAATTTGATAAACACAAAGTACCAAAACACACAAATGGTTTTGGTGGTTGAGGAGGTGGAGAGACGTGTACAAAGGAGAATTGTGAATCAATTTGAAGAAAAGTCTTCGCTCAAGAATCCGAAAATATTTAAACAATCTGGGGAAACGTCATTATTTAAAACAGCTGCAAACACAACATGTTATTGCTTCAAAATGACCAAATGCTAATAATAATAATATTGCCTTTTAGTAAACGTTTCTACATTCAAAGCACTTTTTGGAAGGAATGGGCGCTTACAAAACTGGACTTTCAAAGACCAAAAAAAATGAAGTAACGACAATAAAATGGACTTGATAAAAACCCCAAACTCAGAAGTCATCACTCAGACAGATAGAAGAACTGTTGGTTCCGATAAAACCATAATTACCATTCATTTACTGGATCACAAACCACCTCTCGTAAATGAGGTTCATCAATCACTTGTAGAGAATGCAGTTGTGAAACCAGTGTCAGGTAGGACTTACAGGGGTGATGAAATAATTTATAAATGCTTTAAAAAATTACACTTAAATGTGAGGTTTTTTCTGTTTAAGAAATTCTGGCTCATTGATACACTGGGCAACAAAATAAAAAATAATTTGATCTGCCTTTAAGGAAAACAGGTGGCTTTGCTAAATAGGGCGACGCTGATTTCAATATGTCATCAGGAATTTAGCAGCACACGTCAGGTTTTCATTAATACATGTACATGTATTAATGATACCAGCACGCTATATTATATACTTTATGATTGCAGATCGCCACAATGTAATCTTAATTTCGATGCTCAGTACTTATTTTCACGTCATAGCATCGCGGTTGTCAATCATTTTCATCTTTGCAGCAGCTTCTGGTGACTGCACAGGAGAAATCGAAGTCATTGGGGACCGGCTTCAGTGCACACTTGCAATCTGGATGTCCAATTTTTGACTTTTTTTTGTGGAACCAGCCATATTGTCAAACAGGAAAGTAGCATCAGAGTTGCTGATTCCTGGCATGCCATATCATTGGCACAGCAAAAGGCATTCCCTTCCTTTTGCCACTCAACCACTGCTAAAGCTCTGAGTTGCACTCTATTGCCAGCACAACATGAGGGTGCCCAGCTCTTGTCTTGGTCTTTACGTTTAAATAATACTTGGAAGCCGATTTCACCTTTTGGTTAGGTTTTTGCCGCTGGCTGGTGTAGTTATTCCCAGAGTTTAACAAAAGTTATCAGGGGATCACACAGCCTCACTTATTCCTGATGCCTGCAGTCACATTATACCTCACTGAAAATATACAGAAAAATATATAAGGTTATACTTCAAAATATATAGATACGATTAGCATGGTATGAATTAAAACTTGATGCATTCTTAAAATATTATACCTTGCATTTAAACATTTTGTAGGAAAGTCGAGTCCTCTCAGCTTGAAGCAACGCAAAATTGTAACGCCGCGTGGAAAATTTACTTAAATAAACTCATAGCTTGGTCATGTTTTCATCCATTTTTAATAATTAAAAGTGCATTCTAAAGCTTTTCTTTAATGAGAAATAAAATTCACAACAATTGTATGCTATAATTTAACCAAAAAATAAAAATGTATGAATCACTCAAATCCACCCACCAGGCAAGCAACTGTAATTGGACCACATGGACGAGACGTGACAGAAGTAGAATAGCACATGCTTTTTTAAGAATTTATTTATTTCACATTTGAAGACGTTTGATCCATTTTGAGCTCGCCTGTTCGAAGAACAGAGGGTATGCGATACCCCCGGCGTCAGCGTCAGCGTGGAAAATGTTAATTTTTGGTGCAAGTTATTTTATTCCTTCTAATGTTTTTATCTACCACTATTTTTATACGCCATTATATATATCGGGGCGTATTATGTGATACCGGTTTCGTCCGTCCGTCCGTCTGTCTGTCCTGTCTGTCTGTCTGTCTGTCTCCGTCCGTCCGTCCTGTCTGACTCTAACTCCAAAGTTTTCAACTTCACGTTTCCATATTTGCTACATAGGTACCGACTGTTGGGAGATGGGTGCGTGACATACGTCTCACTCTAAAGTGGTGCCATGGCAAACCAGATGCTGTTTTCCATGTAGATAGCACAATTCTATATATACCTTCTTGTATCGGGCGGTATATTGTGCTCACTTGCGCTCTTTAGTACTGATTACAACATACAAATACATAATGCTTTAAAATTATTTGGATACAGATTCACTGCAATGCTTTATAAAAATATTAATTATTCGACGAGGTCTTTTAAAAACGATAATTGTATAAAGAGGCGAGCATGGGGCTTTGACACCAACTCTGGTAATCATCACTTAGTGTTTGTTAAGATTTGCCATTTGCAGATTTCAACCCTTTTACTCTTTTCAGAACATGGAACTCACGAGTTCTGAATTTTCTCTTGTGGGATACCAAGTTCCAGGCTTATGCAAACGGGTTATCAATTTTCATTACCCGTTATGTTGGTTTCTGGAATTTTCAGCACACTCATCAAATTGGCCAGGGTTTTCAATGGGATTCATGTCGGAGACTGGACTTGGCCATGGAAGTCCACTGATCCCTTTTTCGTGTGCTGCCATTCTTTTGGTCTTTTTTTGGCGAGTGTTCATGGAGCTCATGCTCCATGAACAGGTGTGTTTTGACCATCTGGCAGTGGAGAGAACAGGGAGAAGTCCATCCTTCAAGGGGATAGAAATGTATATCGGAGAGTTGATGTTGCCACACACTCACAACTCTTACCGACCCAGCGTTCCAGATTGCTCCCCACACCATCACTGAAAAACCACAGTGTTTGACAGTTGGCTTGCAAGCGGCTTCAAATAAAACTCTTGACTGTTGAAGTCTCCGACAATACGTGTCCACTGCCAGAAAATTGAACAAATGGGACTCATCTTGAAAAAAATGGACAGTTAGCCAACAGACCCTTGGATGGCAATCTCGTCAGCCCACTTCTTCTCCTTTGGAATGCTGGATCCAAAAGAGAGAGGGTTTCTCTTTGCTGCTCTCCCATAGATAGACCAATTGATGAAGGTACCACTCACAGCAGTCTGAGCTAACCTGGACCTCCTCTGCACATCTGCTGCCTTGCAATGGGAGGTTTCTCAATGGACCGCTTGACAGCCGAAGACCACCTTTCTGAGGTCCGATCGACCAGAATGAGAAGCTCTGATTCCTTGCATTTGTTGGTGAATTGCACAATCATTCGATTGACCATAGAAAGCGGAATGCCAAGGTTTCTTGAGCTCTCTGACACTGCTGACTTAACCTTACAAAATGGCCAATAAATTGTCCTTCTTTTAAAATCAGAGTGTAATTGTTTGCCCTTTCCCTGGGGGTTTAAGGGGAAGGGCCATCAGTTAATTGTTGTACAAGACCCAAGAACTCTTGCTTTCAAAGAAATACTCGATTTATTTTCAAAATCCACTGAGTAAAACTGCATATACAGATGAAATTAAGGTGTCTATTTACTTCTGTCATGTCTCTGTATAACTCAAAAAATCCTAAGGCTGAGAAATTACTGACTTTCAATTCAGAATCGCATACTCAATTTTAGTTCTCAAACGTATGTCTTCATCCCAGTAGAGAAATCTTTTGTTGTCAATTGTAATTCCAAACTGTAATTGATAGTATCCACAACTTAATAATTAGAAGGGCACTCTGTAGAGCTCTTACCTCTGCCATGTAATGCCTGATCCATGAGACAATCGGGCACAATACAGTTTTGAAATATCATGCTATACAGTACTGTATCAATATATATATGGCCCTATCTCTCGATGGCGAAGAATCACTAAAAAAATTAATAATTCTCATTCCAGATCTGATCCGGATCTTCACCAAAATCGAATCATTGCCCCGTCACACACCAACCTGTCCACAAAGTTTCGTCTGATATTTTGCAACTTTTTGAAATATTGTGCCTATATGATCGTTTTTTGGCCTACATATCGTGCTTATATATATATTATATATATATTATATATATATATATATTTATATATATATATATATATAGAATACACACATTCTGACTTCCTGTATTCAACGTTAATTATTTTTTTTTGTGACTTTGACTTGATTAATCAAGATTGAAGTGAAGACTGGCAAACGAAATGTACGCCGTCAAAAACCTGGCTGGAAGTCAAAGCAAAGTGGTTTATTGGGTAACGTTCTGCTCTTAGGCTGGCAGTTTAAATTCCCATTCCAGTTTTTGATTAAATTTATTTGGACCTTCCCTTCCATGCCTCTAACTGATAATTTAAAATCAAATAATTGTGATGAGTTTCTTTTTTATTCATATTTAAAATAACCCCCCCAACAACATTCCAATCTGCAAGAATTTTCCCATCTTCATAAATTAGGAAGGCCAAAATGGTTTTAAATGATAGAAAGAAAGCCTGAAAAGGCAAAAAAAGAATGGGGTTTTGCAAAAGAATCCATTTGAACAAAGGGCAAGGAGACCAACAAATATCACATCAACCACAAACTCGACAGCAGAATCAAAGTGCTTGAGGAGAACGCTTGAGGGTTAACGTTCACAAACCCAATCCATCATTCACCCCACTAACTCATTCCACCATTTTCCCCCTCCCTCCACTACGGAGAAGCAGGCATGGTCCAAAGATTGCCTATGCTTTTGAGCGACGTTTGTGGTGAGGTGTGCCAAGTGCCCTATCCCATGCTCGTTCTCGTAATAATAATAATAATAAACATTTCAGGTCGATTGTCGATGAAATTATATTATTGCATGCTATCCTTTGACCTTTTTGATTTTTCACAAATTATTTAATTTCGGCTTCTCCATATTTTCATTTTTATAAAGCTTTTGTTAAAAATTTGTTGACAAAAGCTCAAATGGTTTTAAAAAAAAAAAAGTTAAGCCCAGGCGCACAGGCACGCACGATAGACGTGAATGCAAAAATTCCTGTCTCCCTTTGAATTTAAATTCTTTGACTATTTTTTAATGCGTCATAAGTTCATATGCTTTTCAGGAATTTGGAGAATTCATTGCTTAAAACATTGTTCAATTATCTAAATATTTAAAATTTGCTCTGAAATGTTAGGCCTTGAAATACCCTCAAATTTGAGACTGGCATGGTGTTTTGAACCCTACTCAGAGAACTGTTTATCTGACCCGAGGCATTGCTAATGGTTTTTTTTAAACTGTACATAATTCCTTACATATAAATATATATAATATATGTATATATATTATATATAATATATATGCTCGTCTTGAGCCAAGAGGAAATCTCACTGTTGCACATTTCACTCTTTCAATAGTCATTGGAATGTATTGTATTTGTCACTGGCAAAGGAGACTCCCTTATCCCGAAAATGATGCATTAATTAACTTTCAAGATACTGAGCTTATCGTGTTGCCTATTTTCAATTTTAGCCACCAATGATTTTCACAACGCAATCATTAACGGGCTTTTTCTCATACAAGATATGATTTTCCCAATTGGAAGTTTTTATTTATTCATTATTTATTCCACCTCCCACCAAGCATGAAGGTGAAGTGTTTTCCGTTTCATTCATGTAAATAAGTGGATTGACATTTAAACGATTAATGGAAACCGTAAAGTTGCCTCTAAATTGATAAACTTTGTAATTGGTCCGAAGGCACGAGCATTGCGGAGATTCCAAAGTTGCTTGGTGGGTTTATTTATTTATTTATCCTGTGGGCCACTTTGAAAAAATTGAGGCGTTTGGGGGTGGTGGATTGAAATTGGTTCTGTGTGTGCCTGTCTTTATCCGTTCGTTCCATCTCCTAACCCATTAGGCAGGGGAGATAAGTCACCAATCCATAGTTATGAATGAATCACCACATGGCAAGGAATGCAATGCAGTGTTTTTTTTCTTCTTTTTTTTTGGCCCTGGCTCCTGAGATGAGGTCAATGAGGTCAAATACCCCCCCCCCCCCCCAAAAAAAAATCCAATTCTTGCATATTTTAAAAATTTATTTTAATGATTTATGCCAATCAACATGTGGGGAACGGTATGAAATATGTAAATTTTGGGGGGATTTGATCTACGGTTTACGTTGCAAGTCGGTGGGGACTGACGTTCAAAGTGGTCAAGCAGAAGATCTTTTAACTTCAAAATTTTTGATATTGGGTCATTCCTGTATAACCTTTTGGATTCTTTTACTTTCTTTTTGGTGGGAAGCAATGGGATTTCTGATGGATGTGCCATCTTACTTCGCTGTCAGTTTTTTGTTTATTTTAACTAACTCGCTAGATAAAGCATGCACATTGCTCTACGGCATAGGATTACGGGGCCGTACCCCCCCCCCCCGAATTGACAGAAACGTGCAGTGGGCCGCATAGTTTTGAGGGTGGCCTCAGGGTGTGGCCCTACGCGTATGCTATTCTTGTACAGGCCGTAGGGGGTCTCCGTGGAATTAGAGCGCGCGGAGTTTAACTTTTTCATTTCTCGGTTGAGCCGTAGCAATTCGACAAGCCGTAGCAATATCAGAACAAGCCGTAGCCATGACGTAGAGTGTGTTCCACGATCGGACCGTACGATAGGGTTACGGTGGGCTTGCATTATTCGTGCGGCTGCGCAGGCTTCTTATCAATGAAAATGAATTTTGCCAACCCCCAAAAATTACGGCTGGCCACACTATTTTCAACAGTCGCCGAGGGTAGTCCTAAGGCGTCCCTGTGTTCAACGTATACGGTGGCCTATGCGGCCTGTGTGACTAGCCTGCGCGGAACGCAGGTCGACGCACGGTTCCCCTACGGCCGCGCCGTGCGTCCTTCGTACGGCCTCCGTGGACAGTCTCTGCGATCGGACCGTGCGTCCACCGTGCGCTACCGCTAGAATCGGAGTATAGGTGTTTGCCACCAGTGTTGGGCACAAAAGCGTAATCCGATAACAGATATTTATCGAAGTTTACTTGTTTTATCGCGAAGTTAACTTCCGTTTATCGTTATCAGACCAGCTAACCTTCCAATAACTCGATTTTTAAGTCCCATAATGTCCCACGTTAATTTTTTGTCTGATAACATTTTTATCGTTCTTCTGGGGTCGGCATTCGCCCGATACTAAAATTAATAATCAATAGAGGAGAAAAATGTAACATGATTATAGTTATTGTTTTACAAGATATTGCTGAAAATCAGGCCGCCGCATGAAGAAAACTGGAAGAAGAAGAGGAGGGAGGAGGAGGAAGAAGGAAGAAGCTTGCAAATTGGCAACTCCTCAGCCATGCGGCTGCTCGGCTCTTTAGTACTGCGGGTCGGTCACGGTGGGAAACCCGAAACATAAAAACATATGTGACCTTGCCTACATGTGTGTGACCTGTGGAAATACTGCGGGCCGCCCTATAATTGCTAGTGGCCGTAGATTTTTTTTAGACCTGACGGCCGCGAGCCAAATGTGACTGAACGCATAAGCAAGCAGTGCTTGACTCCATAATAGCCAGGCCTTTCACAATGGCCCGATCTAATTCCTGCTCCCCACCCTCCCCTTATTATTGGCTCTCGCCAGTGAGCTCTGGCAAGTTTTGTGTTTTCCCCAAAATTGTTGCCAGCTGGACTTACGATTGATTTTAAATAAATATGGTGGTCAGTGTACATCACCAACTCGTAGGGCATGAGGGCATGGGTTTTAAGGTGTGTTTATTGCAATGATGCGAGACGAGGTTCCAATTTGAGCCAAATGATTTTATGAATCCTAATGTTGTGATTGTTGCTCAATATGAGTTGTTTGAGCTAACAAATTCATTCTTCATAAATACGGATTAGAGCACATGTGAATTTTTATTTATTTTTGTAAAACTGGAGAGAAATTATTTTGTACCATTTGTATGTTCTCAGTTCGGTGACTGCACAATACTATTTCTCCATTTGAAAAGAATAGTGTTGTTCTGCCTGTGACAAAAATAAATTAAGACAAATTACGCATGCGCTTAACGACGGTTGGGATACGTTCTGAGAAATGCGTCGTCACGATTTCGTTCATTGTTGCGGAACATCATAGAGCTACTTAACACAAACCCTCGATGGTATAGCCTATTCGCTCCAAGGGCTACAAACCTGTACACGATGTTCTGTACTTTGATACTGGAGGGCAATTGTACACAAAGGTAAGTATTTGGTATCCAACATATCTAAATATAGAAAATGGTTCCAGTAAAAATACGGTATTAAAAGATTGAAAAAATGGTACATCTTGTTCGACGCTTGGCACTTACCATGATGGAGTTCTGCGGACTGGAAAGTTTGCTCTGGGTGAGTCGTGAGTGAGTGGTGAGTGAATGTGAAGGCATAGGACATTACTGTACACTGTCGATTATTATAAACGCGTGTACACTTAGGCTTACACTAATTTAGAAAAAAAAAATTATTTTCTTCAATAATAAATTAAACCTTGGCTTTACTGTAATTTTTTTTTTTTTTTATTTACATTAAACTTTTTTTTTATTTTTGTACTTTTGTAATAACCCTAACCCTAAAACACAAAGGGCATTGTACAGCTGTGCAAAAATATGTTTTTCTTTTTTACTTTTTATACTTTTTTTTAAAACTAAGAGACAAACACATTAGCCTAGGCCTATACAGGGTCAGGTCACATATCACTGTCTTCCACCTCCACATTGTTCTCCCACTGTCCCACTGTTCCCAATCCAAGATAGATGGAAGACTCGTTAGTTTTCTCTTTGTGATGTTCATGACGGCCATATGTGTTGTTAAGCGGCTGCTTGACAATCTCCTCTCGCATCGATTATAGAAAGGTGAATAAAATATTTTGGATTTAATATAATGCATCATTGCATCAATGTTATTAAGTTACAAATGAAGAAGAGCACCTGTCCAGTGTGTGGATATTTATGTTTCGAAAACGGCTGCGAATGTTCGCACATTAAAAAAGCTGTTACTAATAAATTAATTTGTGTTTTCATTTCGACTGTAACGACCATTTTATTCACGGAATTATTTAAATTAAATGGTATTAGTTGCTCGAAGGTATTAAACGTGGCCAAAAAACGGTGTCAATTAGGGCGAAAAATAGTGGTTGTTTTAGGGATGTTCGTCACATTGGGTCAGTTGAACGCCCGATTTCTTTGAATCCAATAGCGCGACCTCGCATTTTTACACGAGACATTTTAATGAACCTCAACGATCGGTTATAGGGGCCACACTTGTAGTCTTGTTTTATTATCATCATATGAAGTATTGCTTACTGCACATAATTGCTGTTTGCTGTATTGTACTTTTATACGACTGGCCAGCGCCGACGGCTACAACATCACTAGCGATAGGATTTTTCAGCTCTAGTCGCAAGCCAAAGGCCAAATTTTCACCTAACCTACATCTCTGATAAAGTTTTTTTTCTCTGCTGATTATTCACCTGCGGGGTGTATGTAACTGATATCCAGGTGGGTGTGAACTGTCACCCTTGAGCAACTTTAAATATTCAAGGATGGCCGTCCAAGATGGGCTGCCACATGGGCTTAAAAATTCTAATTCCTATTCTTTCAATGTAGTTCGGCCAGAAATCAATGATTTTATTGTTCAAATATGTTTTGAGTTTCAACAATATCGTGTTAAAATATGGTTTGCGGAATATCAGCCTGTACCATTGCTATGAACTATAATATGACTACCGTTTATTCAGTAAAATATAGGAAAAGTGGCAATCTGCATATTTCAAGAACATGTTCATTACATAAACATTGTTTTTTATTTTTTTAATCTTTTTGGCAAATGCCTCTTGATCACTGCAATTTGAGTAAAATAGGATGATGAATTGCATTTTTCTGTTGCCAGAGTAAATCTAAAAGTGAATTTACTGATTATTTTAGGTGTTAAAGACTGCCACAGCTATAATGTATTATACTTGCTAATTTATCTTATTTTTTTCTTACCTTCATAAAACCACATGGGTGCCGATTGGTAATAAATTGTAAGATGTTGTCAATGCGTTACCACAAAGATTGCACCTGTAAATCGCGTACGATGTTTTAATCATGTTTGTTTTAACAACTATAGTCCTGCCACCAGAAAAGAAATTTAGCTGGACCCAAAATTTCTATGATCATGGTTATTTTCTTCTATTCGTATGCTCTTCGTAGATGTAATATTCATGATATATTCAGTGTGGGTGTGACCCTTCTCAGCCCTGAAGAACTTGATGAATTCAAAAATGCAGTCCAAGGAAATGAGAAACATACTATTTTTTACATGTCGATGACCAAATCAATTAAAAACACAATGAACATGTTTTATAATCATTTTAATGACAGCAGTAGATTCTTCTGAAAACTTTATATTGATTAAATTGATTAAATATAATATGATTAAAATCATATTATATGATTTAAAACGAAATACTTATTTAGGTCACAATGGCCACAAAGAATGAAAAGATTAATATGTTCTGATGGAATTATTGAGAAAATCAGAAAAACAGTGACTGGCGATATCAAAGATATTTTACATGAAATATTTATTTCGAATTCATAGCTATTCATAGTGAGCAAAATGCAAATAAAAAGCCACTGAGCTTCTTTAAGTAGTTAGTACACATCCCCATAAATAATGGTGACGACATCAAATCAAACATGGTATCTTGTGGGGCTGAAGTTCGTCTAGAGATTCTAAATAAAGACTAGTCTTCTTCATCTTCTACTTCCATGACTTGCTTTGCGTACTCATTAAAACAGGCATGGCTGCCTTGGCAGGAGCAGAAAATGGTACAAGCAAGAGTTGAGCTGTTG
>CM068960.1:9109355-9119691 GCA_035128595.1 Eptatretus atami
ATAGAACACATTCTTAGTAACATTTTTGTGGTTACCATGGCCACATTAAACAATTAATCAATCAAATTTAACCCACCATGATCTAAGAGTTTGAAAACATTTAACTTAGATCAGAAATGCACAGTTTTACATCTCTTGGTGTATCTAATTATCCAGTTGGTGTGAACCTTCACCCTTGAGCAATTTGAATATCAAAGGCTGCCAAAATCGACTAAAAGTAGAAAACTTCATGATTATTTCAGTGTTCTTTCTCTAACCTACATTTGGATGCATATATGTCTTAGGTCCACTAATTTAAATAAAAAGGGTTTGTAAGTATTCCCTGTACCGTTACTATAGTAACTACCAATTATAACACCGATTATGTTGTAAAAAATGTTAAACCAACCATAATTTGCCATAATTACAGAAAATGTATCTGTGCATTATTTTCTGTTTTCATACATGAACTAAGACAATAATGTTTGTACATTCAAATATAACTAAATGAGTAATGAAGTGATTATGGCCATGTTAACCATGACAACCAACTGCAATTGTTGAGTTTGAAAATAAGCGCGAAGAATATACAACATAAAACTGGCATTTCTATCCCTAAGCTTAAAGTTTCAACTCTTGATTCATTGTGGGTAATTTGATTGCATTAATTTTAAATGGCCGTTTGAGTACCCACAAAAATCTTACGAAGAATTTAGTCTATGATATCTTGATAAATACATTATTGTTAGTCTCGCACCATGTACTGTCTATTTACTTGCCGTTTATTCGTAGTTATTATTAGATAGTAAAAAATATCAGGTGGTTGTGTTCATCCATGAACAATTTGAAAAGCCAATATGGCGGCAAGTGAAATAATAATTGATCACTGACTATCCAATAGGTATAATTTTAACCAGCTTGATAAACCAAGTTCATGTAATGCATTTTTTCTAAATTTTTAAGGTATTCAGAAAACCCAATGAAAACTATGCTCCTTTACCCAAAATGTTTTATAATTAAATACCAGTGACTGATATGGCTAACATGGATGAAAGCCAAACCGCTGACACGCATTCCACCAAAAGATACTACACTTTAAAGCTGAATTATGCGTCTTAGATAATTAATGCTAAATGCTTTTGAACATTAATGTTAATGCAAAATTTTTTTTCATTTCAGAATGATACATGACCTTATTATATCTTCAAAATTTAAATTGGAGGGCAACTGCATCATCAAAGACAAACGAACCACTCAATTTCAATTATCACTTGAGGATAAGTAAGAATGCTTTGTATAGTAGATGTAGATATAGTAGCTGCATAATTTTGTTCTCTTCTTTGCAGGTGAATAATGGATGATATATCATCTTTCAATTCAGATATGGAGGCAAATTGATGCTACAAAGCATCTCACAAAATTCGATACAACCACGTGCATACATTTATCAATGCAAGCAAAGCATATACGGACAGCCTGCCCACATACCTTGAAACACCCACTTGCAAAAACCAAGCCTCACAATAAATAACATAAAAAACTGTGATCTAAATACACTACAAGTCCAATTTGCCTAAACCAGAACTGTAGATAATTGGTCCTCAACACCAATAAACTACCAATTCCTGCCTTTAATTTATTTACGATGAACTGTCTTTATGTGAGAGATGGGTGATCCTAACAATCCCAAAATCCAGAGCGATGCGAGGCCGAGCAATATATGTCAGTACAACTATCACAGGCATGAACAAAAATCATACAAACTGTACATGCAGGAAAATTGATGCTCCGTGGATAGATGGGCCATGTGAAGTCAGAAGCCGTATCGATGGTGCCTGGAAGTTACCTCATGCAGCAGACAGCTCGCTATCACAGGACTGCATGTGTCGCGTTAATGGCGAGACCAAAATCATTGTCTGTGATTGACAATGACACCAAATCTCATCAGGAAAGTAGAAATCAAGCTCTAGAATATGTCGTAAAAATATGTCAGAGTAAATGCTAGGATTTGAATTCCATTAACTTTCAAAGAGTATACCGATCACTGTTTCTGGGTTGTCACGCCAGCATCTGATCGCTACAACTAAGCAGTTCACTTTCGATGACTTCTTGTCCTTCATCACACTGGATTATGCAAAATAATTGCCTTTCAAAATAGTGTACCCAGTGGTTGAAATCGTAAAGGAGGATGAATGACTTGGAAAGAGATTGTTTTAACGTTGCAAAGCGGATCCTAAAGGAATGCAAGAAATCACTCACGATAAATCTGAGATAAAGTACATAACACAAAATTAGCAACTGAATAGCAATCAGTACACTTGCCAGGATCTGTATCTTTCAGTCATCCAAGAGTAGACAATTCCTTACCAGCCATCCTGATAGAAATATACCTAACAAGTGTTGTAACCAATCACCCAAACTGATCTTCAAATAGCACTAGTGTGTTACTCAGCGACTCAAGAAGACTGTCTGCCTATATGCATGACTACAGAGTCACTGCAGTTAGACGATTTACTCCGCTTCAAAAAGTCAGCTGCAGTGATGCCAGCAACTAGCTCAGCAACAAGGAATATCAGATGCAGCATGGGCTAGTTCAATGTATCTATTAATTTTATTCAGACATATCTCCCCTAATGGAAACTGTCAACGCATTCATAGACAAATGTCATCACACAGCAAGTTCATGGAAATCAAGAAAACCGTACAGACAAGCTATCAGACGCCTTAAAAGAAGATAGTCTAACCACAGTAGAGAAACAGCTTGTGATTCGATCCTTATATACTGGTCAAAAGAAACCTATTAATGCATAGTTCCCGTTAGATACTTCATTCAAGTTTCCAGTAATATTCAAGACGTGTCGCGAACCGGGCTGAGAAACTGACTTTGCATTCTTCGAGATCATTGTTTTCAATGCTGACTGTCCAGAGTTCAATGGCTACAACAACAATTGTCATGGCAAGGCCATTCTCTGAAAGCGAAGAACAAGAGTTGTTAACCTACCCGTGATAGACAATATCCCCACATCCACTACCATGCATGACTGCTATGTTAAAGACACAAGTAGTTCAACAATGCTAGCAGAATTCGTATGGTATTCACAGGCTGACCAGCATTAACAGAGTTGCATTGCATATTCCTCCTGACTGACTCTGACAAATTCATCAACGTTACCTTAGATAGGGATGCATTTATAATGAGTTGCTCGGATGCATTGGTACATTGATGCCGGAATCAGGACATATAGATATCCTGAGCGTCCCATTGTAGTGTGCTAAATGCTCAGTGAAAAATAGTATCCTCAAAATGTAATAGAGCTGTTAGGATGTTGTAGAAGAATACTTCACCCATTACTTTGAAAACACATTGAAATTATAACATGGCTGACTCCAAAAATTCCTGATAATGTATCTTCAAGAGTAAAATCTCAAAAACTTTGGGTAGATGCCTGTCAGCCTGGTTTTCACTATTCTCAATACATACGAGCAGAGCGAACTACTCCTCTCACCTACTACCTTGCAACAGCATATGCCTATCCTGTCCACTCCTTCAAGAACTATCCCAATAATCTGAACATTATAATTGAAACAAACAATGACCATCTTGCTGGTGGTATGTATTGGATACATCATTAGAACACCTTCATATATGGCAATACATGGTAATTGGATCACCACCAGCCCTCGTGAAAATTGGCATCATTTCAGCATGTTAACATCACCAAAGACCAATGATATGCGAATACAGAGCAACCAATTCCGTAATGCATCACAGAGACCAGATGCAGGATAATAAAACTATGCTTTTAAGGACAGAAAGCTCTACAGGAAAAAAAACTGGAAGCTCTGTATTTCCCTCTCAACAAAATCTACTCCAGATGACTGGTAATATTTGACTGTACGGTTGTTCTCATCCGTCTGTGAATGTGATATGCGTCACCTGGTTAATCACAATGGAATCAATTGAAAAAGAGTGCCAGATTGCGCTTCCAGATACAATACAAAAGCAGGTCAACACGATGCATTTCACGCTAAGCACATAAATGCCGAGTGCATGAACGTTTGACACAAAACTATCTCATGCAGAGCCATGGTTACATCCAGTCCCGCAGTTCTTATACACAGAACCTACTGACCCAATGGACTGCACCCCATCCAACATCATGTTTGATACAGATGGCCAATGCGTGAGCACAACCCAATCCCCAACCTAAAAATGGCTCTAAAGTGATATCATTCAAGCGAGTTCTTACAGAGAAAGGCACGTAGGATGCCATTTTTCGTTTGATTGTTTCATGTCTGTGTGTACCCGGTTTCACACACATGCAGGAATTTCAGATTACCTTAATCTTTCCGTGCTACATCTGCCAATCATCTCAAAAACAATGTTCTACCTGTATTCGACCGGTTGTTAACAACGCATTATTAGCTCAAAAGACTGCAAGTCAGCCCAAGTCTGTTAAATTGATTAAGTCGAATTTCCAATTTAACGAATGATTATAACAATCATTAGGAAAGTTATATTCAAGCACATTCCTTTAATATTGCGGCGTTTACAAATACACAACATTGCTAGTTTTGCTGACTTGTCAGTTTTCTGAATAGGTCACCTGTATTTGATCACTATTGTAAACATAAATACAATCTTATCTCAGCTGTAATTTTAGTCATCGACTTTAGATGGAAGGTTGTTTAATCATAACTCATGCACTGTATCAAATGTATCCATTTTACATACTTTCTCAATCATACAAAGAGACACCCAGTTAGAAATGATATAACCAATAATATTTTTTTGCACTACATAAGAAGTACCAAGAATCAACTTGTGTTGCAAGATAAAGGAGCAATCAGGTATATTCACTGCGCGAACACAGTCACAGAGCTACCAAAGCAGAAAATATCTTTGACAGTCACTGCCAATAATAAACAACTTATCACTCATTTGGAGGATTTGATAGCCCACAAAAAGACATCCCTCACCATTAAGTGTTATTACTGAATGGACTGTTCCAGTAGATCACCAAAGGTGTATTAGCGTCTGTATATGACCACAAACCAGAGAGTGTGATACATTCATTTGTGCAGCAATGCTCTGTAAAGCCTAATAAGGCACTTGTGGTAGCAGACAATAGATATATTTTACTCTTTGCTGCACTTTACATTCAATGACAAATTTCTTGCCCTGTCACGATGGCTCCAGTGAAGTCGTGCTGCTTATCGACATCAGAGCCAGTTTGGAAAAGCCATCATGAGATTATTCCAGATTACTAGCAACCCATAGGACTCAACAGATGTGATACCGTCCCACTTACTTGAATCGGCAAAGAATTGCCTTAAAGGTGCTACGTTACTGTCGTCATTCTCTACACGTTTCCTTGGACACCAGTGACATATATCTGAGATAAGAAAGGCAAGCCACACCTATTCATGCATCATGCTATGGTGTACCGGATGTCAGTCCAATGAACAAAACGCACGACAGAAAAACTTGCTCAAAAGTGCAGGAAGTACCGCTTGTGCCCGAAAACTTCCGTCTCTCTCTTACAACATATGAAGCGTTCATGGAGAATGTTCTCGTTGCCCATCTCAATTTACATATGGAAGAAGGCAATTGATGCATGCAACCAGTCCTTAGATTGCCACTGTATCATGTGTATCATGAGCAGGGTTCAAATCTCTGTCACTACTCCACTACCTGAGATGTCCCTCTTGCTCCAAAGAGCTTCTCAAATTATTATGCACCTGCAGCAGTAAAAGCTTGCAAGACACCTTGCATTGCCAACAGAGCTCAACTCTTTGCTTTGTACCATTTCTGCTCACTGCCAAGGCAGCCATCCTGTTTAATGAGTACGAAAGCAATCACTGAAGTTAAAGATGAGAAACTATCTTTATTTAGAATCTTAGACGAACTTCAGCCCACAGATACCATGTTATTATCTCACCATTATATATGTATGTGTACTCTAACTACCTTAAAAAGCCTCAGTGCTTTTATTTCATTTGTATTGCACATAATAGCTATGAATCGAAATAAATATTCATGTAAAAATATCTTTATTCCCATCACTTGTTGTCTGATTTTCTTCCATAATCCATCAGAACATATTAATCTTTTCAGTTCTTTGCATTTGAACCTAAACTAAGTAATTTCGTTATTAATCCATATAAAATGATTTTTAATCATATTATATTTAATCAATTAATCATATAATTTCAGAAGCATCTAGCTGTCATTAAAATGATATAAACATGGTTCATTGTTTTTAATTGATTTGGTCATCACATGTAAAAAATAGTATTTTTCCCATTTTCCTGGACGCCATTTTGAATTCATCAAGTTGATCGGGCGAAAGTCACCACCCACACTGAATCTCATAATATACATCACGAAATGCAACAAGTTAGAGAAAATAACCATATCAAGAAATTTGGTTCCAGCTAAAATTCCTTTCTGTCAGACTATAGTGAAAAAACATGTATTAAAAAACATTCGTACCAACTTTACAGTGGCATCTTGTGTAACCAGTGACAAATCTTACAGTTATTACCAAATCGCACCCATTGTTTATGAGTAGAAACAAATAAATAAATGTACAATATATACATTATATGCTTGCATCTTTAACACCTAAATAATCAGTAATCATTTTAGATATATACCATGCCAACAGAAAATTGCAATTCCTTCATCCATTTACTCAATGCAGTGATCCCAAGCATTTGCCAAAAGGATTTAAAAAAATAAAAAACAATGTTTAATGAACATGTTCTTGAAAATATATGGGCAGTATTGCCACTTCTCTATATTTACTGACATAACGTATCATATTAATTTCCATAGCAATGGTACACGCTAATTTCCCAAACCATTTTACACATATTGTTGAAACTTCAACAACATATTTGAACAATAAAATCATTGATTTCGGCGACTACATTAAGAATAGATTTTAAATTTTAGCCATTTTGGCAAGCCATTTGGACCCAATCTTGAATATTTAAAATGTTGCTCAAGGTGACAGTTTCCACCCACTGGATATTTCATTAGAATACACCCATGAAGAATTCAAGCACGAGAAAAAAACTTTATCAGATGTTAGGGTTAGTGAAATTTGGCCTTGCTGCTGACTAAGCTGAAAAATTCCTATCGCCTAGTGATGTTTAGCCGTCTAGCGCTTGCCAGTCGTATAAAGTACAATACAGCACACACCATTATGTACAGTACATACTTCATAAATGATAAAAACAACACCATTGTCTCCCCTTATAACCGATCGTTAGCGTTCAAATTAAAATGTCATCGTGAAAATCGAGGTCGCGCTAAATCGGATTCAGAAAATCGCGTTCAAACTGACCCAATGTTGACCGAACATCCTAAAACACCACTATTTCGCCCCTTTTGACCCGTTTTTTGCACATTTACCTTCGCAGCAACTAAATTACCATTAAATGTAAATAATTCCTGAATAAATTGTCTTACAGTCGAATGAAAACACAAAAATAATTTTTAGTACACTTTTTATGTTGCGAAAAAACATTCGCACCGTTTCGAAATATACACACACACTGACAGGTCTCGTCTTCATGTAAAATATAACAATTGATGCAATGATCATTTATAAATCAAACAAACCTTATTTATCAACCTTTCACTAAATCGAATGCAGAGGAGATTTTAAAGCAGCTGCTAACAACAGATAGCCGTCATAACAGCCCAAAGAGAAAACTAACGAGTCTTCCATCTATCTTCGATGTGGACATGGACACGTGGAACAAGAGTGAGTGAAACAGTTATACGATGAATCCTGAACCCTGAACCTAGCTAATGTGTTGCTCTAGTTTTAACAAAAAAGTATAAAAAAGTAAAAAAAGAACATTTTTTGCACAGCTGTACAATGGCCTTGTGTTTTAGGGTTAGTTATTACAAAGTCAAAAAATAAAAAAAAAATTTGTAATTAAAAAAAAAAAAAATAACAAATACAGTTACAAGGTTAATTATTATTGAAGAAATAATTTTCTAAATAGTGTAGCCTAAGGTACAGCGTTTAAAGAAATCGACAAGTCTACAGTAATTCCTAGGCCTTCCACATCACTCACCACTCCACTCACTGACTCACCCCAGAGCACTCCAGTCCTTGCAAACTCCATTCATGTTAAGTCCCAAGCGTCGAACAGAATGTTGTACCTTTTCATCTTTTATACCGCTATTTTTACTACCTTTTCTATTATTAGATATGTTGAATACACAAATACTTACCATTGTGTACAATTGCCTCCAGCTATCAAGTACAGACATCTTACAGGGTATAGCCCTTGAGCAATAGCTATACCAATGGTTTGTGTAAGTACTCTATATGTTCTCACAATGACGAAATCGCTGAACCGACGCATTCTCAAAACGTATCCCCGTCGTAAGTGGCGCATGACTCGTATATTTTGTCTTCAATTATTTTTGTCAGCAGAAACAACACTATCTTTTCAAATGGAGCAAATAGATGTGTGCAGCACCGACTGAGAACTTACAAATGTACAAAATAATTTCTCAGTTTACCAAAATAAATAAATCACATTGCTCTAAATCCGTATATGGAAGGCAAATGAATTTTTAGCTTCAAACAACTTCATAATTGGCACAATCACACACTTTAGGTTCATAAAAATTCATTTGCTCAAATTAACCTCTCTCGCATCATTGCATAAAACACCACCCTTAAACCCAATGCCCTCATCCTACTAGTGGTGATGTCACACTGACCCAAATATTATTTAAAATCAATCGTAAGCAGCTGCAACATTTGGGAAAACACAAAATGCCAGAGCTCACTGGCGAACAATAATAAGGAGTGGGGAGCAGACATTAATCGCCATTGTGAAAGGCTGCGCTATTATGATCAATCACTCTTGCTTATGCTTCAGTCACATTTGGCTCGGCGCCGTCGGGTCTAAAAAAAATCTAACGCCACTAGCAATTATAGCGCCGCAATTTCCCGGTCACACAAATGTTAGCAGTCAACATATGTTTATTTTCGGTGCCCAACCTGACACCCGTACCTAAAGAGCGAGCAGCGCCATGCGCTGAGGAAGTTGCCATGAGCAAGGCTTCTTCTTCTTCCTCCTCCTCCTCCTCTTTTCTTCCAGTTTTCTTCATGCGCTGCCTGATTTCAGCATTATTCTTGTAAAACAAGTAATCTATAATCAGTGTACATTTTCTCCTCATTATTATAATTATTCGGCGAAAATGTCACCAAGAAACGGATAAAAATTTATCAGACAAAAAATTAACGACATTATGGACTAAATAAAAATCGATTATTGGAAGTTAACTGTCTGTAACGAATATAAACGGAGTTAACTTCCGATAAAAATCAGTAAACTTCGATAGAATATCTGTTATCGATTATCGCCTTTTGTGCCCAACACTGTGGCAAACAACTATACTCCGATCTCTACGTACCCACGGTGGACGCACGGTCGACGCAGACTGCCACGGAGGCCGTACGTAAGTGACCACGCGTCGTTAGCGGGAACCGTGACGCGACCCTGCGCTTGCCGCAGGTAAGTCACACAGACCGCAGCCACCGTACGTTGAACACAGACGCCTTAGACTACCCTACGCACTGTTGAAATAGTGTGCAGCCGTAATTTTTTGGGCGTTGCAAAAAGCACTTTCATTGATAAGAGCCTGCGGCAGCCCGACGAATAATGCAAGCCCACCTACGCCCTACGTACGGTCGACTGAACACAGTCTAACTCATGCTACGCTGTCGAATGCTACGCTTGCGATTGTACGGCAACGCAGAAATGAAAAAGTTATACTCCGCGCTTCTAATTCACGGACCCCTACGGCCTCGTACAAGATAGCCATACGGCTAGGCCACCCTGAGGCCACCTCAGAAAACTCTGCGCCACTGCACGTTCTGTCATTTCGGGGGGGCGTACGGCCCCGTATCCTAGCCTTAAGCAACATACTCATCTTACTAGCGATTAGGTAAAAAAAACAAACAAACTACAGCGAAGTAGATGGCACACCATCAGAAGATCCCATGCTTCCACAAAATAAAGTAAAAGCCAAATACCCAGGAATGACCAATATCACAATTTGACGTTCAAAAAAAATTTCGCTTTGACACTGAGTCAGTCCCACCGACTGCAATCGTAAACGTAATCAAATTCCCCCCAAAATTTACATATTTCAAATCCGTTCCCATATGTTTGATTGCATAACGTTTCATTAAAGATAATTTAAAATATGCCAAGATTGATTTTTTTTGGGGGGGCGGGGTATTTCGCTCTTGACCTCATCTCAGAGGCAGCCGCCAAAAAAAGAAGAAAAAACACTGCATTGCACTATCTTCTC